>JAVIAB010000051.1:36568483-37168483 GCA_032433765.1 Megaustenia siamemsis | reverse complement strand
GGAAACTGTCACCGACATGTCCTGTTGTGTGTACTAATGACTGAAACAAACAGCAGGATACATTAGCGTTCAGGTAGCAAATTTTCATTTATTAAATGCAATAACAAGAGAGTGTTTATTTTTGATCGTGTTTTCAACACTTGGTGTTTGCCAAAGTGAAATTCATCTAAAACAACTAAAACACCTGTCTTCAAAATACGTAATATATAGCGACATTGACAAGATATTTTCGGCTTGGTTATATACTAATATAGCAGTCACTGGTATACATATACTGTGCGTGGCATCGTGTAGGGAACAACACAATTCTTTCTTATTGCACAGTCCAAGGCCATGCTTTGCACCTTGCCACAAGTCCACTCTATTAATTGTATACGATGTTTTATTATACTAAGTACACTCTATCACTTTTATGCGTTAACTGTGCCTTTTTTGCAGTCTTCAACATGTTCTATTGTCAAGAATTAAAACATTAACAGACAGCTTATTTCCTTCAAATGACTGCCACGCTATTACGCCTTCAAGCTAGGTAAGTTGTAAGGTTCTATCACACATGATAAGCGGATGAGCAATATGGTGTTATAGTAAAAAAAAAAAAAAGAGACCCGTCACGCCAAGTGGTGTATAGGGAATATGGTGTTAGTGGCCATGAATTTTACAGACCTTCGGCACATGATTTTGGGGTAACGTGGTCAGTATTACGCCCGTGCCGCTTTACTTTCCCCGAAAAAAATCCGGTACCCATTAAAGGCTGGGTGAACCGGAAGCCGTCGGTTGGGATCGAACCCTACCTCTTGCCCTTTGTAGTCCAGTTCACTAACCACTGAGCCTTCGCGGCTGCCATATGGTGTTATGACCATGTTATTATGATCGTATTGGGTCGTGTCGCCCTAACATCCAAGAAAAAATCTCGGGTACTCCTTTTTAGAGGCTTGGTATCTGGGTGAACCATGAAGCATTGTCGTTTAAAAAAAAATATGATGCACTTCTTGGAACTGAACTCAGACCCACTAAGCAACAAGCAAACGCACTAACACTCAGCCACCAAGGCTCTCTCAAGCTAGATACAGAGTTGAAATCTATCTATCTTTCGTTCGCCTGAAGTATTGTCTATATGTGCAATGTCGTTCCCTGTATAAATTTTACTGTCTTTTGTAATTCTTGCAGTGGCCCATATAGTTTTGTCTATAGTGTTGTATCTATGGACAATGGATTTTCTCAGTCTACTATATTCAGTGCAGTCTTGAAGTATGTGTTCAGCAGTTTGGGCGCCTGTCCATATGTACAAGTAGTTGAGGTGCCGATCTTGAATTTACTCTTTTATATACATGTGACTATGGAGTCGAGTGTGTCCTGTTATAGAGTTGAAATGAAATCATTCTTCTAAAAACTACATCATTCTATGGATTTAGCGATATTTTTTATTTAAATTTTTTTAAATTATAGATTTTAGAACATTGCTGAGAGGAGGACGTGATTAACACGAGAAGAGGCGTAAATCATAGAGACAAACTTTATATTTAAGGATTGTTGTGTTTTGTTTTCTTATGGCGTGGAATAAGGGATTTAATTAATTGTAATATTTAACAATAGCCGTTAGAGGTCTGTATAAAGACGATTAAAGCTGGGATTAGCTATTTATTCATAAGAGAAAAAAAACATTCCGCACAGAAACACAAGTATGAAACGTTCTGCTGTAAGAACCCGCGTAACGGACATTAAATGTAATAAGTGTAAAGAACCAATAAATATTACAATAAATAAAACTCTCACATGAAACTGATCGAACTGACCTATATGTGAATGTTATAGTGACTGAATGAAGCGGCAAGTATATATTCATGGCTCCTACATCACTTTTACATTAGTATGTCAATTATCGAAACCGCAGTGCCCGTGGGGTGATCCACACGATACAAATCATAAGAGTTTAGGTTCAATTCTATAGTGCGGTTTTTTTTTTCGGAACAACTCGGTGTTGAGGTTCACCCGAGCTATGAAAATCGGTACTGGAGATTATTTTTCTGTGAAAGTAAGCGCGGCCTGGCGTGATACGGACCAAAACACACACATAAACACACACGCACGCGCGAGCACACACGCACAATGTGCATTGAACAACATTGAAAAATATGGGCACTAATATTATATTCCCCATAAGCCTTAAGACATATTTCTATGACTACACCAATTGAAGAATCAGTTGAGTAAATTTGCCAGGTTCATAGAAAAACAAGTCTAATGAAACGTATGTATCAGTACTGGTAATTTATTGAACTACTGCATTAACACGATCATGTTACAAGTAACACAGGAAATAGTGTCTATTACAAAATGCATGGTGGGGTAGCAGTAGACGTATTACTGTTTCCATAAAGCCGTTGCGATCGAACACTAAAGTACATTTACATGTCTAAAAATGTGTACAACGCCAGACATGTACATGTCGCAAACGAAGTATATGTACTCTATACTCAAGGCAGCTCATAAAACATCTCTACACCTAAGAAGTGTTTCAGTTGTTAATAAAACGCAAACGTCATAATTGACACAAACACAAATGATGTGTTCATTACTCTTCTTAGCAGTCCATGGTATTCTCAACATTCTACTCTCCAACCACATTTCTACATTATATATATATATATATATATATATATATATATATATATATATATATGTATATCTATATATATATATAATCATCGAGTGCCATCTCCGCAGCGAAGGTTGGCTACCATGGAGCGCCGTTCTGCTCTGTCTCCAGCTTTGATGGTGCAGGTTGTCACAGGCTGATTTGTTCATCTTTTGATGTTACTCATCCATGTTAGTCTTGGTCTGCCTCTGCCTCTCTTACCTTTTATTTCCCCTCCAGGATTACATTTAGTAGGCTGTTGTGACTTTTAACATGACCCAAAAATCGTATTTGTCTTGTTTGAATTTTGTTTAGTAGTTCTCTTTTCATTATAAGTTGTTTTAAGACTTCATCGTTTGTTTTCTTTTCCTTCCATCCATTTCTACCTATTCTTCCATATATCCACATTTATATATATATATATATATATATATATATATATATATATATATATAGAGAGAGAGAGAGAGAGTGAGAGAGAGATAGAGAGAGATATATATATATATATATATATATATATATATATATATATATATATATATATATATATATATATATATATATATATATATGTACACACACACATACATTAATATTTATATCCACCTCTCTCTAACCTACTCATACTCTATTTCTTTGTACACGCGCTACATAAAACACAACACAAAATGATGACAATAAGTACATTAACTACTTCAAATAATAAATACCCTGTCAACAGACATTTTCCTGTTGCAGACATGACTAAACCAGATTATAGACTGCGACGAATTGTATTTCTTTAGCAAAGGTGATCTGTTACAGGAAACCAAAGTTGTTCTATGCAAGCGACACAGGGTTAGACTGACCCCATTTAGATGCACTTGCAAGAAATAATATTAGAATAAGCCAAAAACGCGCCACAGGTTGTTCCATCTTTAACCACGGACTGAGATAAGAGTGTTCGTCTAATCAACGAGGTCAATGTTCGTCTCTGATAAGAAGGGTCAAGTGAGAGGAGAGAAATACATGCGCCTGTTTGTGATGTGTTACGTTGGTCAGCACGCAATGGTACACGCAAAAACTGAATGGCGGTGAAAAAAAAACACAATCTAAAAAGAAAAAACTAAAAATCTAAATAAGAAATCTAAATAAGAAAAACTAAACAAAGTCTAAATGTGAAAAACTAAACAAAATCTATTTAAGAAAACTAAAATAATTTAAAAACAGAAAAACTAAACAAAATCCAAACAAAGAAAAACTAAACAAAATCTAAATAAGGAAAAAATGAAACAAAATCTAAATCTGAAAAACTAAACGAAATCCAAACAAGAAAAATAAACATTTTCTAAAAAAGAAAACTAAACAAAATCTAATTAATAAAAAAAAATCTAAGTTAAAAAAAAAACCAAATCTAAAAAAATAAATCTGAACAATATCTAAATAAGAAATTAAACAAATTCTAAAAAAGAAAAGCTAAACTAATCTAAATAAGAAAACCAAAAATCTAAATTGAAGAACCAAACAAAATCTAACAAAGGAAAAACTAAACTAAATCAATCATCAATCAATCATCACTCACTCAATCACTCACTCTATCACTCACTCACTCACTCACTGACTCACTCACTCACTCACTCTCTCTCTCTCTCTCTCTCTCTCTGTCTCTGTCTCTCTCTCTCTCTCTCTCTCTCAGGTTAAGTGTGTTGGAATCCAAATAAGAAAAAAAAAACCAAATATATTTAAGAAAAACTAACAAATTCTAAAAAAAAAACAAAAATCTCTAAAAAGAAAAACCAAACAAAATATAAATAACAAAATAAAAAAATCTATAAGAAAAACCAAAGAAAAATTAACAAATCTAAATAAGAAAAACTAAAAAAAATCTTTAAAAAAAACACGAGTTAAATATAAAAGAGTAGCATAAATTACGTTAACAAAAAAACTCAATGAGCAGGCTCCAATTATTCCTGCCACATAATAAAGTATTTATTGGTTCAATAGATAGTTTAACTCCTTCGCCCGTAATCTTGAAAAAAACAATGAGAATCGTAAATACAAAAGCATAAATTACACAGCATTAAGCAAAAAAATGAGTCTGAAGCATTAAAACGAATATTGGTTTACAGTTGAATTGATCTATGAAGGAGTGACTCAGTCTTAACTCAATATATCCGGAGAGATCCGGTGAAATACTGGGCCAACAAAATAAAAAAATAAAATAGGCAATTGAATTAGGAATATTTTTTGGAGTGAAATGAAGACCGCTACATAGAATAGATGTAATTTTTTGGTTATTCTTTCTTCTTCAGATTCGACCCTTTTTTCGTTCGGCCAGCTTTTATCTCTGACGAAGTCCTAGAAGACTAGGAACTGAATGTTACGTGTTAATCCGTTTCTCCCTGGTAGCCGTGTGCACAGGGTCCCTCGCCGCACAGGCAGATAAATCCATCTTCGAGGTACTCATATTTTTTTCGCCCATAAGTAATTACGTTTCAAGCCGAGATTTTAACCCACAACCTCCATGTCTCGAGGTCTATGTCTAGCCTCGAGACCAACCAGCTCCCGATTTGACCATTTCATTTGGTAAAAGAATTTGATGAAATAGAACTACAGCTCTAAATTGAGACTAATGACCATTCAACTATTCATGGCTAACATGAGACGACGCTAACACACTTTAACATCAAAATGTTTGCCCAAACTCACATCACTCTTAAACTGTTGATGGCGCCTCCCAGCACCAGAGCTGGAAGTTGTGAGCGACCCACAGCTGATGGCTTGCGCCAGGATCGGTGAACCAGAACCATCCAGACCCTGCTCCATCTCTCCGTGGTGCCTCCGGTAACAGACTAACCTGTCTAGTCTGGCCAGGCGAGCAGGGATCGAAGAGGGAAGACAACCCGGTACTCAAAATGTCGTGCTGAAGTCGGATGTGTTGAGCCGAAAGGTGCAAATATAATACTGCACAATACAACGCAGACACGTCCACTTAACGTCCTTTTAAGGATGGTTACGAAGAGGAATTCTACAGTCTACGAATACTCTAGAATACTTTAGTCATCAGGCGAACGCAAGGAAGCAAGCAAACTGTTGATGACTGGTATACGTCATCCAGCCTGCCACATGTCAGTATCCTGACTGGAATGTCCACAGTTCAAATCTACCACAGGCGGTGGACATTTATTTTTCAAAAGAAATTCCGTGGTTTCTTGGTGACAATACCCTGCACTGATCACTTAAGCCGTGAGATCCGATATCACAATATCTATATCTCTCTCTGGGGAAAAAAAAAAAAAAAAAAAACAGGAGGTCCCGTATGCATTCGAGCACGTTAGAGAACATTTGGCAATTAAAAGTAAACCACAAACAAAAAAAAACATGGCCAAAAAAAAACCGCTGCCCTGGCAAAAGTTGTTAAGCAAATCTTCTCCTGCCGAAAATACGGATGTTTCGGGCCTAAGGCGTAAATATCGCGGCTTTGCCGCTTATTAGCGACACGACGCACTGGAGACCACTTAACGGGTGAACGCTAAAAAGAATAAGCAGAGAAAGAAAGACCATTAGTTATAGAATGAAATAAGATGTGTATTAGTTTGACATGATCACTCAAATACAGAGACGGGTCAGTTAGTATATGCCTTCTGAAAGACGAGATGGAAACAAGAACTTAAAGTAGCCCACTTTACAAAAATGGTTGCAGATATAGCGGTGGTTAATGCAACGTTGCAGTTTGTGATCGAAGATTAGACTGGGTTGTGTGTAAAGGGTTGTCAATAAATGACGTTCATTACTTAGCTGCTGGATATTGACTGTAGTTGTGTTTGTTTGTGGGCGCGCTGCTTGATCGTAATCAACAACCATGGTAAAGATCGATGGAGAGAAAATTGCAACAAATTAAAAAGCATAAATCACTCCTTGGTCGCCAGTCTTACATTTCTATCTGCTCTGTTAATTACTTTTTCTTTGAGCACATATCGACCAAGTAACCAGTGGTATACACGATGTGGGATATCTTCATATCGACAAAGCAGCCAGTGGTATACACGATGTGGGGTACCTTCATATCAACAAGGCATCCAGTGGTATACACGATGTGGATATCTTATAATGTAATAAGGATGGTACTTTATTTTCCAGAATATGTGACCATCCTTTACAGGGTGCTTCGAGTCTCGTCCACGCTGTTTATATATGGCTCCATTCCTCTCAGCCAGGTTGTCATTGCTGTCTCTGAGTTTCCACCCGAGATCATTGCATGTTGATTTTTGTGTTTGAGTTTTGAGAATATGAATATCCACATCTTGCGTCTGCATTAATGTTTTAAGTAATATTTTTTTAATTGCACCTCTTGGGCAGGTCTCCCGTTATTCTCTTTAACTTGGTCAAAACAAATCCTGAGAATTTCCCATCATTCTTTTTCTAAGAAATGATTACAGTCTTGATGTTTCCTCTTCTATAAGGTTCTCAAAAACCAATGAAAGTGCCTAATCTCAAATACCGTTAGTAGGTAATCGTATGTGTGCTTTACTGTTGGATTTGAGACCTCTGGACAAATGCTATTTCGTACGTACTTATCTAATTAACTACAACCATCGACCATTTCTAGCGTTCTTTGGACGGACGCTAATACGTACACAGCTGCCCACATTTCAGACACGAGAATGGAAACAATTTCTTGCAGCGTTTCCGATTGGGCATTATTACAATATTTGAGAGAGAATTTCGTGTATCTGCTCAAAGACAGGAGTATGTTAATGCAATGAAAACTCCGGTTACCGCATTTAGAGACCATATACCTACTTTATGTTACAAAATTCTCATATTGTATTTTAACAAGACAAAGGCATTGCAACATGTAATGTTTTGTTGCCATGGAGTAAATTTGCTAAAAACTGATTTTACATACATAACTGGGGAATGGATGATCAAGAGAATTGGAATCCGTCGCTTGTGGATGTAGACGATGGTTTGAGTCTCACTTGATCAATATTTATGTTCTCCCCCGAGTGACCACAATTCCAACCTATATAACACATAGAGACCACAATGGGCAGGCAACCTTTATTGGCTAGATTGATATACATCTTCGCTCTTTTTCACAAGTGTGGTAATAGAACTAAGGGGGCGTAATAAACAATTTCTTTTTTTTTTCGCATTACCCATTGAGCTACACTCAAATGTGCTTTGCACTTTCGAGGTTCAGTGCATCTTCAAGACGCATGTATTTATTTGGGACTGCTTCCCTAGTTTTTAGTCTACCGTGGCCTCCTGCAAGGTTGAAGACGCCTGTCGTCAAAGCAGTGTCTCGTAGGAACGCAGCCTCTCTAGAGTTACGAGTATTTTTTTTTTTACCCGGTTTGTGTCGTTGTCGTTTCTTCTGTTATGAGGATTATCCGCCTGAATTATCATGGATCTGCCACGTGGATCTTTAACTGAGTTTCCTTTCCGAATTTTGATTTACCAGAATGGGTTCTTGTGCTTGTTCATAATGTGAAGTTAGAGATGGCATGCGTGACAGTAACAGACTTCATAATTGTGTAAGTAAGACAGCTATTGGTGTTTAAGTCTAGCGATGCATTTTTTTAATCAGTCCCTTAATAGTGAAGACTGTCTAAGCTTCAGGAAAAGCCTGCCGGCTGTGCACGGTTATTGTACTTCGCATGTTTACTGTGAGCGCACAAACCTCATATCTATTAATTAAAGCCATTAACAGTTTATTTATAATCTGCTCTGCCTTTCATGCTTTTGTACTACTATCTATTGTCCTTTCGAGCCGAAGACTGCACATAGGGCAGAATCGCAATCTTAAAAACAGAACCTTGCGTGCCAAAATGTCACATACTGCAGAGATTACTGCTTCCAAAATCTATTACTCTGTTTCCATAACAATACTTTTTACAATGACAGCTTGTCAAGCCATCGATAAACCTCCTTAGTCGCCTCTTACGACATGCCTGGAAGGTCACAGTGTCACTATTCTTTGTGCTACTCCTATACTCTTTTTCTAATTTGTTTAGCTTTTGTCATCGATTATGTCAAATCTTAATTTTTTTCACAAATGTTTCTTCCATCCCACCTTTCTTAAATCAACAGAACGTCCATGTATATTGAGTGTTCGCAGATTTCATCTCATAGGCAAATTTGGAAAAGTGGTAACATGGCAGTCCCGCCCCTAACCCCTCTTCAAACAACAACAACAATAATTATAAATTGGCAATAAATGGTGTTGAATCGCCACAGAAACAAAGGACTAATGCAGAAACGGAATTCGCCTAGAAAGGTGAGAAGATGAGCTAAAAATAGACACAAGTGTCTGAGCTAGCACCAGCACCACAACAAGCGTCATGTCGTGCCTTGTTTTACTAACGACGATGTCATGCTTCCAAATGTCCTCTCAGTATTGCATTACTTCCACTGGTCTGTTATTTTCCCAGCCATTTTGCCATTTTCTCTCATTTATATATTTTTTTCTTTTCTACTACGTATTTTGCTCTCAAGCTGTACCTAACAGCTTTTTCTCTCCTCACCTCCACCAGTGAATTAAGGCATAAAGACGCCAGCCATTTTAATCACTCAAGTTCCCAGCAGGCTATAGTACATAGGGGCTGAACTATTGGCCTCCATTTCGGATGACGTCGCACTGCTTGTTCTTGCAGATCTTACACATTTGTTAAAACTCATATCTGATGGTTCTCTGTTAATCGTCCTGTATATGGTTTCTGCCGATTTTCTCTTTTACTTGTACTTTCTTGAGTCCAAATAAGTCTTAAAGGTAAGTGTAAATCCATATTTTTTTTAAAGAACACACCAGATAATGCCCTTCTTAACTTCCTTATAATCATAGAGACATTTCTCTAGCCAGTCTCTTAACGTATGGTTTTATTTCACGTGGCAACTTTCTAAATAGCATATATAAGTGCCAGTAGGCATTTGTTTTATAATATATTGGTTTTGTGTGTGTGTGTTTAATCTCATGCTGGAGAGCAGCTCTCGCAACTAAACTTAAAGGTAACGATATCACTGACTGCCGTTAGTGCTCGTCCACTTCCCTTGAGCACATTTGTAATTATGGAAGAGTTGTTTCAGTGCTCTCATCACAGATGTCTTTCCTTTCTTGACCAAATGACAGTAGCCATTTTTCAGTATATATGTTAATACCAGAATTAAAATTGAAACAAATGATTGTATGATAGCTTACGTAAGATAGTTTCATTAGTCGGCGACCCTGGTTGAAATAACTGATAAAAACAAACAGCGAGACCTTGGAAATGATCAATAATTCAAACAGTACAAACACTATGCATGCTACCCATAGATAAAGAAACTACACTCCAACGATATCCACGCATCTCTTGTTAGATTGCGCAGTAAGATTCTCATGACTATTTTAACACAAAGATACGAAAACACTACAAGAACAGTAACACTAAGCTTCATAGAGGATTTAACGAGCAAATATGGTTTATGAGAACTGCCGCAATTCTAGAGATTTATGCGAAGTATAAAGAAGCAGATGTTGGTTGTTGCTATTGATCCATCTTAATCTTGGCAGCCTATAGGTTTCTAGACTCCTGCATAGGGCAAACATTTAAAAGAGGAAGATTTCGTAGAATTATAATATTTATTTTGTATTATGTCTAGGATACGACATGTAGCCCGTTGTTTCTTTATTATTTTAAAGTGCTAACTGTTATTTCAAGTGACCCACTTCAGTACTGGCGTATGACAAGACTAGGCGTTCTAAATAACTTACCCTAAAATTAAGGATCATAAAGAAAACATATCCGACCGCTCAATAAAGGATTTCCAATCGGAATTTGGTTGTCCCTGAATGAGACGAACATCATATATAACACTAGAATGGTCTCCATTACAGGATGGAAAGTAAATGTAGCAGATAGAGCAATTCTGGAATGATCTCTTCAGCGTCTAAGCATAAAGCATACATCTCTCTCTCTCTCTCTCTCTCTCTCTCTCTCTCTCTCTGCGACAAAGACTCAATCAGAATAGGATTCCAGACTCTCATGAAGTCAGCTGTCTGTTTAAGCGAATCGATTGCCCCGTATAGTTTTTCTTCCAGGGAGGTGGGCGTGGACCACATTGCTCTTCTCATGTCTGTGCATTGGGGGCAATCCTGTAGAACATGTTTTGTAGTCATACTGTCCAGTGTACAGGCATAGACTGGTTGTACTTATTTTGAATTTGGTGAACATGTGATTTCTCATTCTATTGTGGCCAGTGCGTAGGCGAAGTATGATGACTTGATCCCTCCTTGATATTTGGTGGTATCCGTCACTCACGTTATGCTTTAGGTGTTCTCGTTTCCAGTTTTCATGGAACTGACCCTTGAGGATGGATTTGGCTTCTTCATAACTGAGCGGATGGTTCTCTTGCGGTAATCTCCCTCCCTCTTTAGCTAATTTGACTGCACGTTCGTTCCCGTGTATATTACAGTGTGAAGGTATTCACTGAATGACTACTCTCTGGAAGTTATTGCATAGTTGGTCCAGGGTTGTTCTCAAGTCATCTAGTTCATTGTTCTTGGGGCTTTTTAGAGCTGATAAAAACTGACAGTGCATCAGTCAGAATCACCAATTTATTGTGCATGTTATTTTTGTGTTGAGTAGCCAGTGTTGCAGCATCTCTGATGGCCTCAGTTTCTGCTTTAAAGTTGTTTGAGATTGTCCAGTAGCTATTGACTTGGTGATCTCGTCCAGATTATTCAGCGTCAAGAACACACCTCCACCTCCATTTCTGGTGGCATTTGTAGCAGAGCCATCTGTGTATATGTGGGACCAAGAGTCCTGTGGGTAGGTATCGTGTATGTGTTTTTCTGCTACGTGTTTTCTTTCTGTGTCTAATTGGATGCATTTTTTCATGATTCCTGTTATATTTTCCTTAAGTTCTGGTATTTTATGCTTTCTATGAAGACATATAGATGGGCCCAAGGTTTCGATATTGTTAAAGCAAATATTATAACATGTTTTCGTTCTGGCAGATATGACGTTATCTTCTTCTTCTCCTCCTTTTCTTCCTTATTTGCCTTTCAGCGTCGGGGGGAGATATACTTTGCGATCTTTTGCTCTTTTTTTTGCGGTCGTTCGCTTCTGCTGCTGCTATGTTTCCTAGTGCTTCTAATATTCAATCGACCAATCTTTTTCGTGGTCAACCCTTGGGCCTGGTGTTGTCGCAACGTTTATTGAAGGCTCGTTGTGTTGTGTTTTCATCACTCTGCCTTGTTCACGTGGTCAAACCATTTAATCTATTGTTTCTTTATATATTCTATGGCGGGGGCTATTCCTAGTTTTTTTTTTTCTCAATTCTTCATTTCTGATCTTGTTTCTCAGGCTGCTTCCTGTCATTCGTCTAACACATTTAATCTCAGTAAGGTTATTTTTCTTATTGTTCTTGCATCTAGCGTCCAGGACTGGTATTAGTACAATGTTTGGGATGAAGATTGTATTGTCGAGTACCCGTTTTGCCTCTAGTCATTTCCTTTTGGACAATTGTGATAACTGCCCAATGATTTGACAAGCTTTGATGCATCTTGAGTCTATCTCTGCTGTTTGTGAATTGTCGTTTGTCACTAAACTTCCTAGGTATTTAAATTCCTCTATTTGTTTTAGTTGCCGGCCTTCTATAGTTTTTGTTGATGTTCTGTTTATCTTTGGTGACAATCATGACTTCTGTTTTGTTGATGTTGATTTTCATGTTGTATTTTGTGCCTCTGCTGTTGATTTATTTAAGTATTCTTGTAGTCTTCTATTATTCCATGCATTAGTGCCTAATCGTCTGCAAGCAAAAGCTCATATATCTCCTCTGTCTCTGATGGGTTGGTTAACTTGCATATATAGCCCATGTATGTAAAAAACAGTAAAGGGGGCGGGGGGGGGGGAGAAGAGTACGCACCCCTGCCTTGCACCTGATCTAAGTGGTCTGTGTAGCCTGCTGCTGCTCTGACTGTGCAGCTGCTGTTGGTGTAGAGACGTTTAATTAGGTTGGTTAAATGGTGACTTACTCTGTATGCTGTTAGTATCTCCCACAGTTGTTCTCTGTTTACTCTGTCGAATGCTTTTTCCTGATCAATGAAGCTATGTACACATTTTGATTGTGATCTGTTTTTTTTTTTTCTGCTGGCTGTTTTAAGGTGAATAGAGCGTCAGTACAACCTCTGTTTTTGTTCGTTTGTTTGTTGTTTTTTTTTTTTTTTTTGGGGGGGGGGGTGTCGGAACCCCATTTGAGAATCGCTTGACTGTTGTTCTATTATTGGTCTCTGCCTTTTTTTCCCACAATTCTGACGTACAGCTTTCCTACATGGCTTAAAAGAGATATACCTCTATATTGCCTCTTTTGCTACCTTTTTTTCATATTGGTACAATGATTGCCTGTTTCCAGTCTTCTGGGGCTTGTTGTTGCCATGCTGTACTGAATATGTTCTGTGTAGCCATGTCACCCTTATTTCTCCTGCTACTGCTGCTATTATTTTTATTGGCATGTTATTTATCCCCGGTGCTTTATTTATTGGTGCATATTTGATTACTTCTTCGATTTCCTCTTTCATGATGTTGGGTTCTGTATTTGTGCGCTATTGCGTAGTTTTTGTTGTCTTATTGGTAGTTGTTGTCATGTTTAATATGTCTTCAAAATATTATTTCAATCTCTGTTGTATTTGTTGGTTATTTGATATTGGCTGTCCGTCTTTGTCATTTATGAGCTCAGCAGCGTCCTGGTTTTCTTTTCTCGCTCCTGTGGCTTTTACTGCTTTGTAGAAATCTCTTGTGGCTGTCTTGATTCCCTGCTCATATTTTGTCGGAATTCTGTCCAATTCTTTTGCTTAGTTTCCTTTGTCAAAATTTTAACTTTTTTTTTCGAACTAAAGCATATTATTCATATTTTCCTTCGTTATTATTCTCCCTCCAATTTTTAAACAGTTTCTTTTTTCTTTAATAGTTTCTTTGAATGCTTCGTTTAACCACGGAGTGCTCTTTTTCCCTTCTTTTGTCCTTAGCTTCGTTCTACATACTGTTTTAAAGATGTCGTTACTGCTTTCTTAAACTGTTTCCACTCTTCCTCGACTATGCATACTTCGACAGGGAGTTTCTTGAATTCCTCTGTTAGTCTTTCTCTAGGGTTTTCCTTGATTCTTGATCTTTTAATTGTTTTATTTTTATTGTATTCTTTTTGCTTCTTTTGTTTGTTTTCGTTTATTTCTGTTTTTTGCTGTCTGAGCGTAATCATAACCATTTTGTGGTCACTGAACATGACTTTAAACAAAAAATGTGTTATCATATCTTGTTCCTGATCCCACAGGAATGTGCAAGCACAGTGAATGAACTTCGGGATACCATCGAGAATATAATTAGTAACTCCCAACAGTTTGCTAGTATCAGCTCAATGACGATAGGAACTTTAATATCAGATTCTAGCTGGAAGTAAACCGTTCTCACTTTCCCAAGAAGCTGCTCCACTGCACTCAAAAAAAAATGTTAAGTGATTTACTACGGTGAAGATTAATACTTCACCCACCTGCGACATGATTTGCTGTGTGGCATCCTTTACCTTTCAACATTGGCATGTCCGTTTAGAAACAGTCCTGACTACACAGTCCTACTGGGAGATACTTGCCTTAATAGGAAAGTACAGAAGTACAATTTATTTCCGATCTGTGATCGTAACCCTATGCTATAGTCATGAGAACGCCTTCGTGTAAGACACTGCTCACAATAGCTAATTTTTTAAATAGCTGAGTGGCAGTGTACCAAGCGTTCGGCTTCTTGTGGCAATGCGCAGTGCCACGGAGTACGGGTTCGATCCTGCTTCGGACCATATATTGTTCTTTGTTTTTTTTTCTGTTGTTGTTTATTTGTCATTTTTTCTGAGTGCTAACACATACCCCTTCCTTCTATGATTCCCTGGCTACACTTAACTTTGCTGGTTCATTGAAGGCAAATGCTAGAACAAACTGACATCGCGGTTTACTTGTACTGATATCGCACTAACATGGGAGGCACTCATAAATCAGGGGGACAAGCATGACACACATTTGCTAAAACAGGAGACACAAATTAATTTGTCAATGTCTTCATACACGTCAAATTGTTTCATCAAAAATAATTCTGAACATTAATCTTGTTTTTTTTTTTTTTTCTATATTGATCAAACTGTCAATATAAGTTTGAACACAAGACTTAAGTCGCATCATCCATTTTCTATAACACTAAGACAGCACAACGCATAGCTTGGGATTACGTGATTTGTGGAGAAATGTCATTGTTTTAAACGACATGGGAACTGAGTATTTGTGAACGAGGTGCGACCGCAGTGACCCAACGCTACAGCAAAATGCTTTCCCATTTAATGCACGTAAATTAATTATCACATACTTCGCAAGACGAGGGAGGGAGGCATTTGAATCAATTCGGAAATATGTCTAGCTGTCCTCGTTAGCACAACGTTAGAGAACCGCTGGACATGACAACTGGAAGTAACGACCCTGGTGGGCGCTGAGGAAACAGACATTTGTACTCTGTGGTCATGAGCGGGTCAAGGTGAACTTGACACGGCGTGACCTGATTCAAAAATCACGAAATATTTAACTGGCCACAGCGAAGACTCATGTTTGATCTCTCGTCTGCCACCCCTCCCCCCCCCCCCCCACCCACAAACCACACGTACACACACACACACACACACACACTCACGACGTGGATATAACAATAAAAAAGAAACACACAATATGTATAAATGGCTCTCACATACATACGTCATATATACATAATATAATTAGTTTAGTACAACACAGAATCACACCATATTGTATTATGTTTACTTTATAAATATATGGTGTTGCATACTACATAACATTACAATATTATTACAAATAATACATTACACCACATGAATGTTCTCTCCTCTCTCTCTCTCTCATATATATATATATATATATATCAATAACACGAATCATTTTTAGAATATTAACGAAACACACACAGATAAACTAACAGCAGATCTAACAACCATATAAGTAGAATGAACATACACACAAAATAAACATAATGGCAAATACACATACACACGTCACATATCATAAAAACAATCACACACACACACATTAATCGATCCAATCTTTAAACACATTCCACTTTTATGACACACATACACAAATTGCAATCTTAACTACTTTTGAACAAAGAAAAACCACACACGGGCACGCACGCGCGCATTTCCCCTTTCCCCCCAATCGATTAAAATCAACCTCAAAAATACTTACACATACACAAACTTCGATATGAGCTTTTGATCCGCCTAAAAAACACACAAATACACACTTTATTTATAATCAATCCTAACAAAACACTCATACAAAAACGTCACATATTTATAAAGTACACAAACTTTATATATACATACCTTTAATGATGAGCACTTGTACACATACTTCGCTTATAATTAACCCCAAAGACACACATACACATCAAGATTAAGAACTTGGGAACCGCAGCTAAAGCAAAACTACTGCAGATCTACAATATTTGCTGGATCACAGGAAGAGTGCCACAGACATGGAGAGAAGCAATTATGATACTATTATTCTTCTACTTTTCTCTTTCTCGCTGATACCGAAAAGGTGTCGTGGTTATGGAACAGGCGAATAATTGCAATGCTGCGGTAAAGCTGGTAACAAGGAGCCAGTGGTGGGGAGTGTTAAACACTCTAAGGTATGGTGACAGCTTTACAAGGAAGGAACACAACACAATACTGACGTTTCGGCCTGTGGCCTTCTTCATTAAACAATGACAACGATAACAAACGGTGAAACACAATTATCTATAACTACATGTTAGATAATGTCGTGGTTATATCATTTGTCGTTCTTGATTGGGGGGGGGGGGTACTTTCTCCAACACTTTTTCTAGTCCACACCAACGATCTACTTACTGAACTACTACATGGTATCAAAGTAGCAATGTATGCGGATGACCTGGTGATGTGATGCACAGAAAAGAATGCAGCATATGCAGCAGTGGCCTCCAAACTGTTGCAAAGAGCTATGAATGAAACTGGTCCTAGCAATGAAATTAACACCAATATTGGAGTTGGAGAAACTGTGGAGAATACCAGTACTAAAAGAACAGAAAGGACATTAATTGTTGACACAGGCAGAAAAATTCTCGTGCAAGCCGAGGCATCCGATGAAGAACAGATTCCAAAATCTTGCTTTGGCGCGGCTTAAGAGAAGCAGTTCTATCCACGATAGCTAATTTTTTTGTTAGCTGAGTGGCAGTGTTCCCTAGCGTTTGGCTTTTCGTGGCAAGGCGCTGTGCCACTGAGTACGGATTCGATCCTGCTTTGGTCCATATTTTTGTCTGTTGTTGATTATTTGTCATTTTTTCCGAGTGCTGTAAACATACCTCTTCTTCTGAATTGATTCGCTGATTATCGCCTCGGAAGTTTCCCTCTATAATAATATTCATTTATTATTATTTGTACCCACTGTGGAATACCAGGAAACGAGAGAGCAGATTAGCCGGCAAAGGAAGGTTCAACAGGCACACAACCAGATGCATTAGTTACATACCATCAGAAGAAACGGGCAATCAAGTCAATCAGAAGCCCCAAATCACCAGAAGCCCCAAATCAGGATGTCTTACATAATATTAAAAGAAGAGAACAGGTTATCATTATACGTCTCAGAAATGGCACACTCGTTTCCACAGTCACGTGTGTACAGAATTCAGGATTGGCACCTCAACTACTTGTACAAGTGGACAGGCGTCCCAGACTGATGAACACATACTTCAAGACTGTACTGTATATATTAGACAGAGGAAAATTTATACAGGAAACGACATTGCAGATACAGACAATACTTCAGATGAACGAAAGGTAGACACATACACATCTTAAAATACAAAAAAAAAAAAAAAAAAAAAAAAAAAAAAAAAAAAAAAAAAAGCATGTAGACACTCACAACGCGCACTAAAACTATCAGAGAGAGAGAGAAAGAAAGAATAAAGACAGACAAATACACAGAAAGCGATGGAGAGAGAGAGAGAGAGACAGAGGGAGAGATAGAGAGAGAGAGAGAGTGGTATGAGAATAATGAATAACATCTTCTGTCTTGTTCTTATAAATTAATCCATTCAACGAGCTCTATATCAACATTTCTAAATCTGGTATACCCAACCCTCGTCCTTTATTTTCTCTACCTTCTCTCTCTCTCTCTCTCTCTCTCTCTCTCTCTCTCTCATATATATATATATATATATATATTCATTATCTACATTTACCCTCCCTTTTTATTCTCCAGCTCTCTCCCTCTTATTACTTTTCTCCCCGTCCTCTGCGTTCTCTCTCTTCTCTAACAAATAATGCGGCAAGGCTCTAGTAAAGCAATATCAATTTTAAAACACATTGACCACACATAATACGAAATATCATTACACTTAAAGCGGGAATTTCAACACTAGAGTGGGGAGGGATTCAACTTCAAGTTGGGACAAGAAATTTCTTCATCAACATGGCTTCAAAATTCTCCCACCATCTTCTTCGTCTTCTTCTTCCACCTTTCAGCTCCTTGTGGAGCATAGGTCTTCAACAAACACTTTCCAAGCCGTTCTGTTTCTTGCCATTCTTTTAAGATCATTCCATGTCTTCCCCATCAACTTCATCTCTGCTTCTATCTGTCTTTTACAAGAATTCTTTCATACGTCTTAGACAGAGAGCCTTTATCTTTCCTGGATGGCGGATTTACTTTTGTTACTTTCTTTGACTTGTTCGTGTTTGTGAAGTTTTTTATTGGCTTATTTTTTGTACAGTATGGGATAGCCAGTCCCATGCCCAACCCTCCTTACTCGCCTCTTACGAACATGCCTAGAAGGGCACAGCGCCACTATTCTTTACTCCCCTTTCGGGCCCCGGCAGCGCACGGGCGTCTCACCATCTGGGTACCAGACATTTCCTCAGAGAATGTAAAGAGGCCTGGAGTTATGCTGTTCATACGACCCATGAATGTGTCGACGGGTTATATGTAAGTATTGACACAAAAAATATATGACTTATCTGGCAATAGTATGTCTGATTGTATGGTTCATGTACATATACAGTAATACTGCACATGTATACAATATACATGATTATATCAAGACTTAAGAATCATGAACTAGGCCACCGGTGGGTGATTGGATTAGTAACCTAAAGTTGATCAAGACCTCGATAAATCTGCTAGTTTGGCTCCCTTGTAACAGTCTGTAACAAACATACCGTTTAACAAAGTGAACGGAACTGTAGTTGTTATAGTGGTGGGATCTGTTGATATGAAAGACCTAATGTTATAGTGGTGGGATCTGTTGATATGAAAGACCTAATGTTATAGTGGTGGACCTGTTGATATGAAAGACCTAATGTTATAGTGGTGGGATCTGTTGATATGAAAGACCTAATGTTATCGTGGTGGGATCTGTTGATATGAAAGACCTAATGTTATAGTGGTGGGATCTGTTGATATGAAAGACCTAATGTTACAGTGTCTCAAGGTTGGACAAGACCAACACTCTCCAGCAGAACCTAGGAAATGAAGAAAGACAGTCCGTCATATAACTATTCTAAGACCTAACAACTCACGCTGACCCGGTGGCATGAGATCAACATCATTCGAGACTCGAATGTAATCATAAGCACATTTCTTCTGCCACTTTTACATATAGCTTGACTATTAAATAACAAGTAGTTCAGCACACACGGCTAATACAAGACGTGGATTTGTTCCAAAGAATAAGAAATGACTTGGCAAGAGCTATATGATGTCAGTTTTAAAAATGGGCAACCCAAAAGAGAAATGGATAACGGCGAATGGTGAAGGAAGTTCGACAAACATTTACCACCTGAAAAAAAACGGTGTCTGTGAAGATGGTAACGAGGAAATATTAAAAGTGTTAAATAATAACGTGCAGAAATAAATAGCTTTACAGTAATTACGTGACGCTTGGTCCTACTAGATAGAGAATTGGGACTTGTCTCAGTTGAGTTGGGGAGATATAGGAAGCTGCCCATCATCTACAAACTATGTGTCTTGTTACAGTAAAGATTAATACTCACCTAGACATGGCGTTCTGTGGGAGGGTGGGGGAGAGGGGGGAGAGGGAGGGAGAGAGAGAGAGAGAGAGAGAGAGAGAGAGAGAGAGAGAGAGAGAGAGAGAGAGAGAGAGAGTATCCCTTACCTTTTAACGACTTGTCCGTTTAGAACTTCCCCGGCAAGACTTAACACCCTTGCTCTGAAGTGAAATGAGGGCAAAGGCTAGAACAAACTGACATCACGGTTTGTACTGATATCGCAATAACACGGGAGCCACTCATAAATCAGGGGGAACAAGCATGACACACATTTGCTAAAACCGCCTTTTTTTTTTTCTCAATTTCCGGACATACATAAACAACGTTAAATAATAAACATACGTAAGTATGACTATTTGATTATTTTTATTATTATTACTTTCTCCGTTAGTTGTAACTAGAAGGATATTAAATTCCAGCCAAATTATTTGTTAAATTGCTCACAATATGTATTATTACGAACTGTTGCAAGCCCAGTAGTTGATTCCACCCCCGCCCCCACCCCACCACCACAACAAAAAAAATCAGTTTGTGAACTTAACTTACACACTTTCTGACCCCATTTAATTTAATGCCAAGGAGTCGATTAATGTTCTGTCAAATTCATTATCTTTTTCTTATCACATAAGGTGAAGATGTAAACAGTTTCATTGAGCAGATTAGGTCAGTTATTCATTGTTGAAATGTAGCCCAACAGCGTCATACAGCTTGCATACTTTGATTATTCAAGTGCAGAAGGTACTGGTGCGTCTTCATCTAGATTCTAGAACACAATTTTTATCGGCTGCCAACTCCGACAGGACAAGACATTCGCTCTCATCTTTAAGATCAGAGTACACTAAAGAATAAGAAACAAAAATTGACCCTACTAAATCTGAACTGGTTATTTGTGTAGGCAAGAGGCGAGTGACGTCACTCAACACCACAGACCACCGTCTCAGGCTTGTTTACTAAAGCCTGCACTACGCACAGCTGTTTGTGTGCTATTTTAGTTCTAATCTTGAACAGTTAATAACGTTTATTGAGAAAGAAGATGTCTTGAGTAAAATTAAGTAAAGTACCCCCGTCACGCCAAGTGGCGTATAGGGAATATGGTGTTAGTGATCATAAATTTTACAGACCTTCGGCACAAGATTTTTGGGGTAATGTGGTCGGTATTACGCCCGTGCCGCTTTACTTTCCCAGAAAAAAATCCGGTACCCATTAAAGGCTGGGTGAACCGGAAGCCGACGGTTGGGATCGAACCCTAACTCTTGTCCTTTGTAGTCCAGTTCACTAACCACTGAGCTATCGCGGCTCCCAGATGTCTTGAGAGCTTTGTATAATTTCCTCAATTTTAAAATTGATAAACTCTATGTAAGTGGCTTCAACTTGATGACACAATCACCAAAACCGTACGAATTATATCTCAGGTAGATATGTATGTATGAATGAAACTTTAGTATTTAAAGCTCGTAACGAAAAGATCAAAGATTGGCAAATCTGAGTTTCGGGATACTCAATATATTGAATGTTTAACCACAAAATTGTACTATGTTAAAACACAGGTTTTTCTAATGTTTTTGAAGGAATTATAGAAGCAGCATGCGTATTTTATCTTAATGGACAGAAATGAGCAAATCAACTAAAGAATCAGTGATAAACAACTATGACGATGCTGAACAGGACCATCAGAAGAAAAGACAAATTCCCTACCTACTAGCAACATACCTTTGCAGGCTGAATACTAGAAACGAGCGATCAGAAAGTATACTCAAAATACGTTGCTAAACTGCTTAGATTCCATGTTTGTACAGTTTCGACTCGCTCAAGCGCTTAAGTAAAAGCTTTAATGTAAGTTCTGCTATTCTTAGCCTTGAGCTGTCCCAGCGCGACATGCATTCTAGCAGCAGATGGTTTGAGCTCAAGTTAGTTTGTTTGTCCCCTTATAATTATGAAATAAATTACCATCGAAGGCTTCAGAGATAACCAGCACCGCATTTTAGTTACATAACGATAATGCCCCTTCATTTAGTTACATAACGATAATGCCTCTTCATTTAGTTACATAACGATAATGCCCCTCCATTTAGTTACATAACGATAATGCCCCTCCATTTAGTTACATAACGATAATGCCCCTCCATTTAGTTACATAACGATAATGCCCCTTCATTTAGTTACATAACGATAATGCCTCTCCATTTAGTTACATAACGATAATGCCCCTCCATTTAGTTACATAACGATAATGCCTCTTCATTTAGTTACATAACGATAATGCCTCTTCATTTAGTTACATAACGATAATGCCCCTCCATTTAGTTACATAACGATAATGCCCCTCCATTTAGTTACATAACGATAATGCCCCTCCATTTAGTTACATAACGATAATGCCTCTCCATTTAGTTACATAACGATAATGCCCCTCCATTTAGTTACACACAAAAAATGCGAATTTTCCTATGAGATGTTATAAATGCATTTGTGGCATTTAAAGAGAAATGACTGACTCATTCTCTACCGTACTGTCGAATAGATTGTTGTACATGTAATAGGAAATCAACACGGTTAAAAATAAAATAAAGGTATGGAAACATCTGTAAGGAGTACAAAACTACGATATGCTCTGCGAAAGCAACAATCGTGATAAATACAAACTATTCTTTCCGTATGTTGTTCGATCAGATAGAAGAGGCCTCGTTATAATGTTCTTTTAACAGCAGTCAATTAGGACGCTTGGTTTCTGTATTCAAGTTATCTAGTTTTACTTGCAGTGGTCATCGGTGGTGAGATGGTGGGAGTTGTTAGCGGTGAGATAGTGGTAGTTGTCATCGGTGAGGTGGTGGTAGTTGTCATCGGTGAGGTGGTGGTAGTTGTCATCGGTGAGGTGGTGGTAGTTGTCATCGGTGAGATGGTGGTAATTTTCAGCGGTGAGGTGGTGGTAGTTGTCAGCGGTGAGATGGTGGTAGTTGTCAGCGGTGAGATGGTGGTAGTTTTCAGCGGTGAGATAGTGGTAGTTGTCAGCGGTGAGGTGGTGGTAGTTGTCAGCGGTGAGGTGGTGGTAGTTGTCAGCGGTGAGATGGTAGGTGTCAGCGGAGAAAAGTAAGGTTTGATCACCAAAGACGATACTGTGGCTTAGCGATACGAACGTTATTCTTTTCCCAACAGCGAGCAGCAACAGAGATATAACAAGAGTTCCCTAACTCAAAACTCACCACCATCATGAGACAGTGACAATCAAATATCGAAGTCTATTAATCATTTTAAATCTTCTCTTGATTTTCTCAAACAAATTGCGTTATTCTCAACCCAAGTCTCCATCCCGATTACATTCATCGGCTCGTTTAGCCCACGACATTCCCAATTATCACACGGTTTGTAATCCATACATCTCCAATTAACGTTTCCTGGTGTCATTTCTTTACTGGTTAATCATGTGGAGCATCTGAACAGTCTTCTAAATAGATCTTACAGAACTGTATCCGTCTCAGGACTCTAAGACTGAGAATATGAGCTACAAAAGTAACCCTGCGCGACAAACTACGGAGACCACGAAAACTTCAAAAACTCCGTCCTGTTGTGATCCACGCCAGTCTAGATATATAATCTAAGCACAAATCACACAGTGATTTTTGATGCAGAAGAAAATAAAGACGAACACATGTAATCATTGCTTTCTTTATACTACCTGATTTCTGCAGTGGTTGAAATCCTGAAACAGAAGAACTAGTACTACACCACTCGCTTGACATGTTCAAACTTTTCCTGCAGGAATAGGTGAAACATCAAAGCCTGTGCGGCCTGCCATATTCATTGTATCAAATACTGTATTCAACAGCTTAGAGTCCACCTTGTGGCATTAAAATCATCTTTCCTTTTGGAATTAAAAAAAATCTCTTATTATATTTCTTAAGAAATAACAGATTTAAACATTTTTTTTTTTTTAACTGGCTTACAAACACCATTCTACTAAAAACAAAAAAAACTATGGCCACGTCAAAAGATACAGCCGACTGGAAAAAAAAAATAATGGAATACATGGCTCCTGTGTGGTGCATCAGGATGAGATCAAGAAGAAGGTGGTTTTACTGCATCAAGGAGACCTTGAACATGACAACATAAGTGGGAGATCTGGCTAGAGGCAGAGATTTTTTCAGGTCGGCTGTGGTGGATGCAACGTTCTGTAAAGCACATGCGACCTGATGATGATGTATTTCTTACCTGACTTTGAGTTATTGATTTATTTGCGGGTCATCATTATTGCACTCCGAACATGTCAATAGGTGCTCAGATTCCCTTCTCAGCAACTCTCGTAGTGTCCAACGACTGAAGACTCCAGTTTTGTGTTGGTTTATAAGTCTTCTTACACGTCCACTAAATTTCTCGCTTCTGGTTGTGCGCATATTAACTCCCATCTCTTTCATATGAAGGGGTGACGTGAACTCATGGTTGTCGGAAGTCCTGTGTCCTTCCCACATCTCGGAGGGCACTGATGATGTCCGCCCGATCCATTGGCTGACCGTCCTCAACAATTGCACACCTAGTCAACTTGTCCGCTTTTCATTTCCCCATACTCCCGCATGTCCTGGGACGTAGACAAAGGTGACCCTACGTTTTTTTTTTACTTCTGCAATGACTCTACCCATTACATACGTACAGAGCCTGCCTCCACTTTTCTTACAGACTTTGTTGTGTGTAACACACTTCTCAAAATCAAAATCTCTGTTGTTGCAAGTATATGGCCCTTTTCGTCTTGTCAGACGGTCTAGTGGAGGCTATTGCGTATTTTTTTGAGGTATTGTTTTTGCCGAACAGCTTCTCTCGTGGCTAATTCTACCAATGTTTGACAAACACACGCGGTCACATAATGAACAGGTCAGGCTCGCTGGTCCACAGGGTTTACCATCCTTTTTCATGAGTCTCTTCTCTTCTAAGTCCTGTCTTAGAACAGTCTCAAATGTTGTTATACCGTTCCTTATACGTGCTCTCCATGATGTGCGATCACTTGCCAGATGTTGCCAGTCGTTTTCACAGATGGAGAAGTCTTTCAGAGATGATTTGCAGATATCTCTATATCGTAGTTTAGGTCTGCCGATTTGTCGTTTTCCGTGTTTTAGCTCGCCATATAGTATTTGCCTAGGAATGCGTTTTTCTTCCATCCGTTGGACATGCCCCAGCCATCTTAGCCTTCGACTTCTGAGCATCGACATGATTGTTAGGGTCTTAGCACGTTGCAGGACAGTTAAGTTGGTTATTTTGTCCTGCCATTTGATGTTGTTGCAAGTGATATTTCAGAAAATGTGTCCCTTATCAACAACATTCATCATTCAACACAACACCTATATTCTCAACTCCAAAGTCAAACACTGATACGCTGGTATGTTTGTCAATTTTTGATTATTGCTTTAGTTTGTGCAGTCTACTATACAAATACTTCTTCCTATCCCACGACGGTCATGATCATTAGAGCAACAGTGATGCCTATGACCAGCTTCCTCCATATCTTGCTGTTTGTGGCTGCCAGTTGTCAGCTTAGAAAGTCACGGCCTATTCTTTCTCTGATGTTGTCATTTCATTTTTTTTTCTGTCGTTTATGTGATCTTCGTTCATTCCTTGCAAAGTGGTTTAAGGACCAAACGCTGGGCGATATTCAACTTTAGTATGCGTGCTTTGAGTGCCTTAGATGACGATTAAATTGTCGTAGGGACCTATGTACTTCCTCATTCATTTAAAGATATACACATATTTTTAATAATATTTTTTAAGATCTCAAATGCACAGAAAAGGGGTTCCTACTTTAGCTCAGCATATTACAAATAGATGCGAAAAAGTCTACTTCTTCTGTGTTCATCCCTTTTGTTATGGAATTTGACATTCTGTCCAGTGTCCTGCTTTTATGTTGTGGACGTGAAGGACATTAAGATGTGTGACGTGTCAGTTACATGGTCAATATTCGTCTTTGCCTGTGTGGTTTGATTTTCCCTGTGTCTGCGTCATGGATGACACAATTCGACTTCGACAGGATAGATCTTGGTTTGGCGCAGTTTTCCTTCTCGTAGCGTAGATATCGAGCAGGCTTGCTGAGCCTATCCTGCTCAAAAATTTTCTCTACGGTGTTTTTCCAAAGAATTTTTTGTTCTCTGCTAGTTTTTTTTTATATTTTTTTTTTAAACGGGCACCTATTTCGTGGAAAATGCTTTAAATGCAGCTCCTATTCGCAATTCTTCCCTCATCAGTTGAACAAAGAATGGAAATCTAATTCCACTAAAAACAAGTAAACAAATAAACATGAGAAACTAAACAATAATATTTTTATGGCGTTTTTTCAACCTGAGATAGATTAGATAACGTTTGTGCACAAAAGAAAAGTATTACAAACGACAGATAAAAAAAAAATCAATAGTTATTTCTTTATAAATTATATGAGACGAGAAGTTGAGTTGGTGATGTAAGGAGACATTAAAAGAAAAAAAAAAACTCAGAAAACAGAGATAAAGGACACCAACCCAAAATGAGGCTATCTAATTTAACAATACCATAAGGAATTGAAGATAACATAACAGAAATATAATGGAACCCTGCTATTCGTACAAAATTCATCCATGACTTTGAATTGAGAATTGTACATGAATTTGTGTTTGTTCATTCCACATCGTCGATGATTGGTTGTTTCAATATACCACCAACACTATTCTATTTATAGCAAGAACAGTCACTACTTTGGAGACATTAGCCCCTTTTTGTGGCCTCTTTTTATCTTTAGGGACGAATTCACGATCCCGAATCGAGAGACTATATCAGAGACACGATGTCTTTTCCTTTAAGGCTTGAGTAAATCACTCATCCTGTTTGTACTTATGATTAGACTTATTTTAAATAAATAAATATATACATACACACACAAAGAGTGGCAAATTATAACAGAATAACAATGTTACATGGAGCTTATACGAATTCTGCTTAGAGAACAACGCGAGCTGACCTGAAAGCTCCAGTAGTAAAATACGATCATCAAAATGAGAAAAGGAAACCACAAATTCTATTTTTGGCCGACATTTGCTGATGTGCTGCATTTTGGAACAAAAATAACTTTGGTTTTAAATTGAAACATATATATTTATTTTTTTTTAAAGATGTTGTTTTGCAATTATATTACAACGAATACCTTCTTACAGAAAAAGAAACAAAAAGTCAGAAAACGTAAACTGTGCTCAAAATCATTATCCGAGGCTAACTAAATTGAAAATAGTTAAATTCATGGTAGTTCGTGAATGTCGGTATTTACCAAACGCTGTACGAATTCCGCGGCAATTTACGAATACCGAGTTAAATAATACTCAAAAATAGTTGTACGAATTCCGAGTTGAGCGAGTAGCCAGGCATCCGAACACCGGGGTTCCATTTTAAAGTCTCTGTCAACGTAGCGTGCTGTATACATGTACTTACTATTTATTTGGGGAGCCGCGATAGCTCAGTGGTTAGTGAACTGGACTACCACGGACAAGGGGTAGGGTTCGATCCCAACCGACGGCTTCCGGGTTCACCCAGCCTTAAATGGGCACCGGATTTTTTTTCTGGGAAAGAAAGCAGCACGGGCGTAATACTGACCACATTACCCCAAAAATCATGTGCTGAAGGTCTGTAAAATATAGGGTCACTAACACCATATTTCCCTATACGCCACTTGGCGTGATGGGGGTACTTTACTTTTTTACTTTTTTATGCTATATACTTACTATTTATTTGCTGATATCGTGCCATCTACTTACTATTTATTTGCTGATAGCATGCTATATATTTACAATTTATTTGCTGATACTGTGCTATAAATTTACTTTTTATTTGCTGATAGCGTGCTATATACTTACTATTTATTTGCTGATAGCATGCTATATATTTACAATTTATTTGCTGATACCTTTGCTATAAATTTACTATTTATTTGCTGATAGCGTGCCATCTACTTACTATTTATTTGCTGATAGCATGCTATATATTTACAATTTATTTGTTGATACTGTGCTATAAATTTACTATTTATTTGCTGATAGCGTGCTATATACTTACTATTTATTTGCTACTGAAATAATCCTAACTATGACTACTGGGAGTGAAAGTGAGAAGATGTCTATGGAAGAGAAAAGCAGGGGATTTCTGAGGCTTTATGTTGTGCTCATTCTGAAGATGGTTGAACTATTGTGAAATGAGAATCATCGGTGTTTTCTGTTCCTCGCAAAACCATGTGCCATGAATATTTAAAGTGTCTTACTCTGTTACATGGGTGTCCGGTTAGCGCAATCGATAGGCGGTTGGCTTACCACGGCAACAGCCGGGGTTCGTTCCCTGGCGAGGACACCTGGGTTTGACTAATTCCCTAAAAATTAGTGGGAGCCGCGATAGCTCAGTGGTTAGTGAAACTGGACTACTACGGACAAGGGGTAGGGTTCGATCCCAACCGACGGCTTCGGGTTCACCCAGCCTTAAATGGGTACCGGATTTTTTCTGGGAAAGTAAAGCAGCACGGGCGTAATACCGACCACATTACCCCAAAAATCATGTGCTGAAGGTCTGTAAAATATAGGGTCACTAACACCATATTTCCCTATACGCCACTTGGCGTGACGGGGGGTACTTTACTTTTACTTTTTACTCTGTTACATTCACATAAAATATACCATTTGTAATTCATTCAATTATGGTGCAGCAGGGTGTAGAAAATTAACGTTTTAACTGTACATATGTTTAGTTATATGGAAGATAAATTGTATCAACTACTTTAGAAAAAAAGGGAGCCGCGATAGCTCAGTGGTTAGTGAACTGGACTACAAAGGACAAGGGGTAGGGTTCGATCCCAACCGACGGCTTCCGGGTTCACCCAGCCTTAGATGGGTATCGGATTTTTTTTCTGGGAAAGTGAAGCGGCAAGGGCGTAATACCGACCACTTTACCCCAAAAATCATGTGCTGAAGGTCTATAAAATATAGGGTCACTAACACCATATTTCCCTATACGCCACTTGGCGTGACGGGGGCACTTTACTTTTTTTTCTTTTACATACTTTAGAAAAAAAGATTAAATGGACAATTTGGGAGGAGTGGGTGTATTTTTTGTCCAGATTTAACCAAACGAAACTGTTCATGTTACAAGTTGAAGATTGAAGTCATTAAGATAAAATTTTGGACATGTGAACTTGGATATTAATCACAGACTGGAGATATTTATTCAGTAAATTTCAGTTGTTAGAAGGAGGGATGTATAGTAGCCACATGTGGGATGTATAATAGCCTTATGTGGGATTTGAATCAGACTAAAGATGCTTCTTTTTTCCTATCTGGAGTGAAATAATGAATTTGACCGGTCCAACAGACAGACCCCGGTAATGGAGTAATGCCGTTAAGATAGTTAACCACTGCCGCCTGCATGCAGCCTTTAATACCTCCCTTTCCCCACCACCACCACTACTACAAAAGAGGCTTCAGAGACGTGATGATGCCTTACACATAAAAGATTAAAACATGTCCATACTTAAACGCTGTCACAGTTGTAAAGCTAGTACTAAAATATGGTTTTTGCTCAAAGCAATACTGCTGAGGCGACTATCTAACGAGCCGACTAGCTCATGTGGCAACTAGCTACAACTAGCTTACGAGGCAAGTACCTGTAACTAGTTCATGAGACAACTATCTAACAAGGCAACTAGCTACAACGAGCTCACGAGGCAACGAGCTACAACTAGCTCACGAGGCAACTAGTTGCTACTAGCTCATGAGGCAGCTAGCTACAACTAGCGCAGGGTAACTATCTCACGAGATAACTAGCTACAACTAGCTCACGAGACAATTAACTCACAATGCAACTAGCTATATCCACCTCACGGGGAAACTAGCTACAACTAGCTCATGAGGCAGCTAGCTACAACTAGCGCAGGGTAACTATCTCACGAGACAATTAACTCACAATGCAACTAGCTATGTCCACCTCACGGGGCAACTAGCTACAACTAGCTCACGAGGCAACTAGCTAACACATTCAGTTCAGATCATACTTGTCACTTTTTTATATGAAACTCTCAGAAGTTGACTTTAAAGCTACCTCCGTGAGTATACGATGGTGCGGCGACACAAGTTTGAAGTTGATGTCACTTCGGTTAGTGATGGACTTAAGTTGCAACAGATAAACAACATAAATACCACTTCCGTTGTGCTCATGTTGTAATAGATGAATGTGTACGTACGTTAAAGAGCGAGGTAGTTCCCCGACAGTCTTACTTTGCCATCAACCTCTTCCCCAAAATGTTCTTCCTCCTATATTACTCTCTCTCTCTCTCTCGCCCCCTCCCTCCCTCTATATTTCTCTCTCTCTCTCTCTCTCTCTCTCTCTCTCTCTCTCTCTCTCTCTATGTGTGTGTGTGTGTATATATATATATATATATATATATATATATATATATATCACTTTCTTTCTCTCATGCACACGTAAAAACATTTATCACACGTATTGCACATTGTTTTAGCACATACACATTAATCGCAACAAATGTGTGCAGATTAATGCATCCATTTTTCAAATGCCAAGTCGGTTGACTTTGACCATAATTTCTCTCGGCTGTTTCCTCTTCTAGTGGCCCTAGTAACCTCTGTTTATATAATATTGTTTTATTAGTATTACCGTATTAATACTGATTTATTAATATTGCGTTATTGACATTGCTGCAACTGTTTGTTAGTATTTTTTATCGACGTTTTGCCTGACAGGTATTGTAAGCTGAAATAGAGAGAAAAAAATACGACAAAGAAACTATTTGATGAAAAACTGGACAATTAGTAATCAATTTTTTTAAAACTAGCATTTGATAAGATCAATTTTTTTAAAACTAGCATCTGATAAGATCAATTTTTTAAAACTAGCATTTCATAAGATCAATATTTGACACAAATAAGGTTCGACAATTTTTAAAAAATTTGCTTAAATCTGTCAAAAATATTGAAAATTTAAAAAAAAAACTTTAAAATAAATTGCACAATAATTGCAACAATAAATTGCGATCTTTCCGTCCATAGTGTGTAACTGACGCCAAACATGAACATAGACAAAAAATACAAGAAAACAGTCACAATTAATAATAAGATGTCACAGAGGACACTTAATGTAAGAAAGACACACAAAATGAACAGCGAGGTTATTACAAGTACAAATAGGCGTAATACATATTCTGGATTATGTTCAGAAATAACACATTGAATTATGCTAACATTACAATGTGCCTGCCTGCAACCAGCATTCCTAAAAGACAAGTATAAGTAAGAAGGTGAGACTTGAAAAAAGAAAGTACTCTCAAGAGATTGATTGGCGAAATTTCAAATGTAACACAAATTATTAACAGATCTTACAGATTACGATGTCTGCTGATAGCGTGTCAGTATAAAGAAACGTCACATATAAAGTAGTTTCATTCTATGACCCCTACCCATGAAGGAAAATGCTACCTGTGGTAATCGTGTTGACTCACATGTCAGAAGTGAGAGTTGCCACAGAAATCGAATATTTCAATAAAACAAGTGACCATCACATAAAGATCGAAATATAGATGAGTTGACATCTCTTGACAATGAACGTGTTGACTCACATGTCAGAAGTGAGAGTTGCCACAGAAATCGAATATTTCAATAAAACAAGTGACCATCACATAAAGATCGAAATATAGATGAGTTGACATCTCTTGACAATGAACGTGTTGACTCACATGTCAGAAGTGAGAGTTGCCACAGAAATCGAATATTTCAATAAAACAAGTGTCCATCACATAAAGATCGAAATATAGATGAGTTGACATCTCTTGACAATGAACGTGTTGACTCACATGTCAGAAGTGAGAGTTGCCACAGAAATCGAATATTTCAATAAAACAAGTGACCATCACATAAAGATCGAAATATAGATGAGTTGACATCTCTTGACAATGAACGTGGCTGCATGGAGAGCGTGGGCTAGAACTTTGCATCCACTCTTGAAACCTGAGAGGCTAAATGAAGTGAAGAATACGAGAAGAGGAGGAGAAACTATAAATGTTTGATGCAAGTCACATCTTTCTGTCAACAGTAGTCCACTCTTCCTCGATACAAGAGTAGAGAAAACAAAACAACATAAGTAAACAACACAAGATGCTACATACAAACCACACGAAGCAGGGAAAACATTATTTTACCAGTAATGCGGGCGGGGGCACACATGTAAGAATGTAGTGTACAATTAAAGTTACAATAGCTATAATTATATCCACCTATGAGACACGTCTCGGCAGTTTTACTACAATTTTCATGAAGTATTCAATATCTGTGAGAGTTATTGGCAGCATAGTAAAAACAAAATTGTCTTGTACTCGCGGTTCAGATTTCTGTCTTACCACTTGCTGGTCGATCCATCGAAAAAATGTGTTGGGCAGAGTTGAGGAAGGTATGGAAAAAAAGGCTTGCATGAGATCTGCTCACCTCTGTCCAAATTACGTGATCCAGAAAATGAAGTTAAAATATTCCACTATCCCCATCCCTCCCACCTCAAATTTAAATATATCGAGCAACAGGCTTTATCTTCTACATTATTCAATGATTAGAAATGGCGTTATCATTTTATGAACAACAGAACTCATCATGTGCATACTTCCCCATCGTCAGTACAACGTAACAATTATGTTTTTGATTGTTTTCACAACAAGAGATCCAGTATCTTCTCTCTATGTCGTCCGTGATCTCTCTTTCCTTCTATTTTGCCAGTTGTAACCAGGTTTTCTCACTTTTTTCTTCTCATGATGTGCCCGAAAAATGTAGATAGTTTCTTTCTGATGTTTCTTAGGAGTTCACTTTTTGTGTTGACGTCTTTGAGAATTTCCTAGTTGGTCTTTCTGAGCTGCTTAGACAGCATGTCCTCTCAAAATTCACTGAGAAATCCCATCTCTGTGGCCTTTAATCCTCGTTTCATTTGTTTGTCTACTGTCCATGATTCTCATTCATAGGTAGCAGTAGAGCTACTATCTTGTAACATTTGAAGCCCTGCTCGTGGTCCAACATATGAAAAGAATGAATTCAAAGAATAGTAGTTCCGGTAGGGAAAAAAACTCGATATTTTGATAGTACTAGACTTTTCTAAGAGAGCAACTCCTGACTACAAGCAACTGCTGTCTTAGAAAAATGTGAACGAAATGAAAAGCTAGAGAAAAGTTATGAACAAACGCGTGCAGAAGACACATATGTACCTCAGACGTTTAGTACAAAATACAGGGCAACGCAATTCCCCAGTGAGCAAGTAGCAAAGTAGTTAACAAAAATGTACCTTTATATTTTACACAAATACACCATCAAATAAATTGTGCACACAAAAAATGTGTGGTCTGCTGTTCTCGGGACTCTCTTACTGCGCCTGCTGCCCCATCAGTAAAATTACCTCAAAACTCGCACTTTTATTTGGTTTCACTTGTCTCCCTTTCCAAATAAATGAATTTTTTTAAAAATAAATAACAAATATGTGGACACAGGTAGCAAGCATCAGATAAATTCCCTCCCCCTTCCCCCCCCCCCCTCTCCTAAACTTGCACGCACACACAAACACAATCATACACTTTTCACGGAACTCATTGCTTCCTATAAAAATTAAAATAATAACAATAATAAAACTGACAGGAAGTGGCCAGCCCAAGGTATTGTCACGAATGGCAGTGAATCTGTGCACAATGACAGCTTGGCTGCATGCCAAATGACCAGGCCATAACCGGGGCAGGGCAGGTGGAGATGGCCGTCTCAAGATCGTGAGAACTGATCATTGCTCAGGGAAATATGTTAATGCCCTGCAGGATATTGTATGACAATATACTGCCACATTCCAACACACAAAGACAAATGCACAGACATACAACTGCTGTTATACAGACACTCGAGTGGAGATAAGTAAACTAAACGTTTAAGATTAAACCCTCCCAAATATCATAAATCAACAATATACAGTCTGCTGATTGTAAACTAAACGTTTACAAACAACTCGCCTCAAATATCTGAGCACAACATAGGTACGTCATGTATGAAGCAAACATTCCTAGTATGAGAGACGGTTAACGACAGCGAAGAAAGAGTTGGCAGTTTGGCACTGTGGCATAGAAGCACGGCAATAATAAAACTTATAGACTAAACTAGAAATTGTGGAGATGCATGATCGCCTACGCCTTGCAGAACTATCCTAGATGAGAATTTGTGTTTTCTAAATAGCCGGTCAGTGCAGCTATGGTGACGTCCACAGTCTGACTAACTGACTGGAAGTCGTTCTCTGTGTTCAAAATGAAAGAGTTCGTGAATCAAAGTACAATCACGTGCATGTAAAATAGCCCGTTTATGATTTTAAGTACAGAAGAGAAAATCCTGAGGAAAAAGTCACAACAAAATGGCAATGCATAAAAAACAGCATGCAAGAATCCTGCAACACCTTGCCAAAAAGGAAAGTAACAAAAACAAAAATGGATAACTGACAAAATCTTAGAAAAAATGGAAGAAAGAAGACAAGCGAAAAACACTGCCAGATACAAGGATATTGACAATGAAATACGGAGAATGTGCAAAAAGGCAAAAGAAGACTGGCTCAACCAAAGATGTCTAGAAGTCGAAACTATGGAAAGTAAACAAAACTTAAGAGAGATGCACACAGAAATAAAGAGAATGATTAATAAAGACAAAAAAAGCTGCAGGAAACGGATGTAATGCAAACAAAGAGTGAAAAATGCTAACAGACAACAAGGATATAATAGATAGACGGCAAGAATATATAACAGAATTATTTCATGACGAAATGGACAAAAAGCCAGACATAAAATGTACATACAACTATACAATCCTGAGATCTGAAGTAGAAAAGCTATAAAAACAATGAAAAGGGGAAAGGCAGCAGGACCTGACAATATACAGATAGAGATGATACAGGCTCAAGAAGAGTTTGGCATCGAAGTTATCACAGACATATGCAATGACATATGCCATACAGGATACATACCAAACGATCTAAAAACATCAACTTTCATTGCATTGCCTAAAAAGAATGGTGCAGTTGAATGCAGTGATTTCAGAACAATAAGCCTAAAGAGCCAGGTAACCAAAATTTTACTAAAAGTTATACAGGGAAGGATTCAGAATAAAATCAATACTGAATTAGATGAGCAACAATTTGGATTCAGGAAAAACAGTGGGACAAAAGAAGCCATATTCAGCATGAGAACATTGATTGAAAAGTACACAGAAGTAAACAAACCAATATATGCCTGCTTTATAGACTATACCAAAGCTTTCGATAGAATACACCATAACTAACTCATAGACTGCCTAAAGGATATAAATCTACATGACACAGACATACGACTAATATGTAATTTGTACTGGGAGCAAACAGCAATAATAAGATATAACAAGGAGAACTCTACACCCATGGACATAAAAAGAGGAGTAAGACAAGGATGCATCCTATCACCAAGCTTATTCAATCTATACACTGGGCAAATCTTTAAAAACATCTCAGAGATGCCAGGCCTAAACATTAATGGGAAGATAATCAATAACCTAAAATATGCTGATGATACTGTTCTACTAGCAGAAAATCCTAAAGACCTACAACAATTGCTTAATGTGATAAACATAACAAGCAAAAAATATGGACTAGAAATGAATATCAAAAAGACTAAAACTATGATCGTAAACAAAGAAAATTCTCAAGACCTACAATTAAATATCACAGTTGATGTAATACATCTGGAGACAGTCCAGAGCTACAACTACCTGGGACATACTATAACCAATGATGGAAAATGCAACATTGAAATAAACAAAAGAATAGGTATGGCAAAAAGTAATTTTAATGCCATGAAAAATATACTAACAACAAAACAAATATCAGCAGGGCTGAAACTAAGAATGGCAAAATGTTACATCTTCTCAATATTCCTGTATGGTGCAGAAACATGGACATTAGACAAGAAAACAGAGCAGAAAATTGAAGCCTTTGAAATGTGGATTTATAGAAGAATAGGTAGAATTGGATGGAAAGAAAAGATAACAAACGATGAAGTTTTAAAACAACTGAAAATAAAAAGAGAACTACTAAATACAATTAAGACAAGACAAATGCAATTTTTGGGGCATGTAAAAAGACACAACAGCCTACTAAAAGTAATATTGGAAGGAAAAATACAAGGTAAAAGAGGCAGAGGCAGACCAAGACTAACATGGACGAGTAACATCAAAAGATGGACAAGTCAATCTATGAAAGCCTGCACCATCAAAGCAAGAAACAGAGTAGAATGGCGATCCATGGTAGCCTACCTTCGTTGTGGAGAAGGCACTCGATGATGATGATGATGCTTTTAAGAAGACATAAATATAAACCTTTTAAACACGCCTAGTATATCTTTATATTCAAATTATCAGCATACAAATCAAATATATAAATAATACCCCCCAAAAAATATGTAGTCTAAGATAAGGTGGTTGTTTTTTTGTGTTGTTTTGTAATGGCATAAAAGCATACAAAGAAACATTGAATTATCGGTATAAAGTCCACATTTAGACAGATAAAGATTAAAGAGAAAATCAATGCCCAAACGGTTTAGTACAAAACGTATGTGATCAAGTGTCCGTTAAGTACCTTCAAGTATTAATGAGAAGAAGGACAACCACACAGCAAGAGATGGTATTCATAAATAAGAATATTAAAGAATGTAGTCGTGGTTATGAAAAGTTGAATATTGATTGATATCGGGCTGGATTTGATCTACATAAACGGGGAAGAGAAGTTTAGTTACACGAGAAAAGAGAATGGTCTTTCACTGATATTCTATTATTAATATATTATATACACTATATTATATACATTATATTATATACATCATATTATATACATCATATTATATACATTATAATATTATATTAAACATATGTTTATAATAGGCGTATGACTGGGAATGTTAGCAAAACAATATTTCCGATTAAGAATAAATTAATAAAGACAGTATAGGAAATGGAATTAATTTGACGTGCCCTTAATATTTAAAAAAAGCCGGTACAACAACTGGGACGGCAGTAGTTCATATAAAATTAATGTTTGACATGGATACAAAGGAAATTCTATGATAATAAAGAAATAACTGCATACATAAAAAATACAATATTACAAGTAAAAATGTTTCAATTTGCAATTCCTCACTGTAAAGAACAAAAGATAAAACAAATTAACACGGTCAGTCAATAAACACGTGCAGGCCACAGATCGACTTCAAACGCTAAGATGCTGTAAGTGTAATATTGAAGATGCGAGTTTAATCTTACTCTTACTACGTGTATGCGAGTTTAATCTTACTTTTACTACGTGTATGCGAGTTTAATCTTACTCTTACTACGTGTATGCGAGTTTAATCTTACTCTTACTACGTGTCTATGTTCACGCAGTGACTTGAACTACGCATGGAATTAATTTGAATGCCCTTAATATAAAAAATAAGCCGGTCAACAACTGGGACGGCAGTAATTCATATAAAATTAATGCTTGACATGGATACAAAGGAAATTCCACGACAACAAAGTGGATTGCAAAGATAATGATCCATTAGGACATATTCAGGAAACGTTACACGTGTCACAATATTAAATAAACCAGGAGCTAGCAGTAGCAAATACATCCTCATAACTCGGGAATACAGCCACACGAGTTACTGTGAGAAGTACCAATGTCTATGTAAACAGCATCATCAAGTACCGGGAATGCTGGCGTAGGCGATCATGTCTCTCCACAACTTTCGATCTCGACAGTTATTTATCATTTCTGTTGTTGACCGTCTGCCAAGCCATTCTCTTAAGCTGTCTGGTATTTTTTCTCTTTGCATACCTCTATCTCTTCGTCCCTCAATTGTTCCAGTTGTTACAATATATTCCAGTTGTTCTCTTCTCATTACATGGCCAAAAAACGATGATTGTTTCTTCCTAATATTGGAAATTTGCTCTCTTTTTGCTTTGACCTCTTTCATAACATTTTCATTATTCTTATTAGTTGTCCATGGTTTTCTCATCATTCTTCTGTAAAACCACATTTCTACAGACTCCAGTGATTTTCTTGTCTGTTGTCCTATTGTCTATGATTCACATCCATATGTTAAGACTGGCTCTACATAACATTTAAAAACTCGTTTTCTTGTTTCTATTATCAAAAATGGATTGCACAGTATCTTTCTCATTTTTTGGAAACAGCAAGAGGAAAACCTCCCTTTACAAAGTTAAAAGAAAAAAATAAGGAACTAAACATAGATAGAGCTGTCACTTTAAATAGCTCTGTATGAACCAGAGTGGTGGAGACCAATTAAAAGATAAAGAAACATCAGATAATTTGTATCCAGAAAGTTATCCGAATATTTTGGTCAAACATAACAAGCGGTCCAAAACTGTTCAATAGATGTAACCGGGAAAACAACGTGATAATGAGCATGAATTGGACCTCGATAGGCTTTATACTTAGAGCAGGTCTAAGAGACTATCACAAATACTGGCATGCAGATTACAGATGTGAGAATTGAGACAAATCAGAGACAAACTAGCTGGCGAAAAAACGGTGGAGGAGGGGTTGACATACCATGATAAAAAAGGTTATTGTTCGAGCAATAGCAAATATGTTCTTGGTGCTACAGAAGTAAGTAATTGTGGGTCAAATGTCAAGAAAAAGAAGCCCAGATAATGTGAAGAAAACAAAAGCCCTTTACTTGCAAGTCTGGCAATGTCACACACAATACATCGAACTGTGAGCGAAGTGGCAGGCTTCAACTTCCTTGGCTACACCATTTGAAGGTGAGGTTGTCAGTGCACTCATAATTTCCATTTCACTGAACCAGGCACCTATTGTTTCTTCAGCTTGGTGAGTTAAATTAGTTAGCTCATCCCAGGCGGTAGACGGCACATAAGGCAGACACCATAACTCTCCATGTCTGTCGATTCACTCGATGTCTTGAAGAAAGTGCTTTCTTCTTAAACCATAACGAAACCCTCTCTATAATTGTTCTTAGATTGAAGTACCAGTGTGGAAATAAACCAATGTTTTACAAAAAGTATCTTAACTATATCTTGTCATCATTTTGCTAACATGAATTTGTTTTGTGGTAATTATTCTAACACCCAGCCACCAAACTAGATTTAGGATATGTATCACTAAAACAATAATTTCTTATATACGATTCATCATAATTAAATGTTATCATTCACTTTATATATATATATATATATATATATATATATATATATATATATGATAAGAGTACATTGGTACTTTAATTTCTCTCATCGATGTATATACCTTTCAGTTGTTTTAGTTAATGTTTTATTAGTTGATAATAACAGATCATGTGCGCGAGTATCTATTCGCGTGCACCATCTGTCTTTACACTTCATTATTTAGCTCCAAACACACGCCCTCGCCAACAAGGATATAGAGGGGCACAGGATATTCTTTCATCTGTTATGACGAGGCACGTCGAATATTTTGTGAGAGCACAGCAGAAAGTAGGCAGACGTCAGTGGCACTTATAAATGGACCAAGTAACAATCAAGCCAGACAAAGAACGGGCACTGTACAGACAGGAAATCCATTACTATTCATGAATGCTGAGCCCCTGCATTGAGCTTTTGTCCAAGTGACGGGCTGGGGGGCATGTGTCTTCTGCGGACAATGCCATAGTTGGGCTGATGCATGCACAGAATACAGGCAGCTGCGGATGTCGGAGCAGTAACAGATGGCCGGGAGTGCCCATGGTCAGCGTTTACCAGACAAAATGACGAGTATGTGTTAACGACATGCGGATATGGAATATTATTTCAAAAGCGAACAGAAAAACACACAAACCCTCAAAACATACACGATTTCCGGGGGTTGTTTATTTTATTCGAATTATTTTTGTTTTTGTCCTGCATTTAACTGTACTTTAGTTGATCTCATTGATAAAATCTCTATACTTGTTTTTTTTCTTTACTTAATTATTTATTCCGCACACCACAAAAACAGCAACCAATATATCTTTCATTTCATATAAAACCTTTTACCGAATGTACGGCTTTTTGTTAATGATATTTTAGTTTCTTGCTATATTGTTTTTTTCATTCTAGAAATATAATCTGCATATAATTGATCTATAGAACGCTCAAGCTAATTACAAGTAACTGCTGCTTAAATCTTAATAACATTCGTAGTGGGGAATTGAATATGTCACACCAGACAGGTTAATTAGTGCAATCTTTGAAATGTTTCCTATGATAAGCATTAGTTTACTAAAATATTACCAACACCAAAATTAATTAAGCTGGTTTTTTTTAAAATCACAAATGTGTGTGTGTGTGTGATGTCACAGACTTGAATTACTTCCATAAAACTATAGATATTAAGAATGAACAAGATGTCGAGTGAATTTTCACCAACAATGTTGCATATATCTAGGACTGTAACTAAAATGCCAGACTTAGATTTGAGCAAGCAGCCGTGGCTGCGGTTGTCTTCAAGTCTCGCCACAAGGCACTGCAGAGACTTCTGTGAGGATTCTTTCAGCGCCGCTATTTGAGAAGTGGTTGACACTTATCAATCCTATCTAAAACGTTACAGTTTGTTTACCGCGCAGTCCGCTGACGGTCTGCGTCAAATGTCAGCGATTCCATAGGCGTTCTCTAATGCTATGTTGGAAGTTTCACTGCGCATTTATATATTTAGTATCGTAAATCCACATCTGCTAGCTCAAGTGTTTAATGACTGAATAGTTATAATCAAGAATAGACGACACTGCACACCTGGGAAACCAAAAAAAGTGTTGATCCTCTTCAATAGGCAACTAAGGGTGTGCATACTGATGACCCCCGTTGAGCACTGGTTGTGCATTCGCCTCAAACTTCTCATGAACGCACGCACGCATATACATATATAAATAAACACAATCATTCATCAACATGTTGCACGTCTTTTGTAGAACGTTGTATTCGCCAAAACCCGCCTGAAAGAATCCCTCTCTGTCTCTATATAGTCAGATCTCCCACAGAACGTTGTATTCACCACAGCCCGTATGAAAAAAAATCACTGTTTCTAGTCAGGTCTCCCACAGAGCGTTGCTTCACCACAAACGGCTGACAGAATCTCTGTCTCAAGCCAGATATACCATAGAACGTTGCATGCTCCACAGCCCATCTAAAAGAATATCTGTCTCTAGCCAGATCTCCCACAGAACGTTGCATGCGGCACAGCCTATCTGAAAGAATCTCTGTATCTAGCCAGATACAGAACGTTGCATTCACCACAAACCGTCTGAGAGAATCTCTGTATCTTGCCAGATCTCCCACAGAACGTTGCATTCAGCACAGCCGTGCAACAGTATTATATTATATGTAACATATCCTATTACAGCAGTAATAGGAGTAGCAGTAGAACTAGTAGTTGTAGCAGTAGTAGGAATAACAGTAGTTGCAGTAGTAATATTAAGAGTAGCAGTACTTGTAGTAGCAGCATCAGTAGTAGTATTAGTAGTTGTAGTAGTAGTAGTAGTAGTAGCTGAAGGAGTAGTAGTAGATGTAGCAGTAATAGTAGTAGCAGTGGTGACGGTAGTGCTGTTAGAAGCAGTAATAGTAGAAGTAGTAATAGTAAAATATTGATAATAGAAGTAGTAATATTAAAGTAGCAATAATAGATGTAGTAATAGTGGAAATAGTAGTAGAAGCAACAGTAGTAGCATAAAAAGTAGGGCGAGGAAGAGGAGGAGAAGAGTATAGGAAGTCTCTGCAACAATTCTACCTCTCACTCTAACCGTAAACCATATTCTCGAAACATTGACTCATCCGTGATCACGACTGCATCATTCTCAATATCATTTTCTTTCATCATATGTTTTAACTTCAAGATTAGCATCTTTAATTGCATTATTGTCCATGCCACTTCCCGTGGAGTGTAGGTTTTCGATAAGAACTATACTTATCTATTATGTCTTACACATCCTAGACGAGTATAGTTTTCAATAAGCATATTCAACTATTATTTTTTACACTGCCTGGTGGAGTATAGGTGTTCAATAAGCATATTCAACTATTATTTTTTACACTGCCTGGTGGAGTATAAGTTTTCAATAAGCATATTCAACTATTATTTTTTACACTGCCTGGTGGAGTATAGGTTTTCAATAAGCATATTCAACTATTATTTATTGCTTTTGTCGGAGCCGAGTTTGTTCTTTTGCACGATATGATAGAGTGTTATTCTTCATTTTCATTAGCAGAATTACCTTACTATATGCACTGTATTTTCGGTTACAGTATCACTCCTACTTATTTCTCAAATGAACTTCGGAACCGCGTCAAAGTCTGGTGTAAGGCGTTGCTGTGAACGTTGGAGTGAAGTATCATGCTCTACAGTCAACCTGATGAAAAAGGAATAGGTACACGACTCACTGAGTTTGGGAAAAAGTAAAGAAACGCGAGGAAATGCGCTGGCCCCTGCACCAACCCACATATGATATGGTATAGTTCGGTGAAATTAAGACATGATATTATTTTTGGGCTTCAGCCAAGTTCGGTGAAATAAGACATGATATTATTGTTGGGGAATATCATTTTGTTGGACTTCGGTCAAGTTCAGCGAAACAAGACGTTAAATTGTAATTATGGGACATTATTTTGTTGGTCTTCGGTCAAGTTAAGCGAAACAAGACGTTAAATTGTAATTATGGGACATTATTTTGTTGGTCTTCGGTCAAGTTAAGCGAAACAAGACGTTAAATTGTAATTATGGGACATTATTTTGTTGGTCTTCGATCAAGTTCAGCGAAACAAGACGTTAAATTGTAATTATGGGACATTATTTTGTTGGTCTTCGGTCAAGTTAAGCGAAACAAGACGTTAAATTGTAATTATGGGACATTATTTTGTTGGTCTTCGGTCACTAACATGACAGCCGATATCGCTTATCAAATAATTCCAAAACAAAACACGCGAAATAAAAAAAAAATATATATATATACATATATATATATATATATATATATATATATATATATATATATATATATATATATATATATATATATATATATATAAAACTGCGATGAAATGAAGTTTGAAAGAGGAGATGAGTTCAACGACAATAACAATTGTTCCGGCCATCATAGTTGAGGTTATTTCCCTTGTAGCCAGACACTGGAGTGGAGGATTATGTATTTGCCGCCCAGATTAGAAAATTCGATCTTCGTCCCACGGCCATCTGGTGGAGACTACCGCAAGCCAGGTTAACATCGTTGAGATCCCTTCTAGGAAAAGGTCATCAACGCCCATGGCGTTCGTTTTGGACTAGTCAGTGTTTTCTAAGCCGCATTCTTTATTGCTTGAATCATTCTTCCCGGATGTGTCACCTAGTTTTTATTTTTAAACTGCACTTTAGCGCGCGTACTTTGAATGGCAACACTTGACTAAACACCAGGCAACGTAAACTATTCACAATGGTCAAGCATACTTCGGTTTTTAAGGGGATGACAAGAGATGGAACGATAAGACATAAAATTAATACATTCTTCAGTCTCTCCATCTCTATATTTCTCAACATTTTTTTACTTTCTTTTTTTTCGTTCATCTCTCTTTCTCGCTCCCTATCTTTATACAACTGACTTTTCTCACAACCTGAAATGTCAAACAAATGTAATAATTTTTTTTTTTTTAAACGGATAACCTAACGTGTATTCATTACATGAGCAATTAATACACGTCTACAGAAGTTCTGTCACAATTTGCTTTCGTCTATTCATTTCTACGGTCTCATTTCTTCTTCCTACGTGTTGTTACTGAGTCACAAGCATCGCTGATTTAAATACCTGCAATTGAACGTCTTAAGTAGTCCTACAGTCAATGTACATGGGACCTGTTATGAAATAACTTGTGTACACGCGACAAATAGAGCATAAAGGATATACACATTCAGGTAATTTATAAAATCTAAACATATCTTTGGCCAAGTCGCATAAAATGTAAGTGTATGCGATGATAAGATATATCCACTTTTTGAGAGAGCAGTCGATCTCGGGAGATAGGATTTATAAAAGGCGTGTCAAGGCCTGTACAAGCTTAGATTGATATACGATGACCTAGTGGATTGCTTCAGTTGATACCAATATATGAGAACGGCAAAGCGATTACACACTCGAGATAGGATATGTACATATATACGACATGGCAATAGATATGGTGACAATTACTGTACTGATCATCTAGAACTTTTTTATAGAAAGGAATTATTTAGAAAGTCTCGCGTCCCATGCTTCCAAACTGGTGTCTCCGTCACAAGCGTACAGGACATGGAAGTCTCAGGTATTCTAGAACGCTGTGCGAACTGAATCTCCCTGCCACTCATGGATTCAAGAAAACGACAGAATAGACATTTCGAATGTACCAGTGGCATCTCACAAAGCTTGACCTAAAAAATACAATGAGTCTCACTACGATCACCTGTTACTGTGTGACGAACGACAAGACTGTTGAGAATGAACGAGACCTTTTCAAGAAATACTAGATCTGAATTTGAGTAAATGTGTGGACTTACTGGATAGTTGGTTCTTTCTCTTTTAAAGCAGTACGTACCATCGTGGTGATATGCACATATTTCAGAGTTCCTGCCAATAGTGAAAGTACCATTGATAAGACACTTTTATTAACCTATTTTGTCTCGTCGTGTTGGCTGGAAACTCTTCATCTTCATCAAATAGGTAGGGTAGCCTTTAATTCCACCCCCCACACCCCCCCACACACACTCATCAGTTGTGGGAACACACACACACACGCACACACAAAGACAAACACAGTAAGGTCATGGGAGTATGAAGGATGTTGAAGCAATGGAATATTGTTTTCCGTCAACAATTCGGTTGTGATGATAGACCAGCGAACAAGGGCATTGTTGTGGTGCACAATTCTATAGTCGATGCCTACTTCTCGGAGCGATGACTGATCACAGCTTATCAGAGAAGCTGCGGGACAGTTTTGTAGAACTCGATATTCATACTATCTTCTACAGCGTTCTCATGACGAACCAGCCAATCAAGGAGAAAGAACTTTTGCTGGACTTAACATTGAACTTTATTAGTCGGGCTTTCTTCGATCCTGGTATTGAAATGTGTCACTGTGGGGGATACATGATTTACTCCCAGCTCATACACCACATTTTCATCACCAGTGAAGATGAGATCGTGTCCGACACGTTCACAAAGTTCAGTCAAATGTGCAAGCGATCGTTTTTATGATCTTTTGTCAGGAGACGGGGCACGACTCCCGTCTCATTTGAAAATCCTCAGGTAAGATTTTATGGTAAGTACAGAATGATATTTCAACATCCTTCCTGGCAGTCAGACAGCGGTCAATGCTAATGATTTCTTAAAATTGTGTCACGATTTCGTAGGTGAAGAAGGTGTGTGATCTGTCTTGACGGTAGGATTTAGGGTGTCATCTTCAAAGGATCTGTGCCCACTTTTACTCCAAATGATCTGTGCCAACTTTTACTCCAAAGGATCTGTGCCCACTTTTACTCCAAAGGACCTGTGCCCACTTTTACTCCAAATGATCTGTGCCAACTTTTACTCCAAAGGATCAGTGCCCACTTTTACTCCAAAGGATTTGTGTCCACTTTGACGCAAAAGGATCTGTGTCCACTTTTACTCCAAAGGATCTGTGTACACTTTTACTCCAAAGGATCTGTGCCCACTTTTACTCCAAATGACCTGTGCCCACCTTTACTCCAAAGGATCTGTGTCCACTTTTACTCCAAAGGATTTGTGTCCACTTTAACGCAAAAGGATCTGTGTCCACTTTTACTCCAAATGATCTATATCCACTTTTGTTCCAAAGAATCTGTTCCCACTTTTACTCCAAAGGATCTGTATCCACTTTTGTTCCAAAGGATTTGTGTCCACATTTACTCCAACGGATCTATGTCCACTTTTATTCCCAAGGATCTGTTTCCACTTTTGCTCCAACGGATCTGTCCACTTTTATTCCTAAGGATCTGTTTCCACTTTTGCTCCAACGGATCTATGTCCACTTTTATTCCAAGGATCTGTTTCCACTTTTAAAATAGGGTATCACACACATATCTTCATCGACAAGGGCGAGACTCCGATTCTTGATGGCAGCATTTCGAAGTTTCAGTACATTTTGTTTCCAAGAAAAAAAAAATGTACTTATATTTTTTAATATGAACGACCTAGTTGTTTCCCTTTTTAAGCCCCATGAATGATATAGGTAGGTCAACCTCAGTATGGGTAAGCGATCGTTTGGTGGCCTAAAGAAATACCTCCAATCTTTAATAAATGTTTACATGAAAAGTTTCGACATTCATCCCGGAAAATTTCTAGGTTAAGATAATCTTAGTCGACGTCGATACATCTCTAGGCGGGGTTCGTTTCGTAGACTAAACATAAATGGCAGAAACAGTAAGAAAGCACTCTTACTTTAGAAGTCAAATTCGTCTTCATGATAAACGAACGTTTTCTCTCTCTCTCTCTCTCTCTCTCTCTCTCTCTCTCTCTCTCTCTATCTATCTATCTATCTATCTATCTATCTATCTATCTATCTATCTATCTATCTATCTATCTATCTATCTCTCTCTCTCTCTCTCTCTCTCTCTATCTCTCTCTCTCTCTCTCTGCGATCAGGACTCAATCAGAGCAGGATTCCAGACTCTCACATGAAGTCAGCCGTCAGGTTAAGTGTGTTGATCGCCCCCACAGTCCGAATATCACAATTAGAGTCTGCCAGATCCACTCTGATTGAACACCCGCTAAAACGTTGCACTGTGTTCTGCGCCAGTGGCCCAGTGCATCCGATTTCAGCCAGCATTTTATTCAGGTAACTGGAGCCAAAGTTGTGACGTTGTTAGTGCAATCCTCTGCTGGTTCAAGTTGTTTTCCCAACAAGCAGGCTCGAGTTTTCACCCAACAAGTGAAAATGGGTATCGGGGATTTTATTTGGGAAAGAGGAGGGCGTGGGTTTCTCTATCACAGATAGACCAGTATTCACTTGTCTTATCTGTTTCTATATCTTAAATAGGGCTATCTTCTTCTTCTTTTCTCTTTTCACTGATACCTAAAAGGTGTCGTGGTTTATATCATTTGTCGTTCTTGTGCTGCTCGAATTGTCTGAATTAGTGATTTTCCTTTGTTGTTACATGTCTCTGTCACTGCATCTATCCATCTTCTTCTGGGTCTTCCTCTTGGTCTTTTTCCATGCATTCTCAAATAGGGCTGTACGGTTACCTAAAGACTAAAGGGGGACAACAAGACTTTGTACACGATAGAATGATTTTCAAGACTAGTGCAGAAATATGAGAAGTGGTCATGCAATCAACAATTTCATCTATAATTAAGCAAAATAAGGTTGGCATATGTTGGTTGGGTGTTGAGAACAAATTAAAAAGTAAGCCTTCAAATGGGGAACAAATGTAAACAGAAAGGAAACCACCTCAAAAGATACAAACTATAACGCTGAAAAGAGAGGCAAAGACAGCATGTATCGACTACCTATATGAGATTGAGAAACTTGCCCACAACATAGATCTATACCGAGGCACATACACAGCGAGCCCTATGTGATGTCTGACAGCACTGGAACTTCACAACACCACAAATACTTTCTATCAAAATATGATGGTATATAGTATAGTATTGCTACAACACAACACAGCCAAATACTTTCTATCAACAGATGATGGTATATAGTATAGTATTGCTACAACACAGTCAAATACTTTCTATCAACAGATGATGGTATATTGTATAGTATTGCTACAACACAACACAACCAAATACTTTATATCAACAGATGATGGTATATAGTATTGTATTGCTACAACACAACACAGTCAAATACTTTATATCAACAGATGATGGTACATAGTATAGTATTGCTACAACACAACACAGCCAAATACTTTATATCAACAGATGATGGTATATAGTATAGTATTGCTACTACACAACACAGTCAAATACTTTCTATCAACAGATGATGGTATATAGTATAGTATTGTTACTACACAACACAGTCAAATACTTTATATCAACAGATGATGGTATATAGTATAGTATAGTATTGTTACTACACAACACAGTCAAATATTTTATATCAACAGATGATGGTATATAGTATAGTATTGCTACTACACAACACAGTCAAATATTTTCTATCAACAGATGATGGTATATAGTATAGTATTGTTACTACACAACACAGTCAAATACTTTCTATCAACAGATGATGGTATATAGTATAGTATTGCTACTACACAACACAGCCAAATACTTTCTATCAACAGATGATGGTATATAGTATAGTATTGTTACTACACAACAAACCAAATACTTTCTATCAACAGATGATGGTATATAGTATAGTATTGCTACTACACAACACAGTAAAATACTTTCTATCAACAGATGATGGTATATAGTATAGTATTGCTACTACACAACACAGCCAAATACTTTCTACCATCGGAAACCTGAAGCTATTTTCATGTCCTAAAATGGGTTGCAATAAAACATTGGACTCACGACCCTGTGTAACGCATGAGCTGTAAGTGTAGACGTCACGGCCACAGAACCAAAACTGGTCAAAATCCAACTCTACCTTCCTACAAACCTCTACCTATAAGGAAATTGGATCGTAGTGGGAGGGCAAACTCGGTTTCCAATAAACGCCATACTGAAGTCGGATAAGTTGGGATGGACGGTAAAATGAACGCAATTTGCTGTACACCATAACACAGCGCATTGTATGCCAATTTACGCCTTCTCATGCACGGTCAGGAAAGGAGAGTAATCACCGAGCTAACACAACCATTCTTGAGTGCATAGTTTAACATAACACGACGCATGTCTAAACGAGCTGGGCGTCCTTGACAACTAGCGTTCATGCTATAAAAAGTAACTTTTTGGCAGCTCTAAAAATATCAATAAATTGTCGGTGTACACAATTACAGCTGATGAAATAATTATATCATAAGTGCATGCTTGTGCATACTCCAGACCAAGAGTCGACAAATTCAGTCGCGTATTTAAAAGATTCGGTGTTTGGAGCACACACACACACACTTAGGCATTGCGCATTCAAGAATTCGACCTAACAGTGCTCTCAGCAGACCTGTAAGTTCTCACTCGTTCTCAGTATCTGGCGCAGTGTCCACTTTTATGTGCCACCAGCTGATTATATGTGTGCGTGTGTGTGTGTGTATATATATATATATATATATATACATATACAACGTCCATTTTAAGCCAGGGTCAAGTGTACTTTCCAATGTGTGTGTGCGTGCGAGGTTTTTTTTTCCTCAATAGAAACTCAAACCCGTAGCACCCTTAGCAGCGACTGCTCAGGACAAACGATTTTTGTTCTCCGGTTCTATAAATCCGCTCCCCCCCCCCCCCAAACACAAAGTAACGGGATTAATGCCATTTAAAAAAAACACACAGATAGTTCTCACCAACTTAATGGAACACGCATCAATCCCGACTCTCTGAGTCTCGTGAAGTTTCCTCCTCGTTCGTCCTGTTTGTCTTCAATAAACTGCTTTTATATGTTGGCATATTGTTGGTTGGGTGTTGGGAACAAATTTAAAAAGTAAGCTTTCAAACGGGGAACAAATATAAACAGAAAAGGAAACCACCTCAAAAGATACAAACTATAACGCTGAAAAGAGAGGCAAAGAAAGCAAGTATCGACTACCTATATGAGATTGAGAAACTTGCCTACAACATAGATCTATACCGAGACACACACACAGCAATAAACTGCTTGGGGGCCTCGGTAGCCTAGTTGGGAAAACCACCCGACTGAACTACAGACGTTCGGACAACCAGTGTTCGATTCCCGCTGGAAGCAGTGTGAATTGTACTTGTGGTTGGAAAAAAAAATACTTCCACGGTCGACCCAGCCGTTTGCAGAAATGGGTACCAGGGTAATTACCCTGAGAAGGTGAGGAATGTCGCCTAGCATCTGAGTTTCGATGCTTGAGGCGACACTATACAGAAATCTCCGAACATTTCTGGATAGGCGGCTGAGCACATATGGGTGGAGACTCGCGTGCTAAGACGCCGGTTCAAGTCTCGTGCTTTACCTTTACCTTTTTAAACTGCTTGCGTGAACCTCTGCCAAAATCCATGTCGGCATGTAGATTCTTTCATGAGTGAATTTTGCTTAAATACGTGATTTGATCCCAGTACAGCTGACATCCCCAGCACTCACTCGACAGTGTAAGCAGGTGCCCCTCCCGATGCAATTAGATGACCTCCGATTTCAGAGGTACTTTTGTTTTTATTGTAGGAAGCCTGACATTGTTAAGTACATTTTTTGCCTAACAATTTTGCACGGAAAGCGGTCGTTTGGTCTACTCTTTTCGTCAAGAGTTCTTTAATGTGTTCAATGTCCACGCGGGACCTCATGTTTTTCGCCATTATCAGAGGGATGGACATCTAATCGTACTACCTAGAGAGGGGGAGGGTAAAGTTGCAAAGAAACCACAGAATCAAAGAGAAAATCCCCACCACTTGTTCAGGGATTTGAACACGGGATCTTATTGTCCAGGTGCTGATGTCTTACCCCTAGACCAATCAGAAACCTCAACACCTTGTGTATTCCCTAAAAAATGTGACGAAAACAGCAAACATTTTCCCGCTAACGCATTAGGCCCCTAAGTGTTGTACTCCATCTAAACATGTCACTGGCGTACAAATACATCACCATCCATAACTCTGGAATTAGATTTTCTTCTAAAGATAAGTTTCCCTCTTGCTTGCAGCAGTAAAATGATAACATGCTGTTTGGTCTTCCGGTTTGTTAGCTCCAACATTACCGCATCGATTTATTTCATAAAGATGGCGGGTTTTCTCCAGTTTCTATGGCCAACGAACAATTTGTTCATTAAGTAATCCGTATTGGCCGATCTATCACTCTATCTACCCCTACATCAGGTCAATTTTCTAGGAGGGCAAGTTCTACTGTTTGTTCTCTCCATATGGTAACAACGAGGGAGGAAGGGATGGAAATTAATTGTCACACATTAAAATTGAAGCACAATTTGATTACCTACAGATACAGAAAAAAACAGAGGCTAAAGCGGGCAGAGAAAAGTCCATCGATTCTGAGTAAATATAGATGGGGCTCTGCAGCAGCAATACCGCCAAACAATAAAAATCAAACTTCGTCTACCACGGAAGTAGTTGTTAAAATAAATAACTGTAGCGGTGAGACAAGACTCTATACTCCAGTATCACAGGATACTAACAACCAGAAACTATTTTTTTCTTATCTCACATTCATCCATCTTGACCTATAATTCTAACTAAACAAATTTTACAACGAGGCCCTAGTACTAAATAAAGCAGCGGCTCCAATGGTGTAAAACACAGGCCCGATAGCTAATAAGTTACTTTCTGGCCTAGTTTACTACAAAACCAACCCTCCCTGACAACCTAATGTGATATACAGTTTCTGTGACATTCAAGTTGGATCCTTCCCCTAATTTTGACACTCAAATTTGATTCCTGCTGACGTTAACATCAACTCCAATAAATCATGTCTTCAAATATGCACCCACCAAAATGTGCTTTTGAGACAGCTCTTGAGCTAGGATTGAGATATTTGTTACAAGGGCAGTAGGTCAAAAGTGGCATAAACATAAATATAGTTTGTGTACGACTGACGAATCACGGATACGATTGACAGATAGATAAGAGGCAAAGGAAAGGTGGGGCAGACAATGAAACATCAAATTGGGCTATGTGTGTTTCTTTCATAAAAAGTAAATTCATACAACTAGGTCGGGGTAACAGAGCTAGCAAACGTCGTGTAAGCACAGGGAAATATGTCAATTGCCCATTAAGGTTGAGCATACAGTAAGTTGTCTTCAACAAACAAGAATCGTTCACACGGAACAGGATAAACAAACTGAATTTATTTGCTTCATATCACATCGATTAGTTTATCATCGTGGTTATTTTGTTCCCATCCCCTATCCCAGCCCTGAAATCAATAAGTCAATAAACGCTCAATGACTAATTTGTGTACGTAAGCAGCCATCATGAAGTGTGTTCCCCTCTATCGTTATTCACACCCCCTCCTATTTTTGTCTTTCACTGAACAGCTACTTGTGTACAGATCATAGATAGCAGTCATGGTAGAATGTTTGTCCTGTTTTATCTAATGCCCGTTTCCGTGCCGGTGACGTAGGCGATTATATCTTTCCACTACCTCCGGTCTCCATTATTGTGTATCAACTCTACTGGTGAACATTTGACATACTACGATGTTGATCTATCTGCACAGCATTATCTCTGCCTGTCGTCGGTGATCTATCTGTACAGCATCATCTCTGCCTGTCGTCGGTGATCTATCTGTACAGCATCATCTCTGCCTGTCGTCGGTGATCTATCTGTACAGCATCATCTCTGCCTGTCGTCGGTGATCTATCTGTACAGCATCATCTCTGCCTGTCGTCGGTGATCTATCTGTACAGCATCATCTCTGCCTGTCGTCGGTGATTTATCTGTACAGCATCATCTCTGCCTGTCGTCGGTGATTTATCTGTACAGCATCATCTCTGCCTGTCGTCGGTGATCTATCTGTACAGCATCATCTGTCTGTCGTCGGTGATCTATCTGTACAGCATCATCTGTCTGTCGTCGGTGATCTATCTGTACAGCATCATCTCTGCCTGTCGTCGGTGATCTATCTGTACAGCATCATCTCTGCCTGTCGTCGGTGATCTATCTTTCCTTGTATATTTCTTATCTTGTACAGATATTTGTGATACTAGTCATAAATGCCGTTACACGGGACTCTGTCCATATCTCCAGTTCATAAACAGAAAATGTGTGTACATATAATAGATACCAGTTAAGGGGACCCATGTTGTATAATCTAAAAGTATATTCTCGTTATCTCGATTGTTTCCTGAACAGTCCTTGCCAGCTGCATTTATGACAACCACAAGTCAAGTTAGGTTCGAGACTTCGACAATACAGGCTGAACCAGCATACATTTTCTCAACAAACAAGATTTATACTGTCTTTATTTTCATTTTCAAACAAATGAAAATTCTTCTATAAATTATGTTAGAAGTAGACTTTAAAATAAGTGTTTCAAGAAATAACACCAAAATATGCTCTCTTTTTTATATTTATTTAAGCCTGGAACTCTGTAAACGTGATGTATTCAACAGAAACCAAAGTGGTCGATCGATAATTCCATCCAAAAATTCTGCTCCATAAAAAAAAAAAGATGCCCATTAATCCAGATTTTGTGGGTTATGCAGATTCGACACATGTGGACTTGGTTGTAAATAACCACCTGATCACTCTACTTTTCACATTTCATTTTTTATTACTTCTTTTTTTAAAACTGACAAATTGTGTAAATGGAAGAGTGATTTAGACAGAAATTATAATTTCTAAAACTGAATATGTTTGTAACTTTCAGCGCATTCAAAACTAGTAGACCACATTTGGTCTCTAAAAGAGAACGTAAAATCAGACATTAACGTGTTTATTTTTTCATTTTTTTTTTTCATACAAGAGGTCGGGCTCAATTCTCCGGTCTGTTTCTATGTTCACTCAGACAGTATCTTGTTGCGGCCTGGCATAGAGCTGGTTTCATTACACAAAAACATGTCTAGTGTCAAAAATATGGAAACAAGCACGATATTTCTTTTACGCCATGCTTAAAGCGTGATGGAGTTTGCTCTTTATAAGATAACCGTATTACTTCCACTGAAGTGAGCCTGGCGTCCTATTTTAGCCTCAATTATACAATTATACTCTCAAGTATGAACAATATGGAGTTACCGTATTTTCTCCAGTTCACAGCTGTTTGTCACTGGTACTTTAGTTACTATGCTCATTGTACAAATATGTTTGTATGACTGATGTACAGTTAATACCTGAATGTTAATAACAAAGGTGAATTACAATTGAATATTTCACACAATAAAGTGTTCAATTAGAGGGTCGTTGAGATGTTTCTTCGAATAAGTACTCATCTACTAACCCCCCTCCCCCACACAAAACTTAATTAAAGCAGAAAATGCACATCCCTGTGTGGTAAAAGTAGTAAAGTACCCCCGTTACGCCAAGTGGCGTATAGGGAAATATGGTGTTAGTGACCCTATATTTTACAGACCTTCAGCACATGATTTTTGGGGTAATGTGGTCGGTATTACGCCTGTGCTGCTTTACTTTCCCAGAAAAAAATCCGATACCCATTTAAGGCTGAGTGAACCCGGAAGCCGTCAGTTGGGATCGAACCCTATCCCTTGTCCTTTGTAGTCCAGTTCACTAACCACTGAGCTATCGCGGCTCCCCATCCTTGTGTGGTACCTGCCATAAATTGGAAACACTCCTATGAAATATCAATTTTTTTAAATGGAAAGAATGTTGTAGAATCAAGGCGTTATGACGCACAACTGATGTGAGATTTCTGGAGTAAGAACGAAATACCAATGTGAGAGTTAGAAGGACCACTTGTGATCTGACCATCGCCCATGCCAGAAAGGGACAAGCTGTGTGGTGTTACCAAAAACCTTCAACCGACCAACGATTTCCTTAAAACCACTACTGGCGTGGAAAACTTACGACGAAGCACAGCTCTATCATAGAACTCTCAACCTCCGAAGACAGAGTTATCTGCCTGTGCGGCGAGGAACCCCTGTGCACACGGTTGCCAGGGAAAAACGGATTAACACGCAACATTCAGTTCCTAGTCTCTAGGGACTTCGTCAGATGTAAAAGCTGGCCAACGAAAAAAAAAAATAGAACTCTCAAAAATGCGTATTTTTTTCTCTGCTACGAAAAAAACATAAATTACTGATTGAGAGTTCACAGAATCCGATGACAGAATTCGATCACAGAATGATGACAATGTTCGTGTATTGTTGTTTAAACACACTGTTGTTATATAACGAACTAACACAATTACATCTCTAAACGAGTCACGTTGATCAGGAATATTTACGAACATTTATTCTGCCTCTTAATCCTACTGTTATATCTCTACTGTTTCTTACGAAAATTATCATAAGTCGTAAAAAAAAAAAACGATAAATCTGTTTAGCAGGGAAATCTAGCAACTAGAGTCTACAATGGCCTCTGTTTTCCAATGCTCTGCTAGACCGTCTGCTTGCCAGAATTTCAGTGGGAATCCAGGTTGTAGGGATGGGATTAAGATTCAGACTTCTGTCAATCCGTAAAGACAGCGCTCATACGAGAAACATTGTAGGGGGTGACAATACAAAGACGTGAGATTATAAGGGAGGGGGTAGAGAAGAAGAAGAGATAGATCGATGCCCGTGTATGGAGCGAAAAACTAAACAATACAATTATATATTTATATAAATGATGGGTAATAAAGAGATAGTATAAATTGTTAACAAGATATACAGAGAAATGTTATGATGATGTGTGAGTGGAACAAAGGTCATGACTTATGTTATGATGATGTGTGAGTGGAACAAAGACCATGATTTATGTTATGATGATGTGTGAGTGGAACAAAGGTCATGACTTATATTATGATGATGTGTAAGCGGAACAAAGGTCATGATTTATGTTATGATGATGTGTAAGCGGAACAAAGGTCATGATTTATGTTATGATGATGTGTAAGTGGAACAAAGGTCATGACTTATGTTATGATGATGTGTAAGCGGAACAAAGGTCATGATTTATGTTATGATGATGTGTGAGTGGAACAAAGGTCATGACTTATGTTATGATGATGTGTAAGCGGAACAAAGGTCATGACTTATGTTATGATGATGTGTGAGTGGAACAAAGACCATGGCTTATGTTATGATGATGTGTGAGTGGAACAAAGACCATGGCTTATGTTATGATGATGTGTAAGCGGAACAAAGGTCATGACTTATGTTATGATGATGTGTGAGTGGAACAAAGGTCATGACTTATATTATGATGATGTGTAAGCGGAACAAAGACCATGATTTATGTTATGATGACGTTCGAGTGGAACAAAGGTCATGACTTATGTTATGATGATGTGTGAGTGGAACAAAGGCCATGGCTTATGTTATGATGATGTGTAAGTGGAACAAAGACCATGATTTATGTTCTGATGATGTGTGAGTGGAACAAAGACCATGATTTATGTTATGATGATGTGTAAGTGGAACAAAGACCATGATTTATGTTCTGATGATGTGTGAGTGGAACAAAGACCATGATTTATGTTCTGATGATGTGTGAGTGGAACAAAAACCATGATTTATGTTATGATGACGTCCGAGTGGAACAAAGGCCATGATTTATGTTATATGTGTGTATAAAACATGCACAAGATGCCCTGTATATCAAATCTGTTCTGCACAACATAAATACAAAATGTCTCTTTCAGATACTATCACGTGCAGGTGGAGTCATGGTTAGCTCTGATTCGCTACTCTGTCGCTAGTTGTCAATTGTAATTCGTTACTGCTATCACCCCCTTCGTTGCGCACCTCAGTTTGTGTTTGTGTACTGTGTATGAAACAAATATACGCTGTACATAAAAATACATAAATGAATAAATAATGGTTTTTATTTAAAATATAGCTACAACAAAGAGAGAAGATACCAGATAGCTTGTGTCATAGCATGGAAAACAATGAACAGCAGAATTGCTACGATGCACTGCGGATAGGAAATAATGGAAAGACATGATCGCCTACGCCGCCCGGTATGCCACACGATGATGATAACGATAGTTACGGCTTTTATTTCATAGGTTTCCTCTATAGGGCTGGAGAATAAAGGCTGCATATCCATATATATATATATATATATATATATATATATATATATATATATATATATAGTGTGATATACACATGTATGTAATCTATATTAAATTTGTTAAATTACAACTGCTGGTGCCAGTTTTAAGCTGTAGAAATGACGCAACATTCGTTACTAGAGAGAAATATGCCACACAAAATTCATAGCCATGTGTACAGATGACCGTTTCGTGTCCTACTAAACCACGAAAACAATCCGCACGTCACCGTTTCCATAACAACCGGGTATTAGATTCACGTACATGCGAAGTTTATCAGAAATTCAGTAACTCCATACGACGCTTCTAAATATACTCACAATAGAAATCCGTACGGTCTTCAAGTTTATGGTCTCTATGGTGATTACGCTGGGGAATGAAAATTAATCACAGGAAACGACAATTAAGAACTGGCATTCCCATTCTATTTTGGTGTCTGTATTTAGTCTGGCAATTTTTCCCGTTATATGACTTGTTTGTCAAATTAAACGGACTAGGTTCGCTCTTGGATTTGGGTAATATTTCACACGACCTAGTTGTAAATGTGTACCACATTTGATCCGGTAGGAGAGATTCATAATCATCGCTGAAACTATAGGGAAAAGGGAAAACTTTTCTTTAGTAAAGTTGTTTTTTTTTAACTATAAGAAAGTAACTATGCACTTTATGCGTGCGTTTTATTTGGTAAAACGGTTCTGAAACCAGTTTTCACAGTAATTTATGTAACAAAATGAACCATTGTTAGGAAAGGACGTCTCCTAACTATAATAACCAGATGTTGATAGGAAAGGACGTCTCCTAACTATAATAACCAGATGTTGATAGGAAAGGACGTCTCCTAAATATAATAACCAGATGTTGATAGGAAAGGACGTCTCCTAACTATAAGAACCAGATGTTGGTAGGAAAGGACGTCTCCTAACTATAATAACCAGATGTTGACAGAAAGGACGTCTCCTAACTATAATAACCAGATGTTGATAGGAAAGGACGTCTCCTAACTATAAGAACCAGATGTTGATAGGAAAGGACGTCTCCTAACTATAATAACCAGATGTTGGTAGGAAAGGACGTCTCCTAACTATAATAACCAGATGTTGATAGGAAAGGACGTCTCCTAACTATAATAACCAGATGTTGATAAGGAAGAGTGTTTACTAACTATAAGAACCAGATGTTGATAGGAAAGGACGTCTCCTAACTATAATAACCAGATGTTGATAGGAAAGGACGTCTCCTAACTATAAGAACCAGATGTTGATAGGAAAGGACGTCTCCTAACTATAATAACCAGATGTTGGTAGGAAAGGACGTCTCCTAACTATAATAACCAGATGTTGATAGGAAAGGACGTCTCCTAACTATAATAATCAGATGTTGATAAGGAAGAGTGTTTACTAACTATAATAACCAGATGTTGATAGGAAAGGACGTCTCCTAACTATAATAACCAGATGTTGATAAGGAAGAGTGTTTACTAACTATAATAACCAGATGTTGATAGGAAAGGACGTCTCCTAACTATAATAACCAGATGTTGATAAGGAAGAGTGTTTACTAACTATAATAACCAGATGTTGATAGGAAAGGACGTCTCCTAACTATAATAACCAGATGTTGATAAGGAATAGTGTTTACTAACTATAATAACCAGATGTTGATAGAAAAGGACGTCTCCTAACTATAATAACCAGATGTTGATAAGGAAGAGTGTTTACTAACTATAATAACCAGATGTTGATAGGAAAGGACGTCTCCTAACTATAATAACCAGATGTTGGTAGGAAAGGACGTCTCCTAACTATAATAACCAGATGTTGATAAGGAAGAGTGTTTACTAACTATAATAACCAGATGTTGGTAGGAAAGGACGTCTCCTAACTATAATAACCAGATGTTGATAAGGAAGAGTGTTTACTAACTATAATAACCAGATTTTGGTAGGAAAGGACGTGTCCTAACTATAATAACCAGATGTTGATAAGGAAGAGTTTTTACTAACTATAATAACCAGATGTTGATAGGTAAGGACGTCTCCTAACTATAATAACCAGATGTTGATAGGAAAGGACGTCTCCTAACTATAATGACCAGATGTTGATAGGAAAGGACGTCTCCTAACTATAAGAACCAGATGTTGATAGGAAAGGACGTCTCCTAACTATAAGAACTAGATGTTGATAGGAAAGGACGTCTCCTAACTATAAGAACCAGATGTTGATAGGAAAGGACGTCTCCTAACTATAAGAACCAGATTTGGCAGGAAAGTTGGTTAACTAATTAAATCAACCGGAGGTTGGTAGAAAAAAAATGTTTATTTGTGCCAACCTGATAATGATGGGAAAGTGGAATAACTAATCCGACCAACCTTAAACAGTTAGTAAAGAGATTTAATTAATCACAAGCGGGTTGAAATTGATAGGAAAAAGCGTGAACTAACCTCAGACAATCTGATCCTGGAAGGAGAGAACATAGACTTAGCTCGACGAAACTAGTAATTTGATAGTAAAGAGTGTTTATACAGGGTATTCGTGAAGTCTCGCTACACTTTGTATATAGAACACATATACAAAGTGTAGTGAGACTTTACGAACACCCTGTATATGGCCCTAGACGTTTAGACAGACGGTTGGCAGCAAGCAATCATGATAAGTCAGTAGTTTGGTAAAAAATACTAGTGTGTCGTGCTGGATGCTGTTTAGCTGAACAGCTTCTCTCGTGGATCAATCTGCAAATATTGGATAGACAGATCTATCAGATAAAAGATGTATTTGTGGGGTCTGGCCACGTCACCTTTTTCCTGTGCATTTTGTCTTCTGAATTTGATATCAGCGTTGCCTTGAATCGCGAAAGAATGGCAAAATGTTACATCTTCTCAATATTCCTGTATAGTGCAGAAACATGGACATTAGACAAGAAAACAGAACAGAAAATTGAAGCCTTTGAAATGTGGATTTATAGAAGAATAGGTAGAATTGGACGGAAAGAAAAGAAAACAACCGATGAAGTCATAAAACTGAAAATAAAAAGAGAACTACTAAATACAATTAAGACAAGACAAATGAAATTGTTGGGGCATGTTAAAAGACACAATAGCCTGCTAAAAGTAATATTGGAAGGGAAAATACAAGGTAAAAGAGGCAGACCAAAACTAACATGGACGAGTAACATCAAAAGATGGTCAAGTCAATCTATGACAGCCTGCACCATCAAAGCAAGAAACAGAGTAGAATGGCGATCCATGGTAGCCAACCTTCGTTGCGGACAAGGCACTCGATGATGATGATGTTGCCTTGAATGTTGCTGTGCCATTTTTTTTTTTTTGTATTCTCCATGTGCTACGATCTGCAGCCAGATCCTCCCAGTTTCACTGATAGAAAATTCACTGAAGGAATCCCAGCAAACATTCCTTACATCTCAGCACTGACCCGCTTTTAGTCTCTTAGTCTCTTTCCGTCGCTATACAATATGTGTTTGTTATTTGGGGGCCTCGGTAGCCTAGTTGGGAAAATCACTTGACTGGACTACCGACGTTCGTACAACCCGTGTTAGATTCCCGCTTGGAGCAGTGTGAATTGTACTCATGGTTGGAAAAAAAAAAAACACCCCCACGGACGACCCAGCCGGTGGCAGAAATGGGTACCAGCAGGGTATTACCCTGGGAAGGAGAGGAATGTCGCTTTGCATCTGAGTTTCGATGCTTGAGGCTACACTATACAGAAATATCCGAACATTTCTGTATAGGTGGCCGAGCACATATGGGTGTAAACTCGCTGCTAAGACGCCGGTTCAAGTCTCGTACTTTACCTTTACCTTTGTTTGTTATTCTTCTTACATGACCCAGCCACCTTAGTGTCCGACTCTTAAGTTTTGCCATGATGGATGGGAGTCTGGCTCGTTGTAAGACAATAGAGTTGGTTACATTTTCCTGCCATTTGATGTTCATAATCTTTGGAAGGTAATGCACATGAAAGCTGTTTAACCTTTTCTCCTGCCCTGCATAAAGAGTATTAACATCAGGATATCTGGTTTTGTTGATAGGCTCGATCTTACCTCGACAGATATGGGTGTCAAATTGGGCCACAATGCTTTCAACAAAATAAAGCCATGGTATTTAGTGAAGAAAGGGCTAGACTTAATAATCAAAATATTAGAAGCATTAATTATGGGAATGGAAACAAACAGCGACTATTTGATAAACGCCATTCGCCACAACTACACAGCGATTTAGGGAGCCGCGATAGCGCAGTGGTTACTGAACTGGACTACAAAGGACAAGAGGTAGGGTTCGATCCCTACCGATGGTTTCCGGGGTCACCCAGACTTTAATGGGCACCGGATTTTTTTCTGGGAAAGTAAAGCGGCACGGTCGTAATACCGACCACATTACCCCAAAAATCATGAGCCGAAGGTCTGTAAATATATGGTCACTAACACCATATTCCCTATACGCCACTTGACGTGACGGGGAATTTTACTTTCTTTTTTGTTTAACCACAGCGATCTGTGAAACAATAAAAATGTGTAATACGTCACAGGATGGGCAGGGAGTGACGACTGGTATATCGGTTTGTGCAGGGTAAGCAAAAATCTTAACATAAATGTGCTTTCTAATATTAAATTTTAATGGAAGTGAATGTATATATTATATTGTGTTACCAATTTGGGGCTTCATGATGTTAAAAGAGGTCGATGTGTGTGTGGGGGGAGAGAAGAGGACAATACAAGGCAAGACAAGAGGGGAAGAGAAGTGGAGAGAAAAGAAGTAGGTAGAAGTGGAGAGAAAAGAAGTAGGTAGAAGAGAAGAGAAAAGAAGTAGGTAGAAGAGAAGAGAAAAGAAGTAGGTAGAAGAGAAGAGAAGAGAAGAGAAAAGAAAAGAAGTAGGTAGAAGAGAAGAGAAAAGAAGAGAAAAAAAGTAGGTAGAAGAGAAGAGAAAAGAAGTAGGTAGAAGAGAAGAGAAAAGAAGAGAAGAGAAAAGAAGTAGGTAGAAGAGAAGAAAAAAGAAGTAGGTAGAAGAGAAAAGAAAAGAAGAGAAGAGAAAAGAAGTAGGTAGAAGAGAAAAGAAGTAGGTAGAAGAGAAGAGAAAAGAAGAGAAGAGAAAAGAAGTAGGTAGAAGAGAAGAGAAGTGGGGATAAAAGAAGTAGTTAGAAGAGAAAAGAAGAGAAGAGAAAAGAAAAGAAGAGAAGAGAAGAGAAGAGAAGAGAAGAGAAGAGAAAAGAAGAGAAGAGAAGAGAAGAGAAGAGAAGAGAAGAGAAGAGAAGAGAAGAGAAGAGAAGAGAAGAGAAGAGAAGAGAAGAGAAGAGAAGAGAAGAGAAGAGAAAGTTCAAATATATAGAGGCTTTGACTTGCTAAAGTTTAGACTGAATTACCCCCCCCCCCTTTTTTCCCCCTTAACTGTAACATATAATCACCCAGAAATAAATGCAGAAATCATACACGCATATCGTGTGAATGCAAAAATGTCACGTTGTTAGCTAGCACGCCATGTGGGAGAGAAGTCAATATATGTATGATGCTGATTTATAAAAAGATGTAATTTAAGTTCACTTTCATCTCACAGTTATTAAAACGAGAAAGAAAAAAAACACGCACGCATACACGAACATAGCGAGGTGGAAGCAGTGGAGAGTTAGAACGGAGGAGAGAACTGGGAGACTTGCTTTTATAAGTTCATTCATTTTCCCTGGCAGACTTGCTTTTATAAGTTCATTCATTTTCCCTGGCAGACTTGCTTTTATAAGTTCATTCATTTTCCCTGGCAGACTTGCTTTTATAAGTTCATTCATTTTCCCTGGCAGACTTGCTTTTATAAGTTCATTCATTTTCCCTGGCAGACTTGCTTTTATAAGTTCATTCATTTTCCCTGGCAGACTTGCTTTTATAAGTTCATTCATTTTCCCTGGCAGACTTGCTTTTATAAGTTCATTCATTTTCCCTGGCAGACTTGCTTTTATAAGTTCATTCATTTTTCTCTCTAGACGAAGACGGCACATATGGCGGAAGTCATAGCTCTCCACGATTGAAGATTTGCTGCTAGTTCGTGTAGGTCTAGGTTGTTTTCAGTCCCACGGTTGAGCCTACACTGGTAATTGTCCTGCCTTGCGATTCTCTTAGTCTACCTTGTTTTCTTTTGTGCAAGATGATTTCGACGTGAATGTCTGATTCATCATCATCACGTGCCATACCGGTTGGCGTAGGTGATCATGTCCCTCCACAATCTTCTATCTACAGTGCATCGTATCAGTTCTGTTGTTGACTGTTTTCCATGCCATGATACCAAGCTATCCAGTATTTTCTCTCTTTGTCGTCCGCAATCTCTCTTTCCTTTTATTTTGCCAGTTGTAACCAAGTATTCCAACTTTCCTCTTCTCATGATGTGCCCGAAAAATGTTGATTGTTTCTTTCTGATGTTTTTTTAGGAGCTGCCTTTTTGTGTTGGCCTCTTTGAGAACTTCCTCATTGGTCTTTTTAGCTGTCCAGGGAACTTTCAACATTCTTCTGGGAAATCCCATCTCTGTGGCCTCTAATCGTCTTTTCATTTGTTTGTCTACTGTCCATGATTCGCTTCCATAGGTCAGAATTGGTTCTATATAGCACCGATGAACTCTCTTTCTCATTTTTATTGACATAGATTTGTTGCATAAGATATATCACACATAAGAATGTCTGATTGGCAAGTCTTAATTCATCTATTATTGGTACATGACCAATGCATTTTCAGTGCCTTCTTAATATACAGCTCGACGGCTTTTTTTTTAGATTTGTCTCTTATGTTCTTCTTCCTCTTCTACATTTTCAGCTGCCTGTGGAGCATAGGTCTTCAATAAACACTTTCCAAGCCGTTCTCTTTTAAGATCATTCCATGTCTTCCCCTTCAACTTCATCTCTGCTTCCATCTGTCTTCTCCAATAATATCTTGGTCTTTCTCTTTTTCCTTGGGGGTTCCAAAAAAGGGCCTGCTGTGTAATACTCTTAGTTGGCTTCCGCAGTGTGTGTCCTATCCAGCGGCATCGGTTTCACCGTATATTTTTTATCCACAGGTATTTATTTGACTGGTGCATTTCCACAATTCCATGTTAGTAATTTTGTCCTGCCATTTCCATCCCTTTATCTTGCGTAAGCATCCATTAATGAAAGTATGTCGCTTATCTGTTCGGTTGAAATGTATTCTTTCCTACTTGTGTTAGAGACCCTAAGCAGGTATTTGTTTTTAAAGGCATTTAATTTTACTGCGTCTAAAGCTTATATTAAAATAAAGAGATATATGTAACAATAACAGAATCAAAAGACGGTTTCAAATGCCAGGAACACGACGAAGTGTTTCAATATTTGATATGACATCCAATACGGTGGTGCGTTGTTTGCATCGAAGGTTGGCTGCGATCGATCTTAATTGTCTATTACTTCTTGCATTACTAGTACATACAGCGATTTTGACACTTCTTGACTGTGCCGTCTATGAAGTCTATACGACTGCTAGTTCGACCTTCTAATAGGCACCGTGACTATTTACCTTGTCCTATCCCATCCATGTTTCCACGCAAAAAGCACAACTCTTTAATGTCATCTCAAAGTGGCATTTTAGTTCTAACCTTGGAAATTAAGCAGCAATAATAGATAAAGATATCTTCAGCCTAGTACATTCTCCTCATTCTTAACATTGGTATTTCATGGAAAACATAAAGTAGTTAGTTAATGGAAATATTTATCTGCGAAAGATATTTTAGTAGTTCATGCTCGTAACAAAAAGTTCAAAGACTGGCAAATCTGTGAGTTTCTGGAGATTGCAATATTCTATTTTTAACCACAAAGGTTGTTTTTTTTTTTTAATTGTAAGATACCTCTTCTTCTAATCACTTTAAATGTGTAACAAAAGCATGTGTGTGTGTGTGTGTGCGTGCGTCCGTGTGCGTGTGCGCGTGCGTGCGTGCGTGCGTGCGTGTGTGTGTGTGTGTGTGTGTATACCTTCCAAGAAATCAACAAAAGAGCAAATCAATGAAGGTAGCAGTGACAAACAACTGAGTGTGTCCATCTGTAGTTGTACTTCCTCTAATAGATTCGTCACTTCTGACGTTTCCACAACATTTAGATGCAGGAATCTCATGATACTGTCTATCCATTATGTCTGTTAGACTTCCTTTTGTATTAAAATTCTATCTATGGATGTTGTAGCAACGTCTGGTTTGACTACATTCTCTACAGGCAGCCGAACCACTGTATTTGCATCCGTATCTGTATCCGTGTGTTAGGTGCTTATTTCTCACTGTCTTTTCTGGTGACAGTTACGTGTATCTCTCAAAATGTCTACTCACACATTGTTATCTTCCTCATTTGTGCCTGAAAGTGTTTTCATCTGGGTCTTCAATGACACTAAACATATATAATTAATTAATCACCTAATAGATTAATAACAAGAATTGTCTATTTAGACTTGTGTGGCCATCGAATGATTCAGTCACTGCAGGAGAACTGAGAACATCAAATGATTCAGTCACTGCAGGAGAACTGAGAACATCAAATGATTCAGTCACTGCAGGAGAACTGAGAACATCAAATGATTCAGTCACTGCAGGAGAACTGAGAACATCAAATGATTCAGTCACTGCAGGAGAACTGAGAACATCAAATGATTCAGTCACTGCAGGAGAACTAAGAACATCAAATGATTCAGTCACTGCAGGAGAACTGAGAACATCAAATGATTCAGTCACTGCAGGAGAACTGAGAACATCAAATGATTCAGTCACTGCAGGAGAACTGAGAACATCAAATGATTCAGTCACTGCAGGAGAACATACCATCTTTATCACTCAGATTCGTTTTGAAGCGTTGTCCAGAATGAGTGGACCACAGATGATTCAAACAAGATCATTCTTGGTTCACCACTCCCCCACCCCCAAACTCACATTAAATGTCAATTCTGTCGACAGACGCGCAATAATTTATTCAGAAGCACTCTCGTTTGAGTTCTTAATCAAACCAGTAGCTAGAGAGAGAAGAAGTGATAGTCTCACACATAAGTAAGGATTATGAGGGAAGCATTTGCAGGAAATTGTCATAAAATGATATATATTGATACCAGATATAAAAACTGAACGGCCAAAAAAAAAAAAAAAAAAAAAAGAATTTGCGCTGAGGTCTTGGGTAATTTTGTGAACATAAAAAATTGTAAAAACATAGAGATGTTATTTTAAAATTAATACATGGTACTTTTATAATACACGAAAGAATTATATTTTTTTAAGCATATACACACAAACGAAGTAGTTTATACAATCTACATAACATTTCTAAATGCGAACACATGCTGGCAACATATCAGCATTTATAAGACTTGTCAGCTAAATAAATCAGAACATGAAGCAGAAGCAAAAAAATGACACAACTCGATTAGTTGACTCTATTGATCAGATGGAAGCGACATAATGATATAGCCAAATGTAGGTAATTGCCTCTTGCTGAAACATGCGATGACTGAATTAGTGTACAATTAAAATTAGTGTTTACATTCAGATGTACAAAGCAATGGGGTGTATTCCAAATAAAACACGGGTACATCTTTTTCTTCACAAAAAGTAGATTTACAAAACACACACACACATATTTTTTTTATTTTTGTTTTAGCGAAACATATATATATTGATCTGTTAAAATGAAACCATGATATTAGTATACAATGTAAAGACGAAACGGTAATAACAGGCATTGAAGCACCATCGTGTTTTATTCAGATATTCAATCCAGGATTAAATTTAATATTGAAGATCTATATTTTTTATATTATGACGTGAACCTTCCAAACACCAAATGGCAACACATTTACTATTCAACACTTAAACTAAAAAACACTAATTATACACAAGTTAGCTCACTTGTAAACATGAGAGGTGACATCTGCTTAATCCCGTGTCTAACATAACAGTGACTAATCCTGTAGAGAAAACCGCGCCTAATCCTTTGCCAAAGCCGCTGCGTTCAATTCCCCGCTGAAATCTGTTAGGGTATGTCCAAAGCAAAACCTGATGAACCACTAGTAAAAGAGAATATTTCACAAATTTGGATTAACTGGAAGGTTAATGACCTTTACTAACACTGGTCAGCATCGTGTGTAGTATGGCCGCCCGAAAGACGAGATAGTTTACACAGGCCCCAATACAAACGTTGAAATGCTACCCCACCGTGTGTTAATCTGGCGTGTTGTTGGTCGTGTGGTAATGATAACGAGTGCAAAGTTCAAGGCCGGGGAAAGGCTGTGAGATCTCAAGCGTCAGATGTACACTAAGAATTATCATTGACATTTGCAGCTGAAACAAACCAGGGGCAGACGTTAAGCATATAACGATGGTTACAATGCATATTGTTATAGATGTATACGTAACTAACTCGCAAACACTATACAAAGCTCTGAATAAAAGTGACCACACCCTGTCGTTGTGGACTGACCCAGCTATTTATAAAACAGCGGTCAAGGTAAGTTCAGTAGGTTATGCTAAAGCCCGGACAAAACTTGAATGAATCAATGGACTGTCGGATTGCTGGTCGCCGGGTTCAGCAGCTTCTTTTATTCTGATTGGAAGGTTGTAGCTCGGCGTTTTTATTCAATGGAATATTTGACACAGTGCGCTCAGCTTTCAGCATGCTACCGTTTCCCCCGTTGTTCCCAGCGATATCAAAATTCATGGGCATTATCATGCATGGACAAAAACGTCTCACACGTTTCTAGTCTATACGTTTCTGTAGTACTTTTTTCGTTATCACTATCAGGTGCCTTGTCAAGAGACTAATCATGAACCTCCATGTATTCCTGTTCTCCGTACATCAACTGCTGTTAACTTCTTTCCATGACAGATTGCTCTAATGTGTAATGCTACTGTCTTCATTCGTCTCTCTTTTCCTATTTTTTCCGTATGTTACAATATTTTCCAGCTTCCTCTCTCGTCACATGTTCCATACGTACATAAAGTGAAGACAAATAATAATAAATGAATATTATTATAGAGGGAACCTTCCGAGTCGATAGATCAGAGAATCATTTCAGAGGAGGAGGTATATTTACAGCACTCGGAAAAATCACAAAAATTCAACAACAGAAAAAAATAAAGAACAATATATGGTCCGAAGCAGGATCGAATCCGTACTCCTTGGCGTAGCGCGCCCTGCCACGAAAAACCAAACACTAGATCACACAGTAAACTCAACTAACATAAAAGTGACTACAACTAAATTCTTTTCAAGACAACTTTATTATTCATTGTAGGCGCCCATGGTATTCTCATCCTTCATCTGCATGACTACACTTATGTTGTCTCCATATATCTTCCTGCCTGTTCACGTAACTCTCCGTGGCTCACTTTCGTACGTCACCGCAGATTCTGAGTAACACTAAAGAGCTGCCTTTTTAACCTCTAATGAGGAAGGAGTGTTGCTGAAAAGTATATCTATATTGTGGAGTACCGCCTTTATTTGTGCTGTTTTATATGTTACTTCACAGCTGCACCTCCTATTTAAAGTTTTAATTGTGCCAAGGCATTTAATTAAAATGGCTGACCTGCTCCAGTGCTCCTCCATTTATTTGATTTAGCTTTTGTGAAACCTATTTTTTTTAAGACAGCAATTATTTCTATTATTTGATATTTAGAAAAAAAAAAGATCATTACTCCCACCTTCGATACCACTCAACTGTTTCTACGACTCCTTCGAGGACTTGCTATAATACTGTGTCAAAGGAACATCTCACGTTGTTAACATTTAATCGATATATTGATAATGCTGACAAACCGTATTATTACTTACTAATTAAATGAATCAGTCACGCTGCATTCCGGGCAGACCCACGGGTCTTTTAAACAAATGATGTCAATTATATACAAGCTGAGAGTTCCAGTAACCTGCTGACAATTCTCTGCCATCCTCTCAGTTGAACTATCCTTGTGCCTGGGCTGAATCCCGATCCTGGAAGTTCCTGTGAACTGCCGTTTATCTCTGTTGCTGCTGCTCCAGCAGTGTGTAGGGTTTTGTAAACGACCAAAAGCATGTACTGGACTGAAACAAATTGGCATTCGTTGTAGCAGCAACAAAACACCGAGTTACGGTGTTGCTGTATTTTTTGTATAACGATTTTCCACAAGGATAGTTTTCTGTTTACACCCACCCTTTCAAAAGTTTAGTACCACACACGTCTCCAAAAGTTAGGAGTTCTCTGGTCTAGCAAAAGTACCAGCAATTGAATGAGGCAAAAGAATAAGCTTCTCATTGATTTGACACTAACAATAACTAAACTGCCGATTATTTCTCTCTTACATCTATCTCTCTCAGCTAGTGAATCTCTCTCTCTCTCTCTCTGCGTTCAGGACTCAATCAGAGTAAGGATTCCAGACTCTCATATGAAGTCAGCTGTCAGGCTAAGTGTGTTGATCGCCCCCACAGACAGAACATCACAATTAGAGTCTGTCAGATCCACTCTGACTGAACACCCGTTAATACGTTGCACTGTGTTCTGCGCCAGTGGCCCAGTGCATCCGATTTCAGCCAGCATTTTTTCAGGTTTGCTTTCCTTAGCCTTTGATTGTCCCCAATCTTCCTGCAAGGCAGCAGTTGATCTTTTCTGTCGGGGGATTCTGCCCTTAGATGGTCGGCCTTCCCAGGTTTACGAGCACCATCTGCCCGAGTCACTAGAGGTGACTAACACAGACATGCGACTTGTAATATGAGGAAACTGCAACAAGGAACACATTTCATGCATATAATAAGTAAGTTAAGAAGGCCATAGCAAAAAACACTGGCCTACAACTAATTGTCAGTGACACATAGAAGACAAATATTTGAATTTGCTAATCTGGATAAAATACTTTGATTCTTTCAAAGTATTTTATCCAGATTTCTCTCTTTCTCTCTTTGTGAAATTAATTTTAATATTATAATATAATATTATAATAATTAATTATTATAATAATAATAATATTATGAAAGAGAGAAATCTGGATAAAATACTTTGATAAATAATTTAATAATAATTAAATAATTTAATAATAATTAAATAATTTAATAATTAAATTAAATGTTTTAAAGGGAACATTTAAACCAGAACGAAATATAAAGACTATATAGCTAGTGAATGAAAGAGAGAAAGAGAGAGAAAGAGAGAGAGAAAGTATGTCATAATTGTGTTAATACTTAAATAGAAACAAACACGAATAAATATTGAATTAAAAAACATACTGATTATTCTTCATGAAATGCCTCTACTTGTCCACTGTTATCAAGAAATAAAATACTACTATTAAAAATCGTATTTGAATGCTCTGACGTAAAATTCTACATGAATAGAAGATATCACGTGTGTAATTCGTTCCTTGGTTGTTAACATAAATTTGACAGCTTTGACAATATGACGAAAATATAACAATAAACTTGTAGTGTCTGTTAACAAGCACATGGGGGTCGAGTTTCTCGCTAATAAGGTAATGTCACCACATTGACGTCATAGCTATATCATGCAACGAAGAAGCGATGCCAGAGTGACAACAGTGAAACTCGGCGCCTCGTTAAACTCTCACCAAAGGTGACACAGGATCATTTCCAACTAACTAGGCAATCGTTACTACTGCTATATTTTGTTTATACAAATCACCGTTTTCTGTGATCGTGTAATTTAAACATAAAAACGTGCGAGTAAAAATGTAGAAACTGAATAAGAACTGAACATAATGAATTTGATTAGAATTAAAAAAAAAAAAAAAAAAAAGATTCGCTGAACTATTTTCATGATTGGAGAAATGGGTGGAAGGTAAAGAAGAAAGTTCTGAATCAGCTGAAAGTGAAAAGAAGAAAATTAGCACAATTCGAAAAAGACAAATGACATTTTTTGGACATGTTAAGAGACATAACACCGTTTCAAAGGTCATCTTGGAAGGGAAGGCACAAGGTAGGTGAGGCAGACCAATACTAAAGTGGACTAATAACATAACAAGATGGACCATCAAGACAAGAGGTAGAGTAAAATGGCGCTCGATGGTAGCCAAACAACGATGTAGAGACGATACCCAATAAATGAATGAATTTGTATGATTCCTGTAAATTTATTTTAAAAAAGAACATAAGAAAAAGAAGAGAACCATAGTCGCGCCACGTGGTATATAGGGTATATGGTGTTTTAGTGCTCCCATATTTTGTGTCAGTTCGTTCGTTCGTTCGCTTTCGTCAGCTTTGACCTCTGACGAAGTCCCACCCACTCAATTTTGTGGGACTGAATTTTGCGTGTAAAGTCTGTTTTATCCCATTACAGGATGCCCCTCGCCATGCAGGCAGATTTACTCCGACTTCAGAGGTACTAATTTTTAGGGAATTAGTAAAACCCAGGTGTCCTCGCCAGGGTACGAACCCTGGCTGTTGCCGTGGTAAGCCAACCGCCTATCGATTGCGCTAACCGGACATCCCATTTTGTGTCAGTATTACACCCGTGCCGCTTTTTTTTCTCTAGAAACAAAATTCCAGTACCGATTTTAGTAGGGCAAGGTGAACCACTCTTGGCCTTAGTAGGGTAGTTCAATACTGAGCTATCGCGTGTCCCAATAAATTTATAATTGAGGCTTCTCCTGATCATTCTTTCCAGCAACTATCCCGTTTTGCTTGTATGATCTATGTTATTTTTCAAACCAACAGTTGTATTGGGCAAGAAATCACAACCCACGTTCCTAAAGAGCACCAGGCTGGAGATGCAACCAAGCAGAACGAAGCTCAGCCCGGGAGGGGGTTGACCCCTAATGCACGATAACAGATATATACACCAGACAGGAAATGAGGCTATGACGTCAAAAGTATTCACAAAAACAGGTAGATAATTCTGCGCATGTTCTGATTACAAGGAAGTAAGGCTAGATTTGATCTGGATTTTTTACAATTATTTTCTAAAATAACATCCAATCTAAATGCTGATCAGTAAGAAAGTTGAATGAATTGTCGTGCTAATGTAAGCTTATTTTTTATTTCGGCGCATAAGATGCAGTCTCAAATATAATAGTTATATCCTTCCATCTCTAAAATAAGCCACGATTGTGAAATGATGCAATGGAGTGTTCTTTCGACGGTCGCGGTTCGATTTCCAGTCGTGGTTAAATCACGTGGTCCAGTCGTGTATCCGACCAGCGCCTCTTCGGTGGTTCATGGAACATTTTAAAATTGATATAATTTACATTTATTTACTTATGTTTATTATTATTTGTTGGAGGGGGGGGTGTGAAGTATTAGGCACTGCATGGTACTGATTACACCACGTATAAATGTCCATATAATCACACAACCTATAAATGTCCATATAATCACACAACCTATAAATGTCCATATAATCACACAACCTATAAATGTCCATATAATCACACGACCTATAAATGTCCATATAATCACACAACCTATAAATGTCCATATAATCACACGACCTATAAATGTCCATATAAAAACACAACCTATAAATGTCCATATAATCACACAACCTATAAATGTACCTATAATCACACCACATATAAATGTACCTATAATCACACAACCGATAAATGTGCTGCATATAATCACACACGCTATAAATATACATATAATCACACAACCTATAAATGTAGCTATAATCACACCACGTATAAATGTACCTATAATCACACCACATATAAATGTACCTATCGTTCGTTCGTTCGCTTTCGTCAGCTTTGACCTCTGACGAAGTCCCACCAACTCAATTTTGTGGGACTGAATTTTGCGTGTAAAGTCTGTTTTATCCCATTACAGGATGCCCCTCGCCATGCAGGCAGATTTACTCCGACTTCAGAGGTACTAATTTTTAGGGAATTAGTAAAACCCAGGTGTCCTCGCCAGGGTACGAACCCCGGCTGTTGCCGTGGTAAGCCAACCGCCTATCGATTGCGCTAACCGGACACCCAAAATGTACCTATGAACATACCACCTATAAATGTATCTACAATCACACACCTATAAATGTACCTACAATCACACCACGTATAAATGTACCTATAATCACACCACATATAAATGAACCTATAACCACACCACATATAAATGTACCTATAATCACACCACCTATAAGTGTGTCTATAATAACATCAAAATACGGGTTCTGCCTCCATATTCAAACTTCACCAACGGTTTGGCGTTTGACTACCCTTTACATGTTTTTTTTTTTTTTTCATGATTACCCCCGCTAATATTATTCATACAAATGTATCACATAAGTAAATTTAGTTCTCACTCCCAGGGTGGATAAAGGAAGGGAACATTTAAACCATTGAGTGTATACCCTTCCATTCCTTTTGAACACAACTGCCCGACATTTTTATATGTAATTTGTCAATACAGCATATGAGCAATAACCGAAGTAGCAGACGTAGATAACATAAATTTAGTGATCAAATGATATATCGCTACTCTTACGTGAACTAAATAAAATATGTGAAAGACGGGGAAAAGATCAGAAAGAAGAAAAAAAAATGTACAAAGGACTGGTCATAAGTCTGTACTCTGATTATGATGAAGGGTTAACCGTAGAGAGTTTTTTTATTATTATTATTTTTTTATTTTCTTTTTCTTTTAGTGTTTGCCAGCTTTCACCTCTGGCGAAGTCCCCAGAGGCTAGGAACTGATTTTTTGTGTGTTAATCCGTTTTTCCCTGGCAGCTGTGTGCACATGGGTCCCTCGCCGCACAGACAGATAACTCAGTCCTCGTAGGTACTCATATTTCTTTCCGTCGATTGACGTTTCAAGCCTGACAGCGCTGCTGAAACCAGGGGTGTTTGCCTCAGAAAGAAATCACAAATAAAAATCCCAACTGGTTCGACCAGGATTTTAACCAACAACCTCTCTGTCTCGAGGCCGGCGTCTTGCCTCGACACCCACCAGTCCCACACCGGAGAGTTTAAACTAGTCACATTTAAAGTTCATTCTATTTTCATTAAATGTTTAGGGTGCACGTTTGTTTCCTAAACAAGTTTTCATGCTATAAGCAAGGCACTACATTCACGATGAACTCATCTGCTGCCTTCACGATTAGTCAGAACAATGAAGAGGTCAGAGGTCAGGGCTGAGATCGAATTCATGATGTTGCACACAAAAAATACCAACAGAAGTATAAAGCGAGATGGAATAATATGACCCCCGAATCCAAAACCGCCAGCATGTAATCGAAAACCCCTGAGCTTCCCAACATATGTCAAGCCGAGAGCATAGAAATTTGCAAGAAAAGTGATCACTTTTTTTTTTTGTTTTGTTTAAGACGTCAAAGGTGTCATATTGAAAGGTTACTTACACCACAGCAACACAGTCAATGGGAAGTACTAAACAGATCTCCTGAACATACAAAGAAAGACTAAGTATTTAAACAAAAATGAGTGGTACAAACTCAAAATCTTCCTTCGCTACACGATAACGCATTCTCCCGCAACGTAAGGTTTGTGCAGATAGCACTCAGAGATTTGAACACTGACATTCTTTTACACCCTCTACTCCGAATCTAGTTTTACCAGACTGATACCAGATTTTTAAAAGTTCAAAGGAAATCATGTTAACGGTGATTAAGAAGTCGGCATGTGCTAACTGGTTATTCTCGAAAAATATGGTGGTCTACTGTTAAAGTATTTTCAAGGTGAAAATAACATGTTTAGCAGTGTTTAGCTCCATACTAGCGGTTCTGGCAACTGGAATTTACTGTATCCAAACTAGATTAGTCTCACCAACAATATTATCATGCTGTGTACCTTTCATTGAATTTATTCTTTAACAAGTTGCAATTAAAATTACAATTTATAAAGAACTCTTTGACTTCATGAGATTAGGTAAAAGCACTTCATAATTTTAGGAGCCGCGATAGCTCAGTGGTTAGTGAACTGGACTACAAAGGACAAGAGGTAGGGTTCGATCCCAATCGACGGCTCCGGTTCACCCAGCCTTTAATGTGTACCGGATTTTTTTTCTGGGAAAGTAAAGCGGCACGGGTGTAATGCCGACCACATTACACCAAAAATCATGTACCGAAGGTCTGTAAAATTTATGGTCGCTAACACCATATTCCCTATACGCCACTTGGCGTGATGGGGGCCCTATACGCCACTTGGCGTGATGGGGGTACTTTACTTTTTTTTTTTTACTTCATAATTTTAATTTATATACGAGATTTACTTATCAGCTGGCACGGAAGATGATAAGGCTAAAGATAAACGACAGTAACAAAACAAAAAAACGGAAGTAAAATGAGTCGTAGTTACAAGTTATTTGACCTGACTTAATATGTGAGTTGGATGTTCCACGGCTAATCAGCTGTTCTGCTTATATAACAAGAGTGTCTTCTCAGTGCTGGGATTGTTCACAGCTACAGAACAAATAGATAGGCATGAGTAGTAACAGATGATCCACTGGATTAATAAGATGGTAACCATGTTTGTAGTTTGGTTCGAGTAATAGTCTAATCTGTTGAAATATTGATTGACACGGACAAGTTTCTTTCTCAATTTGAAGATTAGTCGTAGCTATCCCTTTAGTAAGTAAGTAAAAGTAAAGTACCCCCGTCATGCCAAGTGGCGTATAGGGAAATATGGTGTTAGTGATCCTATATTTTACAGACCTTCAGCACATGATTTTTGGGGTAATGTGGTCGGTATAACGCCCGTGCTGCTTTACTTTCCCAGAAAAAAAATTCGGTACCCATTTAAGGCTGGGTGAACCCGAAAGCCGTCGGTTGGGATCGAACCCTACCTCGTGTCCTTTGTAGTCCAGTTCACTAACCACTGAGCTATCGCGGCTCCCCCTTTAGTAAGGAGGCGAAGTTTAAAAAAAAAAAAAAAGGTTCTGAATTTGTCTAGTGAGGATTAAGAGTACGCCACGGAAGTGGTGAGGCGATTAGTGAATTTGTCTAGTGAGGACTCGAGGGAGCCGCGGTAGAGATGTGGTTAGTGAATTTGTCTAGTGAGGCCTCGAGGGAACCGCGGTAGAGATGTGGTTAGTGAATTTGTCTAGTGAGGACAAGATGGACCCGCGGTAGACAGGTGGTTAGTGAGTTGGTCTAGTGAGGACAAAAGGAAGCCGCGGTAGACATGTGGTTAGTGAAATGGTCTAGTGAGGACAAGAGGGAGACGCGGTAGAGAGGTGCTTATATAGTGAATTGGCCTAGTGAGGACAAGATGGACCCGCGGTAGAAGGGTGGTTAGTGAATTGGTCTAGTGAGGACAAGATAGACCCGCGGTATAAGGGTGGTTAGTGAATTGGTCTAGTGAGGACAAGATAGACCCGCGGTAGAAGGGTGGTTAGTGAATTGGTCTAGTAACGACATAATGTGGAACCAAACATGATTTAGGGCTTCTATGTTCATCCAGCATTAAATTGAAATAGGATTTATCTGATAAAAGAAAGACAGTACTGGCATGAAACTGACCACGATACCTACAAATTATGCCGATGTTCTCTTCAGCAACTGCAACCGAATTTATTACACACCTCACTTTCTGCACTACAAAATATTAAATACACTGTACAGAACAAAATACTTTTTTTTTTTTTTTTTTGGATAACTCCTAAAATAATGTGAAAGGATTAAAAGTCAAACATCCCACTATATCTGAAACCCTGGCTAACACTAATGGTTACCAGCTGCCGAAGGTGATAACAGCTGTTAAGATGTGTCTGCCATCCAGACAAGTCCGTGTTATACAGCTACAAGAGAGTGCTTGACTGGTCTTGATAACAAATTATAATTAAAACTAGAGCACGGATATCTGGGTGTCTTTTGATTAGGGATCCAACACATCGGCGGACCGCTGAAGCTCTTAGTTACAACATTATGCATTTATCAGAGATATGAATTGTATTTAACATCCCATTAAAGCTCGATAGTTTTTAGATGTTGGTGCCTAATTATATGGTCTTTTTCGTCTTGTCAGACGGTTTTTTAAAAAAAAAAACTATCTTTACACACACACAGTACTATTGCTGGTGTATGTCGGGGGACTCACGATGAGGGATAAAGGCCGCTTGGGCAAAGAAGTCGCCACGACCTGTGAGACTGGATTTTTTACTTCATTCCCGATTGAAAAAAAATTCTTTCAACAGCGGGTTTCGAACACCGTACGCCGGCTTTTCAGCCAGCGGAACAGTGGTTTTAGCCGCACGGCCACGCGCACCTCATCAGACTGGTGGAGATTATTTTGTATTTTTTTAGGTTTTGTTTTTGTTGAACCGTTTATCTCAAGACTGATTCTACCATTGTTTGACTAACAATTTCGGCTAAAGAATGAACAGGTCAGGCCCACTGGTCTACTTGTTATTTGTCATGAGTCTTTTCTCGTCCACGCTTCACCATAATACAGCCTCAAATTATGTTATGCCATTATTTATGCAGGCTCTCAATGATAGCCAAAAGGTTAATGAAAACCAAATGTTACCGCTAGGTAGGAGGTACCGAACAAATGAGTACAGAAAATGGAAGCACTGGACTACACGGTGCGATCTAATCCATTGTTTGTTTACAATGCCAGCTTTCATATTTCTAGCGAAGTCCCGGGGGATTAATTTTGCGTGAATATCACTTTTTTCCTATTTTCCACACAGGCAGCCGTGTGCTCAGGTGTCCCCCGCCATATAGGCAGAAATTCTCCGACCTCAAAAGCACTCTAATTTTTATGGTCGAGATATTTAACGTTTTGGGTAGATTTTTCCTATTGATGTTGCCCCGGGCAGCGGCAATTTTTGGTCTACTTTTTTCGATTTCCAACACTCAAGAGTTCTTTAACGTGCGCAGAATTGACACAGGACCTTCTGGTTTGCGTCGTTGTCCGAGAGGGCTAGACACCAGAACTCACTACCCAGAGACCATTATTTTAGGTTTTAGATATTTAATTTTTTACATAAATATCATTATGTTTATTAGAAGTAAAATAAATAATAATAATACATAAAAATGTCTATAAAATATATGCATTCACTTCTGCATGATCAGACTTCACACTATAGCATAAAGTAAGATGAATAGAAGAACTTCTCCCATGCAGTAAAGTCAAACTATTGTATTACTTCTTCTAATCGATCATCTATTACCGGGGTGTGAAGCCGTGATAAAAATCGTCCTCCGATCTATGACAATGTTTTGTAACCGCTAATCCACTGCTCAGCCAACGTCCTTTAGTTAAGTAGCATAGATGACTTTAATATAAAAGTACACATTATAATTAGTATTTAAGGAAAGAAGTACACAAAAATTACAACTGTTAAAAGCTAAATAAATAGCAGGTTATAAATATAATGATGACTGTACGAAAAACAAAGCAACGTTAAACTAAAAACAATAGTACTTTTCGTTGTTTACTTAACGTATATTTATTTCCTATTACATTTGTCATCTATCTCTCCCTCTCTCTTTGTTATTCTTTAACTGTTATGAGTGGCTAAAAATGAATATCTGCAGCCATAAATATATCTCTCTATGTGTGTGTGTATTAAAGAGAGATGTATGTATGTATGTATGTGTGTAAGTATATATATATATATATATATATATATATATATATATATATATAGATATATATATATATATATATAACAGCTACCTGATAGTGAGCATATAATGAAGACTTATTCATTGTTTGATGTGGGGGACGGGTTGGTTGGTCTTGAAGCAAGACGCCGACCACGAGGTAGAGAGGTTGTGGGTTCAAATCCCGGGTGCACCAGTTGGGATTTTTATTTATGATTTCTCTCTGCGGAAATCACCCCTGGTCTCAGCAGAGAAGCTCGGCCTGAAACGTCAATTACTCATGGACGGAAAAAAATATGAGTACCTCCGAAGACGGAGTTATCTGCCTGTACGGCGAGTGACTTATGTGCACACGGCTGCCAGGAAAAAATGTATAAAATCGCAAAATTCAGTTCCTGGTCTCTAGGGACTTCGTCAGAGGTAAAAAAAAAAACTGCTGAATGAAAAAAAAAAATATATATATATATATATATATGGTTTGACGTCGTCTGCCAACTTCTTCGTCTTCTTCTTTGCTTGCCTTGATATCTTCTTCCAGTCACACTTCCCTGCCAACTTGTTAGCACGCCCAGATAAACGAAACACCTTGCCTCACCACTTGAGTCTACGCTAATCGCGGTAGAAAGGCGACTGTTACATGCCCACTTGCAACATAAATCCTGGTATGAATATCGTTTGTGACATGGTCTAAATACGAGATGCCCTGGATCTCTGGACAACTTCTTATCTTCATAAGTTGCGTTCTTGTCTATCTCTAACACTGCTACCTAGATAAACGTTTCATAAGCAGATACAAAGAAAGGTATAATATTTTTATTTTCGTTCACCAGCTTTTACCTCTGACGAAGTCCCTAGAGACTAGGAACTGAATTGTGCGTGTTAATCCATTTTTTTCCCGGGCAGCCGTGTGCACAGGGGTCCTTCGCGAACTAGTAGATAACTCCGACTTCGGATGTACTCATATTTTTTCCGTCGATGAGTAATTGACGTGTCAAGCAGAGGCCTCGCTGCTGAGACCAGGGGTGGTTGCCGCAGAGATAAATCATAAATAAAAATCCCAACCGGTGTAGCCGGGATTTGAACCTACAACCTCTCTGTCTCAACCAGTCCCCCAGGTATAATATGATATCTTATCAATCCGTACCTGGAACGGATAGTGGTGTAATTACATGCAAGCCGTAGCCGTGTTGTCTCTGCTGTTGTGTTCACTCATGTGACATACATTTTAAGTTCGTAGAAGAATGAAGTGTTCAACATCAACGCAAGGGCTGGCTGATGTTGAGGTAAGACGTCGCATCTGGACAAGAAGGTCTCGGGTCGATTCCTAACACATGCGATGGAAAATATTTTTAAAAATCGAATCCGTGCTTTCTTCATGATTTAACCTTCCCCTGATCTCTGGGGAGTGAGATTCTATGTCTAGCCCTCTCGGACAACGGCGAAAAACAGATCCCGTTTGTTTGATTCTAGGCAAGGAAAAAGAACCGTTGACACTCGGAAATCGAAAAGAGTAGACAAAAAAATGATCGTTCTTTGGGCAAAATTAATAGGAAAAAATTATATCCAAAATCGTTAAGCCTTTCCACAATGAAAATGAGAGTACCGTTGAGGTCGGTAAATATCTTCCTTTATGGTGAGGAACACCTTAGCACACGGCTGCCGGTGTGAAAATAGGGAGAACAAAGTTATATTCACGCAAAATTCAGTTCCTTAGGACATCGCTAGAGATATAAATCTGGCGAACGCAAAGAAACAAACATCGACATCATCGCAGTAGACCACAGCATTTAGGGAAAAGGGGGTATTCTCTTCCTCTTTGTTATTTACCATCCCCAACTAGCTTAGCCTGCTACTCATTTTTTTAGCTGAATCAACAGAAGAGCATCAAATTACAATCGAATTCATGTTCACCTGAGCGCCAAGCCAGCAAGTTACCACTACATTACTGACTGCTCATTTGTTCATTATTAATGTTTGCTAGCACGTGCGTTCTGTTTTCCTCTAGTCTGCTTCGAATAATGCATGAATCGTGTATTTAATTTGTTAACACGTTCACGTTAATCTGAACACAACATTAAACATTTTAAAATATTACAAATTATGTTAAACAACAGATGGAAACAAATGTATTGTTTGTAGAACATTGTACTTCGAACGATATTTTTACGTTTGAAGTACGCTTGTGCAGGCCAATGAATGAAATGTCATCTGTAAATACATTCGATAATGTTATTGGAGATAAACACAAATATAAAATGTATAAAATATATAAATATCGACAAATACTATACAGGACAGCGAGTAGATCAAAACACATCGTAGTTTGTCCTGTCTATCTATAAGTTTAGCTGCTCCACACCTTGTTTATCTTACACGATCATCATCATCAACATCAAGTACCGGGCCAACTGACGTAGGTGATCATGTCTCTCCACAACTTTCGATCTCGGCAGCTATTTATCATTTCTGTTGTTGACTTCCAAGCCATTCTCTTAAGCTGTCTGTTATTTTTTCTCTTTGCTTCCCTCTATCTCTTCGTCCCTCAATTGTTCTAGTTGTTACAATATATTCCAGTTGTTCTCTCACGGAAGGCAACAGAAAACCACCGTCGTAATTTCTTTGTACAATCATGAATCGCCACAACAATCGAAATAACGACAACAACGTTATGGGGGATTCCAATGGAAAATCCTCGTTCGGCAGGGGACATCATGTCCTACAGGTGATACCCGATCGTCATCAAGCTACTGTAAGCAAAATAAAGATAAAACAAACTCTAAAGATAGGTACTTGGAATGTGAGAACACTCATGCAGAAGGGTAAACTAGAAAACATCATACAAGAAATGAAAAGAATTGGTTTACAATTACTGGGACTTTGCGAAATGAGATACACCGATAAGGGGAGATGTATTCTGATAAACATAAAATAATCTATTCTGGAGGTAATGAACACCAAAGAGGAGTAGGTATCATCTTGGGTGCAGAAAGAGCAAGAACAGTGAAAGGCTTTTACCCAATATCTGACAGAGTCCTTTTAGTGAAATTAAATGGAAAGCCAATAGACATAAATCTTATACTGGTTTATGCACCAACAGCAGTCTAGATGAAACAATTGATAAATTTTACAACGAGTTAAATGAGGCACTCCATAAATGTTAATCACATGAAAATATCATAGTTCTAAGGGATTTTAAAGCAAAAGAAGGAAAGGAAAGAGTTGAGAAAGTAGTTGGTCATTATGGCTTAGGCGAGAGGAATGAAAGAGGTGAGAAACTTATTGACTGGGCAAGAACAAGCAACATGATGATAGGAAACACCTGGTTTAAGCAACATCCAAGACGTCTGTGGACATGGAAAAGCCCAGGAGACAACGAACGTAATCAAATTGATTATATAATGATAAGCAATAGATGGGTACAACGCACGTAATCAAATTGATTATATAATGAAAAGCAATAGGTTTAGAAACAGTCTGGTGTATGTGAAAACTAGACCAGGGGCAGATTGCAATAGTGATCATGTACCAGTTGTGGGAAAGCTTAGAGTAAAATTTAAAACAACAAAACGAGCATCAGTTAACATCAAGTTAAATTTAGATTTACTAAAATCAGACAAGAAGCTGCAAGACAAATATAAAATCACAATTCTGAACCGGTACAATGCAATAGAGAAGATACAGAGCATTGATGAACAGTGGGAAAAGCTAAAAGAATAAATGCAACAAACATCAAAAGAGTTCATACCACCAGTGAGGACAAATTCAAGAAAGAAATGGATGGCAGACGACATTTTGCAGCTAATGGATACAAGAAGAAATAAAGAATATAAAGATGAATATAAGAGATTAAATAAAGAAATTGTAGTAAAATGCAATGAAGCAAAAGAAGCATGGCTAAAAGAGAGATGAAAGAGATTGAAATGCAACAAAAAGGAGATGCTAAAGCTATATACAAACAAATTTGAGGAATTAACAGGAAGAAAAACACAATCAAAAAATGGATGTCTAAGATCAAAGGAAGGAGAACTGTTGATTGATCAAGAAAACATAAGGGAACGATGGACAGAATACATTAAAGATCTTTATAATGATGAACGAACGGAAGTAAATATTAAGGATAATGGAGAAGGACCAGAAATAATCAGAGAAGAAGTGGAAGATGCCTTGCAATATGAAAGCAGGCAAAGCTCCTGGACCAGATAATATAACTAAAGAAGAAATTGAAGCCATGGGTGATTTTGGAATAGAAATAATAACAAAAATATTGAATGATATCTACAACAGCGGATATATACCAGACGACATGCTCAAATCAATATTCATAGCCCTACCAAAGAAATCGGGTGCGATTGAATGCGATGATCAACGCACAATAAGCCTTATGAGTCATACGACTAAGATATTACTAAGAATCATCGTGCGAAGCAAAATCAGTCCAGAAATTAGCGATGAACAGTGTGATTTTGTTAGAGATAAAGGGACAAGCAATGCCATTTATATCATAAGATCTTTAGTAGAAAGAGCCATAGAGGTGAAAACAGATCTATACCTATGTTTCATAGATTACACCTATTACATTTGACAAAGTAAAGCACCAAGAAATAATCAACATTTTAGAAAGCATAAACGTAGACAGCAAAGATCTAAGAATAATAAAGAACATGTACTGGCAACAAACAGCGGCCATAAGAACTGAAAACCAATTGGGAATGTTTCAACAAATAAAACTGGGTGTTAGACAAGGTTGTGTGCTGTCACCAGATTTGTTTAATATTTATAGTGATATTATTTTAAGATCCATAAGGGACATGCCTGGAATAACAATTGGAGGTCATAATATAAATCATCTAAGGTATGCTGATGATACAGTCTTAATCGCTAAGAGTAAAAATGAGTTACAAGAAATGTTGGACATTATAGTGAAAGAAAGCAAAAATAAAGGACTCAGCCTTAATAGCAAAAAGACAGAGGTAGTGGTAACAACAAAGAAAAAGACATCACCTCAGTGCAAAATTAAGACAAGTGGAACACTATTAAAACAGGTAAATGAATTTAAATATTTGGGAACTTTGTTAACCTCAGATGGAAGATGTACAAAAGAGGTGAGATGCAGAATGGCTCAGGCAAAAGCAGCTTTCCAAAAAATGAGGAAGATACTCTGCAATCCATTTTGACAATAGAAACAAGAAAAAAGAGTTCTTAAATGTTATGTAGAGCCAGTCTTACTATATGGATGTGAATCATGGACAATAGGACATCAGACAAGAAAATCACTGGAGTCTGTAGAAATGTGGTTTTACAGAAGAATGTTGAGAGTACCATGGATAGCTAAGAAGAGTAATGAAGATGTTCTGAGAGAGGTCAAAGCAAAAAGAGAACTAATTTCCAATATTAGGAAGAAACAATCATCATTTTTGGCCATGTAATGAGAAGAGAACAACTGGAATATATTGTAACAACTAGAACAATTGAGGGACGAAGAGATAGAGGGAAGCAAAGAGAAAAAATAACAGACAGCTTAAGAGAATGGCTTGGAAGAAGGTCAACAATAGAAATGATAAATAGCTGCCGAGATCGAAAGTTGTGGAGAGACATGATCATCTACGCCAGTAGGCCCGGTACTTGATGATGGTGATGAATGTATTAATTCACCTTCCATTATTTCTAATTGTCAAACAATTTCAAGAACAATAAAAAGATTGAACGGTCTCCAGTAACGAAATAATTTGAAGTGAGGTACCCGTGCTGAAGTCGGATGTGTTGGGCCGAAAGGCGCGAATATAACAGTTATACTGCAAACCACAACACAACGCAGACAGTCCAATTAACGTCTTTTTAAGGACGGATGACAAAGGGGAATTCTACAGTCTACGAATACTCTAGAATACTTTAGTCATCGGGCGAACGCAAGCAAGTGAGGTACCAATTCTGTAGTTTACTGTAACATCCAAAGAGTGAGCTACATTCTGTTGTTGCAAATTATGTAAAAGGATATCAGTGTAGCCAGCCTTTTATGACCCGACGGATGATATCACACACCTACCTATGTGTACAGTGGCAGCTTGCAGATGTGGCTTCTTGCCAATAGAGGGGGAAAAAAACGCATACATTTTCACGTTTGAAAGCTGTGCAGGGATGAATTTTTAATATGAGGTTACAAGGAAGCTATGCTGAGGGTTTTTTTCTTTCTTGTTATACGTATTTCATTTAAATACGCAAAATAAAACGTTGCGAGTAAATAAACACTTTGCATCATTTGCATGTAATAATGCAGCAGTACCTTCAGAAGCTATAATTAGTAGTTTCAAAAGCACATTCAAATATAACATAATATAAAAACGAATGTTAGTAAAATATCAAGAACATTATAGAACTTTGTGATACGGGATATGTTTCGAACAATTAAAATATAATCAAATTTGCTCTTAGAAAAATAATGAAAAAAGCACGCGTATGAGCACATAATTAGCCAATGTGTTCTCGCTCTACAACACAAACTAGTAGCAGTTTCCAAATTAAGGTACGCGATCTCTTCTTTTGTCTTGTCTAAAAGTAAGGTTGATACAACACAAGAGCTTGGATCCGAGATGTGGCGGGTTGATACAACACAAGAGCTTGGATCCGAGATGTGGCGGGTTGATACAACACAAGCGCTTGAATCCAAGATGCGCCGGCTTGTAATGGCTTCTTGAATTGCCTGGTTTTACTGGTAAAGCTGGGACTTGTCCTGCATTGAAATACTGCAATACAGGGTCTTCTATATAGCATGCAATCACAAGGGAGAACACGGCCCTCTCTGTCTCCCAGACTGTTGGAAGCAAGCTTTCATGGAGACCGACTTGGAGGTCGAGACGAGGTCTTGGGCAGCTGATGTGGCCGCCGACCCTGTTAATCCGACCACAGACGCAGGATCTCCCCATAAGTGCTCTAAGTGTTAGCTCCTCTCGAGCAGAGCACAACACTCATGGCAACAATTAAACAAAATAATAACAACAAAATAGCCTCTACGTGTTCGACGATCCGCTGTGCACCTGGCTCTGGTTCACTTAATGCGATTGTTTTCTTCTTCACGCTTGTTATGGATGGTTGATTGAACGCCTTACAAGCCACCATGGCGAATATCCCACTGTTACTGAAACAGAAATCTTGCTCTAGTGAAGCGATAGCAACTATTTTTGACGTGTAAAACGTTCACAAAAGAATAAACTATCTTTACGACATTTATGTTCTGGGATCTGAGGGACGATTACACACAGGCTGGTAAGAACCTAAGTGCAGTTGGGAACTTGATGCACAAGTCAAAGTTTTCTCTACTTTCACTTCTGATTTACAAATAAAGTAAAACAAATTCACTGACCCTAGCGAGTAGGAACTCGCGTGTTCCTGCATTGATTAGAAAACAACAATTAAATCAACTCGACCACCCGTTCTCTTTAAATACTGAAAGATTCGAGTAGATACGGAAACTCCCAACCTTTTGAACATCTTCAATAATCCACATTATGTAACGTCCATCGCACACACTGTATGTACTCTTTCTTTAGAATAACAATGGAGCGTGTGTGTGCGTCTATAATATACAGATGAACAGCTTATACGATATATACATGTAGAGATGGTGGCTGAAGATAGTCGCACAGTGTATACATGAGCTGAAAGTGGTCAACGACTTGTAACTGATTAATGGCTGCAGAAACATAAATGATCAAGGCTCTATTGCACATCCGCATGGTAAAGCAAGCTCGATATCAAGCTGTGATCGAGGCGGGAAGTCCATTACCCACAAGTGTCGAGCTTAACAGTTTCTGTTGTTTGAGTAGGAAGGAACAACTATTGCAGCTTGCTCTAAACTATGACTTCATACAACTTACGCTCATTTAACACTCGTTTATAAGGGTGAACATGGAGGCAGTCTTCGGGTAAACACCAACAAACAATCAAGGGCTTGATTATGAACAACTTCAAGAAAGAATTCATGAAATCATGTCCGTTTTTATTGCTATTTTGTTGTAGCTGAACACAAGGATAAGCACTACAGTGTCGTTTTAAATAAAATGATGTTGTTTTTTAACCTTTCAAAGTGTGAGAGTGAGTGTCCAGTACCTCACTGATTGGTTAGCTGGCTGACTGGAATCACGTCATACGCCCTCGCCAATGTATGTCCGTACACTACTTGACCTTTGTATTTAGAAACGCATATTGTTGTGTATATGTATGACTAAATTCGTGATAAGTTGTAATTTGACATATATTTTTCTTGGAAACAATAAATAAACAAACTAAACCTGTCTTTGGAACAATTTTCAGTATTTAAATTAAGGATCTTGTCGGTAACTCAATTATCTAATACTTCAATTCCAGAACTTTCATTGTCATACATTTAAACGTCAAGCACAAACATAATAACAGATTTATTCACCTTCTTAAAAACAATTTCCTCTTCTGCTGCACTCGTCCTAGCTCCGCTATTTTAAATAGTCCGTCTTTAATATGGTGTTAAATGGAACGAGCATTGTTTTGTTTTTTTAATGGTATGGTTAAAGCTTTACGTAATTGATGGACGACACAAATTTGAACGACGTTTCGGCTCAATAGGCCTTCAGCAGGAACAAGCGACCACACAGATATGTAAGTAAATAAAACTAATTCTACATAGCTAACTAATAATGAAGCAATAGCAGTCGATAAATGAGCTAGAATGCTTTGTGTTTTCGTTTACAGTAAGTTCATATATTTATTTCGGCCCAACACATTCGACTCCAGAACAGCATTTTTGGTTACCGGGACGCCTCCCTTTCGCCCACACTTTCAAGGATGATTATTCTGTTTCCAGGGGCACGTGTGAAGTTTGATCTTCATCAGTTCTGGTTCACCGGTCCTGTCGCTGGCAGTCAGCTAAAGAAAATGAGTCACTTTAAGATCATGTGTTGTTGATTGTCTCCATACCTCCTTCCCCTCCCTACAAAAACTGCTGTATAAACTTTAGGAAGCAGCCAGTCCTGACAACTAATTAACAGTATATACCGTTTGGAAATGTATAGGCATGCCACTCGCTGATGTCATATTTTTAAAGGTTTAACGTCTAAACACTGTCTCCTCCACAGCATATCAGCACATTCCCCAGCTATCCTGTGAGAACTCACAGCAGCTCGAACTATCACTCACGAACAATAACCGTATTATGCAGGCACTCTCGGCTAAATGGCAGAACTCACAGCAACTGTACACTATCACTCACGAACAATAACCGTATTATGCAGGCACTCTCGGCTAAATGGCAGAACTCACAGCAACTGTACACTATCACTCACGAACAATAACCGTATTATGCAGGCACTCTCGGCTAAATGGCAGAGATCACCAGAGAAGCGCGTCAGGTAGGCGTTGCATAAACAAATCACACACACACACACTACAGACACATTTAATTTAATTTCTCACACACTGCACGATCACCCTGTTTGAAAGTCGTTGCAATATCATTACTGGTGTTAGAATTATTGAGGAAATGCCAGATTCGACAGCGAGTGAGACACGCTGTATGAAATAGCAGCATTTACTCATCAAATTAAGTACACTTGGATCACAACATCGAGATAAATAAGGCTCACCATCAGAACCCACACAGATCCTTTCCTTCCTTCCTCATCTCGTAACCCTGGGACCCGTTGGGGCACTACTGGTAGACTTCATCAACCTCCACCTACTGACCTCTAACTACAGCCATACTTTGGAAATCTGCGACGCCGAAGCCTGCCCATTCTTTGATGTTATCTTCCCATCTCTTTCTATGCCTACCTCTCATTCTTCATTTTACAGTTCACGCCATATGGCAGTCAGGATGACAAGGTACTGACTAAACCATTTTATTTTGCATTCATCACTATAGTCAAAAGATCATCGTGTCATGTGACTGTTGTATCTATTTGGGAACTTCTTCATTTGTGATACGATCTATGTAAGAGGACCACTTCGATAATATTTCATCTCCACAGCTTGTGTTTTATTTAGAGTTATGACGTGATAGATCTAGTATTACAAGTGTGTAGACTACACTGTAAATGTCTTGTCAAACAAGAGCTGGAATAATTGCTACTTCAGCTAGGTACAGTAAGTACTTGTCACAGAATTAGCTAACAATACATGGAAATTATCACAGGACAATGATGAAGGATAAATCATGAAGATACAGACTTTCATTAATGGATGCTTACGCAGAATAAAAGGATGGAAATGGCAGGACAAAATCACTAACATAGAATTATGGAAGTGTACCAGTCAAATACCAGTGGATAAAAAGATACAGCGAAGACGATAGCGCTGAATAGGACACACACTGCGAAGCTAACTGAGAGTATCACACAACAGGCCTTTTTTGGAATCCCTAGGGAAAAGACATAGAGGAAGACCAAGGAATTCTTGGGGAAGACAGGTGGAAGCAGAGATGAAGATGATGGGGAAGACATGGAATGATCATAAAAGAATGGCAAGAAACATAACGGCTTGGAAAGTGTTTGTTGAAGACCCATGCTCCACGGGGAGCTGAAAGGTAGAAGAAGAAAAACGATGAAAGAATAACCATGAATGTTTTTAACGGTCTATCAGTCTCAGATATAATCTATAAATAGTAGTTGTAAATGTATGGGGCGTGGGAGGATAGAAACGTATCTCTTTATCGACATGACGATACACGATGTGAATGTGTCTAATGCGCTGAGTTGTTTTTTGTAGAGCACTAATAATTAACAGCTAGAAAAGCTACCGATTGCACGTGTATAAGCCTAGGAAATCTGGTGGCGTATGTTACAAGAGTATTGCCTCTATACATTGTCCGTTATAATGAAGTGTAATCCCGGCAATAATGCTGTCATGTGCTGGAAATTGGATTTCTCTAACATTGTACAGTATAAATGCATGCACACACACACGAAATGTGTAAGTGTGCGGGGTTAGTGGAGCATACCTCAATGACGTAAATTTACATTTTTAACAGGTTTGTAGGTTACAGCGTAATATGAGGATTATGGGGTGTAGCGTTCCAGTTATCATTCGAGCACGCGAGAATCTTCACGTGGATTTAGATATGCATATATAATCAACTATCGCATAAACTTGGGGGAGGGTCCGGTAAGCTGATGCAGAATAAGCAACATGAATCAGTATGTTTCAGCTTTATAGTATTAGAATTTTTTTGTTTTTCATTAAACATAAGCATCATTTATAATTCATGTTTATCTCTGGCCCACTCATATAATTTCTTGTTGTGATTTTGTCATTGTCTCCTTTACTAATGAGGACATATAGCCAGCGTTTGTTTTTTTATATGGTTATTTTTGGATGTTAAAAAAAAAAAAAACAGTAGAGTCCCGTCACGCCAAGTGGCATATAACGAATATGGTGTTAGTGACAATAATTTGTCACTATGTGAAAATAATGATTTTTGGGGTAATGTGGTCAGTATTACGCCAGTACCGCTTTACTTTCCCAGAAAAAATCCGGTACCCATTTAAGGCTGGGTTAACCCAAAGCCGTTGATCAGGATCGAACCCGACTTCATGTCCTTTGTAGTCCAGTTCACTAATCACTGAGCTATTGCGGCTCCCTATTTTAAGATATACTTCGGTTAATTGTCTGATCACGAACTTATTTCTAATGTGTATTGCAGTGTTAGTTTGACATTAATATGTACTATTTTATATGTTTAAGAATGAATCGTATTAAAAGAATATGAAACTGTTAGTTATTATTTTCAACGGTTCTTGAATTATTAAACTGTTTTCGATTAGTTACAAACAATTAGCCTCTATACAAACACTAAATGTGAGCTTCATATGCTAAAATTTATAGTAATATCTTCTTACAAGTTGGTGTCTCTACTCATGTGGCATTCAGACATGCCAGGGAGGATAACATATTAGATTTCCAGCCTTCAACTTTTGTTAATAAGCTTGACAGAGATCTAAATAAAGAATCTGAAAATCAGTGAAGTGAAGATAGTTCATAATTATTTTTTGACCGGTGTCTTTTTCGCCTTTTCTCAGTGAGTATATACCATCCATAGTCCCTTCCTACCACACGGCCTCTTCGGTTAATGTTTCCGGAACTTACATTTAAAGACGGACCACCAGTCAATTTACATGGGATACTTATATGGAAGTAACAGAAGCTTTATACTTTTTTACGTGGTATTTCCATTGCTTGGTAAATGTATTTATATCATTTGAAAATATTTGAAAACTGCTGTTGATGATTAAAGAATATACGGTAGCAGCACCATGTGAAGCCTGTAGTGTTTTTTTTTTTAAACGAAACAGGATATTCTGTTTTGTCTGGTTTATGTGATACATCCAGTGTTTTCTTTAAACGAAACAAGATATTATGTGTTGTCTGGTCTATGTGATACCTCCAGTTCTTTATTTAAACGAAACAGGATCTTCTTGTGTTGTCTGGTGTATGTGACATTCAGTGCGTCATGAAAACAAACAAACATCGCTTTATTTCATTCCCAGCAACAACTGTACATGGCCAAGAGCTCCAACACCCTCGTTTGTGCAGCCTCGGTAACTGCGAGAGTGGCTCGTACATTTGTTATGCACAGAAAGTGTCGGTTTCACACACGATTCCTGGGTGTAACCGTCGCCATCGATATCTCTGAGCCTGCCCGCTGAGGGGTGGGACGACCAATAGTTGTGACGTTTTCAGCATTACGAGCAGGGGCGGTTGTGGGTAAAATAAGGTCAGCCGTCCATAGCTCGCACAACTCGAGACGTCACATTTATTGAACTATTTTCGGGAAAACCCCCTCAACGAGCAGGCTCAGAGATATTGGTAACGACGGTGTAACTGACTAGCGTAATGTACAATGACGTGTGAAATGGTCACTTCGTCCAAACATGAGACCATTTCCTGTGAGGTCTCTAGCTAATAACATACTACCGACCGACTTTTGAGTACGGTGACTTTTTCTTGAAATAAAGGGGGTCGGCCAGACGTAATACCTACCATATTTCCCCCACCCCTCCCTCACACAAAAATGCACGCCGATTGTAGAGAAATATGGCACAAACTCCTTACTTTTGTAAATGCCAAACGTGTAGAGGTGGCAAGATTCTGTTTCTTTCCCCCTTTTTTCCGTTTCTCACAATAAATAACGTCTACACAGTAGTAAGAAACAGAAAAAGTCTAGCAGCTGTTAGTAGTTTACATGTCTAAATGTGAAAAGAGCGAACGCTGCTAGTTCTGTAACATACGTATGCTGTACTGGTGTCAATCGCTTCAGCTTTACGATAAGTGAGACCTTATTGAAGAGGCCAGAGATCCTCTCTGTTTTCATCTTCCCAACTGTGTGAGCAATGTCACAATTTATATTTTCATTTGAGTCGATTGACAAAGAGATCATATAGGAATGAATCAACAAAAACTGTAACGGTAAACAAGGGCGCTACTACTAGAATAGCCACTCTCAAATTTTACTGACATTCAGGCAACCTTCTCGGTTAAGGTGGCGTCAGAACAATAGAAAACATATGAGTATACTTTTCTTTAATGAAATGGGTACCAGAGTATTACTCTGGAAAGGTGAGGAATGCCGCCTCGCATCGTTTTCGATGCTTGAAGCGACACTATCCAGAAGTCTCCGAATACTTCTGGATAGGAGGGAAGGGCACCTATGGGTGAAAACTCGCGTGCTAAGACGCCGATTCAAGTCTCGTACTTTACCTTCCTTTCACAATTTCTATCAGAACATATGAGTATACTTTCCTTTCATGATTTCTATCAGAACATCTGAGTATACTTTCCTTTCACAATTTCTATCAGAACATATGAGTATACTTTCCTTTCATGATTTCTATCAGAACATATGAGTATACTTTCCTTTCACAATTTCTATCAGAACATATGAGTATACTTTCCTTTCATGATTTCTATCAGAACATCTGAGTATACTTTCCTTTCATGATTTCTATCAGAACATATGAGTATACTTTCCTTTCATGATTTCTATCAGAACATATGAGTATACTTTCCTTTCATGATTTCTATCAGAACATATGAGTATACTTTCCTTTCATGATTTCTATCAGAACATATGAGTATACTTTCCTTTCACAATTTCTATCAGAACATATGAGTATACTTTCCTTTCATGATTTCTATCAGAACATATGAGTATAATTTCCTTTCATGATTTCTATCAGAACATATGAGTATAATTTCCTTTCATGATTTCTATCAGAACATATGAGTATACTTTCCTTTCATGATTTCTATCAGAACATCTGAGTATACTTTCCTTTCATGATTTCTATCAGAACATATGAGTATAATTTCCTTTCATGATTTCTATCAGAACATCTGAGTATACTTTCCTTTCATGATTTCTATCAGAACATATGAGTATAATTTCCTTCATGATTTCTATCAGAAAAATAGGGAACATTTTAGTATACTTTCCTTTCACGATTTCTATGAGAAAAATAGGGAACATATGAGTATACTTTCCTGTCATGATTTCTATCTTAATGTTGTAATTAAAATAAAATCGACAAAAATATATAACTTTCTAACAGAAGTTAACTCACCTGCAAGAGGTTTTAAGTCGAGAGCAGAATCGACGTTAGTAGATAAGTGGTCTATGAGAACACAAAAGCACACATAATTAATATTTAGAATAGATGCAATGACCTTTTGTGCAAGTAAAAACAAGTAATCTATCAACTGTAATCTACACAACGAGGAAGGGAACGAGAACAGAATAATAGATCGATATAGAGGATTAATTACACAAGGAAACTTGTCTGACGGTGTAAAAACTGGCATGTGAACACAAGGAAAAGAGGGGAGGATGAATGTACATAAGAGAAGTGGTTGACACGTCGATAAGCTTCACGTTAGACGAGGAGAAACAGCTCATTTTCATACATGTTTAACGAGAAGAGGGAAATTAATAGAAAACCCTCCGGTGTAATGAATTTTTAAACATGTTTTTCTGATAATAGACTGGCATCTATACTCTTCAAACATGCGCAGAAAATGAAGGCTCAAGTATTTTACTAAATACCAAGGACAGACTGATTCGCCGAAAACGAAAACTTAGGCTAAATACCAAGGACAGACTGATTCGTCGAAAATGAAAACTTAGGCTAAATACCAAGGACAGACTGATTCGCCGAAAACTTAGGCTAAATACCAAGGACAGACTGATTCGTCGAAAATGAAAACTGAAACTAAATACCAAGGACAGATTGATGCCCCGAAAACGAAAACTTAAGTAAGACTAAATACCAAAGTCAGATTAATTCGTAAGATTGGCCGCAAATATATAATTAGATACAACGTATTTCTGTATTGATTTTTTTTTTTTTTTTACAAATATTTTAAATTCTGTTTACAGATGATACTTAAATGCACGTTTCAGCTTTGTAATGCTTCATTTCTTATCGGTATGTGTGCGCGCGCGCGCTCCACACACGGTTACAGCAGTCACGTGAAGGTAACTGTTGGTGTGTCGAGTATGTATGTTAGATTAAGCAATGCTAAAATTCATGGTGCAGATTCAGATATAAGCAATGATATTTGCCTGTGTTGATTATAGAATATGATACCTAGAGACAATTAGGACAATAGCCACTTAAAAAGTATATAAGAACGGAAGAATCAAAAATAAAACTGTTGTGCACGATATTAAGGATCTCCTGAAACTGTGTCGTGCTGAAGTCGGATGTGTTGGGTCGAAAGGCATAAACTTCACAATTATACTGCAAACCACAACACAATGCAGACTTAACGTCCTTTTAAGGGCGGATGACGAATAAGTGTACTCCTTTAGTCATCGAGCGAACGCAAGCAAGTAAGCATGAAACTGTGTTATACACCGCATGTGTGTATGCGCACGTGCGAGGGCGTGTGTAACATCTCTCTGTTTACCCAACCCCCTCTCTCTCTCTTTCAGTATGCGTGTGTTGAAGCATTTTTACATCTGCCTCCACAGCAGATCTCCCGGAACAACAGTTCTATTATCCTCTAAAGGTAAAGGAAGAAACTGAGAACAATGACTATATGTGAAATAAGAGCACGTTCTGTTGTTGCTGTTGTAATACCAATCTGAGCTCTTTTGAAAAATTTGAGCTCTTCAGAATATGAAAACATAGACATCAACACGATTAACTGCATCATTATTCTATGTATTCATGCATCCATAGGTAAAACAGCAAAAGCTTGACTGTAGGCCAGTAAAATAATGTATTGCAATAAATACACCCCGCGCTTCAGGTCTAAGACACAATGCAGACAAATAATGATCAAACTTGCTGCTCGTAAATCAGCACTCAAGTTCATATACATTAACACACTTCACACTTGCAATTCACTGCCCAAGGGTGTCTCACGGTCACAGAGTCAATCAAACTATATGTGGCGCTGTTTCCTTCTTTTTTTTTTTTTTTTTGGTATCAATACTGTTATAGTTTATGTTGGGGTGGGGAGAAACAGACAGATAAAGAAGAAACGCAAGGAGAGAGCGTGCGAAAAGGATTAACAATAAACATAATCTACAATGCAAAATGTTAACCAAGCTGCTTATTATTACCAAAGAATACATAAATAGACAGCGAGAGAGATAAATGATGCTGAAACAAACCAATCATGTCGGTATGGAGAGTGTTTATTGGATAAACTAAAATGGCAATAAAGGGACACTGCAAAATGACAACCAGAACAAAAGTGGGAAAATATTTTCATTTTTATTTTAGATATCACAGCGGTGTGCTTTCATCTCAAAGTGTCATTTTAGTTACATCTTGGAGATTGAACAGTGTTTATGAATGAAGATGTCATGTCTCTAGTACATTCTTCTTACTCTTTCATGTGATATTTTAGTGGAGTGGTTTCAATTTGTGACTGTGTTTGTGTTCATTACAAAAAGATCTAAGATGATCAAATCTGAGGGTTTCAGGGGGATGCAATATTCAATGTTTAACCACAAAAGTGTTTCGATTTTAAAGTACACCTTCTTCTAATCACTTGAATGTATATTAGAAGAAACGTGTCTATTTTAACTTCCTGGAAAATGAACAAATCAACTAAAGTAGCAGAAATAAACAATTGTTAATAGCACGACAACCTTTGAAATAAGCTAAAAGATAATACCCCATTTATGTCTGTTAGTCAACTATTTTAGAAAGTTATAAATTTGAATGTAAAACATCTCAAAACGTCCCATGACGTATAACTGCTGTCATTTTGGCGGCACGAAATATGCAGTTGTCCAAGAGTCAGGAGGAAAGGCGACATCCTGCATGGTAAGAGTGGCACCTCAGCCACGTGTACATGATGGCAGGCGCCCGAGACCGCTGAACACATACTCGAGACTGTACTGAATGTAGTAGCCTGAGGAAAACCCAGTGACCCATAGATACAAAACCAAAACTATATGGGCCACTGCAGTAATAAAAAAAAATAAAAAAAACCAGTAAATTTTCTGCAAGAAACGACATTGCGGATAAGGACAATGCTTCAAGCGAACGAAAGATAGATCCATCAAGGTTTGTGCACATAAATCTATCTTCAAGGGAACGAAAGATAGATCCATCAAGGTTTGTGCACATAAATCTATCTTCAAGGGAACGAAAGATAGATCCATCAAGGTTTGTGCACATAAATCTATCTTCAAGGGAACGAAAGATAGATCCATCAAGGTTTGTGCACATAAATCTATCTTCAAGCGAACGAAAGATAGATCCATCAAGGTTTGTGCACATAAATCTATCTTCAAGCGAACGAAAGATAGATCCATTAAGGTTTGTGCACATAAATCTATAGTTTTACTCACAGATATCTATATTATTTAAAATAGCGCCAAAGAGCTGAAAGGAGTCACCCAAAGTTGTGACGTTTTTCTGCTTTGCGAGAAGGGGTGGTTGTGGGTAAAATGACGCCAGCGCCTATATTTAGCTTAGCTGATGGCGTCACGAATTTTGGGTGATCTGTGAAACCCGCGGACCTTATTAATATTATAGATAGCTGAGGTTTGCGTCGTGGACAGGACAAAACAAATGAAAACCACAAAACTACTGTGTATTATTGATGCCAGTTATAGATAACCACAAAACAAATGTGTATTATTGATGACAGTTCTAGAGAACCACAAAACAAATGTGTATTATTGATGACAGTTATAGAAAACCACAAAACAAATGTGTATTATTGATGACAGTTATAGAAAACCACAAAACAAATGTGTATTATTGATGACAGTTCTAGAGAACCACAAAACAAATGTGTATTATGATGACAGTTATAGAAAACCACAAAACAAATGTGTATTATTGATGCCAGTTATAGAAAACCACAAAACAAATGTGTATTATTGATGACAGTTATAGAAAACCACAAAACAAATGTGTATTATTGATGACAGTTATAGAGAACCACAAAACAAATGTGTATTATTGATGACAGTTATAGAGAACCACAAAACAAATGTGTATTATTGATGACAGTTATAGAGAACCACAAAACAAATGTGTATTATTGATGACAGTTATAGAGAACCACAAAACAAATGTGTATTATTGATGCCAGTTATAGAAAACCACAAAACAAATGTGTATTATTGATGACAGTTATAGAGAACCGCAAAACAAATGTGTATTATTGATGACAGTTATAGAGAACCACAAAACAAATGTGTATTATTGATGACAGTTATAGAGAACCACAAAACAAATGTGTATTATTGATGACAGTTATAGAGAACCACAAAACAAATGTGTATTATTGATGACAGTTATAGAGAACCACAAAACAAATGTGTATTATTGATGACAGTTATAGAGAACCACAAAACAAATGTGTATATTGATGACAGTTCTAGAGAACCACAAAACAAATGTGTATTATTGATGACAGTTATAGAGAACCACAAAAAAAATGTGTATTATTGATGACAGTTCTAGAGAACCACAAAACAAATGTGTATTATGATGACAGTTCTAGAGAACCATAAAACAAATGTGTATTATTGATGACAGTTCTAGAGAACCACCAAAACAAATGTGTATTATTGATGACAGTTATAGAGAACCACAAAACAAATGTGTATTATTGATGACAGTTCTAGAGAACCACAAAACAAATGTGTATTATTGATGACAGTTATAGAGAACCACAAAACAAATGTGTATTATTGATGACAGTTATAGAGAACCGATAAATCAAAGTGTATCATTGATGACAATAATAGAAAACCGATAATAAATGCTTATCATTGATGACATGGTTATGGTTAGTCGAAGGTACCGGTATAACTGCAAACGAATTTAAATCCATAATTGCTCAACCGCCCGTGCCAGTGGAATCATCTTATTGAATATAACAATAAGAAAACAGAAAGGCAGCTACAGTTCACATCATAGCTACCTACTACAGCACACGTCAAAAGACATAAGGCCAAGCGGCACCGAAAGTGAACGCAGCTGAACTGTTCTTCGTCATATGATATAATCATTCATCTTAAGCGATCGGAATATAGAAACACGATTTGGATTAAAAACACAGCCCACGGTGTGCACAGAGCACTAACTCGGTAGCTCCAACAGCAAGCCGAACTTGGAATATGAGGAAACTACAACAAAGAACACTTTTGAGACTTAGTCTCAATGGTCCTTGCCGCCTATCCGCCATATTGACCGGTATATTGGGTTGACAATGCCCAAAAAATGTCTCGTTGACATCGGACTTGTTGGGCCCACCATAAACCACAACACAAGGCAAAGTAAGCTTTGTATAGTTTCTTCAAGGACGAGCGATTCATCGGACGAACGCAGAATAAGAACTTGATGATGAAGACTTTCAAAGCACATAACAAAAGACATATTGTACTTTCAAGAAGTATATTATGAGACTAACGATTAAAAGCTCGCTATTATGTGGGAAGATGTGAATTATATAAGATTACCTAGAAAAAAGAACAAGTTTGAAAAGTATCATGACACGGAAAAAAGACAACAACTCAACCTCATCATAATCATACATGTACAAGAACGATCATCAGATCGTTTACCTAGTTGCTATTTTGATTAGCCTGAAGATGGCAAATACCGTTTCACAAAAAAAACAAATTACATGTTTTATTCATGTTAAATCAGTACAACATGGAACCATTCCCTCTTAATCGCCTTATTTTATGTATCTCCTACTGTTATAATTTCCAAAACGACCTGCTATGTCTATTGCTCTTTCATCTCTTGTATGCATATCTCCATAGACAATCATCCAATCAAAAACTTTAGTAGTTCACTTACCCAGCAAGCTGCTACTAAAATGGTGCAAAAATAGACATTAATTCTTCCTTCATTTTTATATCAGTTCACACCCACTCTCAACCTAATCTGATGCAATGCTCTATAATTGTAACAAAGGGAATGAAAACAGCTTTATTAACGGTACATTACGTAGAAGCTACAACAAGTAAACAATATGTTAACGGAAGTAGCGCTGCAATAACATAACTGACAATTACCTAATCAGATAACAAGAGTACTCTACGCCCATGCAAGACATGGGAAGTTAATCTACTAAGACCTGATAACAGGTGGTATACCCGTATCTCTAAAACAATGGAGATTATTATGCGTGAAGAAGCTGGAGACAGATCGTAAGAAAGTAGTCCGTGGTGTCTGTTTCCGGCATTTTCAATAAATAAACCACAAACCAAAGTTATTTTGTTTGCTTCTCGCCGCTTCTTGTATAATAACATTGTTATAGTCACATCTTGGATACACTGAAACAAACGTCAAATATTCTAGGTGTGCACGAAAGAGAAGGGGGGATGAAAAACTAGAGCTCATGCGATCAGAAATAAGAGCTTTATTATTATTATTTGTTTGGGGGGGGGGAGAAATTATTATTTGTTTGGGGGGAGGGTCAAATTATTATTTGTTTAGGGGGAGGGGCAAATTATTATTTGTTTGGGGGGAGGAGCAAATTATTATTTCTTTGGGGGAGGGGCAAATTATTATTTGTTTAGGGGGAGGGGCAAATTATTATTTGTTTAGGGGGAGGAGCAAATTATTATTTGTTTGGGGAGAGGTAAATTATTATTTGTTTAGGGGGAGGGGCAAATTATTATTTGTTTGGGGGAGAGGTAAATTATTATTTGTTTAGGGGGAGGGGCAAATTATTATTTGTTTGGGGGAGGGGTAAATTATTATTTGTTTAGGGGGAGGGCAAATTATTATTTGTTTAGGGGGAGGAGCAAATTATTATTTGTTTGGGGGAGAGGTAAATGTTATTTGTTTAGGGGGAGGGGCAAATAATTATTTGTTTGGGGGAGAGGTAAATTATTATTTGTTTAGGGGGAGGGGCAAATTATTATTTGTTTAGGGGGAGGAGCAAATTATTATTTGTTTGGGGGAGAGGTAAATATTATTTGTTTAGGGGGAGGGGCAAATTATTATTTGTTTGGGGGGAGGGGCAAATTATTATTTGTTTAGGGGGAGGGGCAAATTATTATTTGTTTGGGGGGAGAGGTAAATTATTATTTGTTTAGGGGCAGGGGCAAATTTATTGATCATCTGACGCTGATTATAAATATTTGAGAAAATGTACTCGTTAATAAACATTTCTACTTGTACGCCATTACAGCTTCATATTTATATGTAACTTGTGTTTAGTTTTCTACACGCAGAATTGTGTTCGTATTCTGCTCATCCTTTCTGCGAACTAACAAAACCGTCAGCGGCGAATACGTTATAGTGCAGAAACAAAAAAAATTCTCCAATTTGCTTGATCCAAGCTATATTTAGTAGTGTCGCATGTCTGGCTCACACTCTAACCTGTTATCACCCAAATGGTTATTGGTCTGCTTCTTTTTCGCCTTCTACTAGATGTTCAATGTACAGCCAGTTAGTAAATTTCTGTATATTGTCTAAGTACATGGCTTATCACGTTCTGACGTCTGTTATCACCCAGTGTCTACCCTAAACAAACTGGCGTAAAGTTTTTTTTTTTTTTTTAAAACCGCTAGAAGCTGTGCATGGAAATCCATAATTTGCTCGTCTATGTTTGTGACAGAAATGAAATCTTTCAAGGACTCAGTTGCTAGAGAAACAGCAATCTGCTGCAGAATAAACAGCAACAGAAACTTGCCAGCGATACGTGCACCCAAATGACAAATCTGTAGTGCATGCTTCCTGCCACAAAATGTGATTTCCTTATGCCCCCGTTGCAATGATTAATGTGACTGAATGGGGAGTCACGGTTTATTCCCCTAGGCCCCTGCGTAGTGCCGTTAACTTTGCGGCAGAATTTACAATTAGATAACATATACAATACATGTGTTAGAACCAAAGACCCTATCATATTACCGATGATAAGTTGGAACTATGGACTGTTTTCGAGGTGTTCTATTGCAACCGTTCGCGACCTGAATAAAGCGTACACCCCCCCCCACACACACCTTTTTTTTCTACCCCCCTTTTCAGGAACGAACCAGAGCATTTCTGAGGTTAGTAGAAAAAATTATACAATTCAATGTGTAAAAAAAACAAAAAAACCCACACACTGTTTAAGACAGGTTACAAGTCAAGTATGTATAGTTAATAAAACAAATACAATAGTGTTAATATAGTGTAACACTATTAATATAATCAGTAATACATTTGCATTACTTCACCTTTTTCTCAATTTAAAATACATGATATACTCTGTGTGGTCACCGTATTATTTCACTGCTTCTCACTCCCATTACTATGCTATATATTTACAATACAGCAAGCACATTTGAAGTAAAATCAGTTTTGATAAATCACAAATATGTTGTTTATATGTCATATACGATTTATGAAAAATGTGATAGAATGGGTATTTTCATTCAATTTCCGAAAATGGCACATACGGTGCAAGTCACAGTTCTCTACGAGTGACGATCTGCTTCTAGTTCTTGATTGTATATTAGTCCTATGTTTGAGACTTCATTAGTAATTGTTCTGCGAAATGATTTTCTTGATCTTGTTTTCTGAGAGCCCAAAGGCGAAGCCTTTCTTCATTCGTTCTCAGCATATAATCGATATATTTCAACGCACTCTCATAATAAAGCTCGATAGGTATTCTTGTTTATATTCGTCTCTTATAAGTTCGTTTTAAATGTATTCTTTCCAACTTATGTTTGAACTCCCGCGCAAACATTTGGTTTTAAAGGCATTTACTTTCCTATCTAAAGTCAGGGTGGATTTCCAACTTTCACATCCATATGCGAGCACAATTATCACACAGGAGTAGAATAATCTTACATGGTCTTATTGTGCATTGCCTTGGATATTAATGGAGACAACTACCAACACCAGTTCCATATTTTTTTCATTTTTTTTTAGGCTGGTGATTTATTAACAACGTTAGCTAGGGAAAAAAACAACATAAAACAGATATATTTAACCATAACTAGATGAGATGACTATGACCACAAAAAAGTACTGCCTTGCAGGAAGGTTGAGAAAAATCAGTCTAGGGAAGCAGTTCCGATTTAAAATCATAATAATGAAAACGGATGCATTGGGCCACAAGAGGTAAAACACAAAGCAACTCAATAAATGTGAGATGTGAAAGAAACCATAAATATGTCAAATATATGTTAAAAATCAGTTTATGACTCCAGTGGGTGGACAATAAGATTAAGTACTAGCTGAACCTAACTCCCTTTATCTCACCCACCAAATACATACAAACACGTCAACAAAAAAGACCCATTCAAATAACAACCTCGAAAACGCCTTTGATATTCTAAAATTAAGGATGGGCCCAGCAAATAAACATGATAGGAATATGTGCAGTATCAGCAATGAATGAAGAAAATTGTAGTGTGAATAAACAGACAAATTATTTAGAGCTGTCCTAGCCAGCTGCATGGGGTAATGGCAACACAAACAAAATGGAGACAAAACAAACCTTCATAGAAGAAACGTGATCCATTTTAACAGAATTAATTTCTAAATATTGAAAACAAATATGAGGTTTTAGTTTAGAATCTTTATTGACACAAATTAATGTTTGACAAATAATCATATATTTTTTTTTTTTATTTTAGAATAAGATCTATTGTATATTCACTAAAGTGTATGTCTACTTTTTATGTACATGGATTTTTTTCTTGGAAGAGTGAGGGTTTTTCTGAGAACAACACTAGTTAAAGTTATAATTGTGATCTATTACTTTGAAAATCATGTGAGAGCAATAATATTCTGTGTTCTAGAGAAACAGACTTGCAAACAAGGCACTAATAGATGGATTAATAACTGTACAATACTTGATCCTTTCCACGCCGCAAGACATTGCGTAGCGCTTGTAGTGTTTTTCACTACCAATTTCTATTCTGGGCAAAATGTTCAATCTTATCTAATGAGTATATGCCTGCCAACTTTGCTTCTCTTATAAGTGCTCTTTTTAGTGTCTCTTTAGGTCTTCCTCTTTTTCTTTATCCTGACATTTCCATAGAAGAGCCTAAAACACTGTACAATTGCCACATCATTAATTCTTCCTTAGCTCGAGATTACATTGAAAAAAAAAATACCTCAAAGCTTTGAGGCAAATGAGAAATGAAAGAAGAAAGGAAAAGATAAACGACCATAACTGTAGTTTTCACAACGATTATTTTATGGCAATGACTGTCCCATATGATTTGGAAGACACAGTCTGAAGATGAGTAGATCATGACTCACCAAGAGGAAGGCAAAAGCCCTAGGGCCAGGCTATATGGAGTTCAGACTCAAAGTAGTAATTTCAACAAAGTGGGTGTTTTGAAACCTGAAAGTATTAAAGCTCTAAACTTGGGGTGGGGTTCAGTACTTTTTGCTTGCTATCTTACTTTTCAAAATTCAGACAGTCTGGTATTCATCTTCAGTTGGTTTGACTAAAGTATCTAAGTATAACTGTACCTGGAATGACCACTGATGAACTTTTCAACATTTAAAAAAACACTACACCAAGAACTGATATATAATTCATGGCACATGAAAAGCAAATTTTACTTTGGCACCCCCATCTTTATTTTTAAAAATCATCCAACATTCTTGCCTCCCCCTCCCCTATTTTTGAAAATCTTCCAATATTCTTGCCTTCCCCCTTCTCCTCTATATTTTTATGTTCAACCATCTTACACCAGATGCATCATTGAGATGGGTCTAACCCTTATTGAACCTGCAGGTGATAACTTGGTTACTCTAAGATCACTATGAAAAGAAGATGGTGTGTGATTGAGATAAATTAAAATCCAAATCAGTGGATAATATAATCAAAATTATTGATGATTCTGTTACAGTCACTCACCCTTCACTTCAACACGTACACACACATCAATGCTGACCTAACCCAGCTACTTAAAATCTGCATATGCAAACAGAACAAGTGAAGCAATACCAATTATTTGACAGCTGGAACACACTCATTGTATAACAATCTAGATAGCAATAGCTGGAACAAGGAGATTTAGTGTACCATGACAAATATATTTTACATAAGATAAAGGGATGTATTAAAAATAACAAAAATGTCAAACATGTCGAGTAGTGCTAGTTCAACCATAATCTTTATTGACTTCTCTTTCAACTGTGTACATTCTATGTATCTTTCATTATAATTTACATCTAAATTTTCAGCCTCAAAACATATTTTGGCCCATGTGCATATTTTCTATCTTGTTCGATTCCAGCTGGGAGCAGTGTGAATTGTACTCGTGGTTGGGAAAAAAAAAAATACCCACGGTCGACCCAGCCGTTGGCAGAAATGGGTATCAGGGTATTGCCCTGGGAAGGTGAGGAATGTCGCTTCGCATCTGAGTTTCGATGCTTGAGGCGACACTATACAGAAATCTCTGAACATTTCTGGATAGGCGGCCGAGCACATATGAGTGTAAACTTGCGTGCTAAGACGCCGGTTCAAGTCATGTACTTTACCTTTATTTTCTATCTACCCTTGTACAGATTGCAAACTTTCTGTGTGGCTTTTTTCTTATTTGGCTGTGTATGTACATGCATAGGGAGAGCAAACATTATTAGTAAACTTAAGTATGTATTTTAAATATTCTATTTAAACTTAAAGCTTGGGAATCAACCTAAGAAAAAAATAGCTAAAGAAACAGATGACATTTACAGGAGTGTTTTGTTCATAAAGCATATGCGTAGATTTGAAGACAAAAGAAGATGATAACAGTTTTTTAAAGGAACTATAACAATAATTACATACAGACTTTGTATAAGCAATTAAAAATACAGCATATTTATAGCATATCATGACTAGTGTAGAAATTAAGAGAAATGACAAATCATCAAAAAATACCATCTATTATCAAGAGAAGAAGGTGGACCATGTGATGAGAGGAGACAACAATAGATATCTCAAAGCACCTCAATAGGAATCTGTGAGTAAAGAAGAAGAGACTGTACTTAGAAAAATACTAAAAAGAACATTGAGGCGAGAGGTCAGCAGGCATTAAACTCTCTTGCCATGATTGAGAAGCTCACCCAAAACAGGGACGTTTGATGAGATTAAATGTCATCACTTTGCAAGGTCTGACACTTGATAATAAAGATTGTCGGACATAAAGAGTCTACAATCTCAGCCCTATTCAATAGGACAACAGATAGATAGATATCTACAACATGTAGAACATCATTTTATATAAGTATTATTACTCAGAAGAACAAAGAAGAAAGGCATAACAGTATTTAAAGTGGAATTTTTAAAAGTCTGGTTACTGATTAGTTTTAGGACTGGTGTGCAGGCAGTATATGAGGAATGCATAATTGTAAGCTATGATGAAAAGTGAGGAAAACATAAAGAAGTAAAAAATATAGATGAATCCATAAAGAAAAGAAAAATAGAGATGAATCCATAAAGAAGAGAAAAATAGAGATGAATCCTGGACTTTTGTTTATTCAGCCAGAACAGTCTGCAATGTGTTCTGGCACACGTTTAGGGCTATATAATTTAGCAGTTCTGAGATACACAATTTATAAATAAGTGAAACTAGGATTGCTGTCAGTTTACATTATCTTTGTTGACAACAATAATATAAGGGTCATGGTATTCATGCAATTTAATACTGCCATTTTGTATTTTTGATACTGATTTCAAAGTTCCTATTATTTCTGTGGAAAGAAAATTTTGCATGGCATTATCAGTAAACTTATCGCCTGTTTTTAATTTCCATTTAATAAATATCATCATCATCATCAAGTGCCTTCTCCACAATGAAGGTTGGCTACCAAGGATCGCCATTCTACTCTGTTTCTTGCTTTGATGGTGCAGGCTGTCATAGATTGACTTGTCCATCTTTTGATGTTACTCGTCCATGTTAGTCTTGGTCTGCCTCTGCCTCTTTTACCTTGTGTTTTCCCTTCCAATATTACTTTTAGTAGGCTGTTGTGTCTTTTAACATGCCACAAAAATTTCGTTTGTCTTGTCTTAATTGTATTTAGTAGTTCTCTTTTTATTTTCAGTTGTTTTAAAACTTCATCGTTTGTTATCTTTTGTTTCCATCAAATTCTACCTATTCTTCTATAAATCCACATTTCAAAGGTTTCAATTTTCTGTTCTGTTTTCTTGTCTAATGTCCATGTTTCTGCACCATACAGGAATATTGAGAAGATGTAACATTTTACCATTCTTAGTTTCAGCCCTGCTGATGTTTTGTTGTTAGTATTAGTATAGTAATAAATATAATACAATAAAATAACATAATTTTATAAATACAATACGCATTCAACAAATTAAGTAGGACTACACCAGAGCACCAAAGGCTTGGTATTTTGTGATTTTAATAATGCTTTTTTTTTTAATCAGACGGGATGATATTGAGTTATTTGTGGATCATCATCATTGCACTCCGAACATGTCTATTGAACGATAAAGGTCAGGGAGATATTCTTTTAAAAAAAATAATCAATAAATTATTCTTACCTTTCCCCATTGCAGAGTGAACAGTTGCTGCAATTTTTTCACTGCCTTCTGTGTCCAAATGTCCATACATGCCACATTAATGTACCTTTGACAAGAGACATTTCAGTATATCCATTCAGAGTCCAGCTATAAATATCCATATATTTCAGTGTCAGTGAGAATATTATATCACAAAGAATAATCCTTTAAAATTCACACCAATAACAATTTGTTACATAGTCACAACAAATGATAATCAATATCACATCCAGACTTTTAGCACACTAATTATTGTTCTATTATTATGACAACACATTGATACAGGGAGATGTCTTGTACTAAAAGCATTCCTCCATTTCAATATGTTTCTGCTACATGTGATGTACAATTAAATATTTAAAATGTCTGACTGTACCTTGGCTTGATTTACACTATTTGATTAATCACTGGAACTAGAGGAGCACAAAACATGAACTTAACATCCACAAATTGGCATAAAGAACACTGCTGGAACAATTCCTCTTGTTGGTTCTAATTAATTTGATAATAAATAATTACACTGAGTTTTGTATCATAATAATTATAAATATTTTTTAAAATATTTTGGCAACTATTAAATATGTATGAAAATGTAATACTAAGTACTTTAAACATGAGTAGTAAGTGTGAATTTATTACTAAACTGTTGCATGTTTTCTGCTCTTTCTTTACTGTTTTTTTTTAATACTTTGTTATAGCTCTGGATGGGGGGAAACAGGTAAGAGAAAAAGAGGAAGACCCAGAGAGACATTGAGAAGAATATTGATGAGAGAGGCAAGAGCAGCAGGAATCGGCTCCCTCAATGAGATAGAGCTGCTTGCACAGAACAGAGACAAATGGCAAGATTTGATAAAATCTTTAAAAGAATTGAAAACTGCTAGAACAAACAAAAATTCAGATGAAGGAGTATCTTGGTCTACGCCCTATGGGCCGGCTACGGCTGGAAAGGCCAATAGATAGAAAGCTCTGGATGATAATATTATAAATAAGGAAACTTCAAGAATGCTGAGAAGAACACTCATGTTAAAGCACCTCATGTGCATACCTGCCAATGTGTGTCATCACTTTCAATACTTCAGCTGAATAACAACAAGACTTATGTCTTTGAACTAAACTAAACAATCAGCTTTCATCATTGGGATACATTCACTCTCAAAATATAATTAGCTAAAAGTAATAAACCAATTAGGCACGACTTTAAAAATGATAACATTTTAAAAATAGATATAGGTCTTATTTGCTTTTTAATACTGGCAAAATAAATTCACTGTTTTAAAGTTCCATTAGTTAAAGAAAAGAAAAGATATTTTCACTTGAGCTATAATAATATTGGTAAAACTTGTAACATCAAGTGTTGCAGTGTTACTTGCTCATAACAATACTAAATACATTTTCAAAATCCATTATTATTTTTAAATGTTGCAACATTGTTGATTATGTTGTTGATAAATGCATAACAATACTATTTAACTAAAATACTTTCACCTGGAGACTCAAGTATGTTATGCTTGACATATTCATATGTAATATATATATATATTGCTATACGAGTGAAGAAATTGAGTCTCAGATATCTTAATTAACACTTTTATTTGAACTCTGTTGCTAAAAGTAATATAGTATTATCAACTTTGTACATGAGTTATATATATATATATATATATATATATATATATATGATAAATATAATATGAAAAAATATAATCATAAGATTATATGATATATTATAATTATATCATAGATAGTAATATATCTTTAGTGTTTAGTCAAGTTTAGTTCGTACACAGTAATGTACTCCATTGATGAAGCAAGTTTCAGCCTCTGACGAAAATTTTTATTTAAAAAATACAAATAATATGAACTTTTGACAGGATCTCATATATTGATAAAACAAGTGTGACGCGCAACAAAACAAAGATGAATGAGAAGATGTATTTTTATTTTGTTACAACTCCATCCTTCATATCCTTACTTATGTAAAACAGTATTAGAGATCCAGACTAAGCTAAGAAATTGTATTCGGTAATTCATGAAACCAAACGTATTTGTAAACATGTTTTTTTTATACATATTGTTATGTTTTCATTAGTAATTTTTATAAATGTGTAATTTAAAGAAAGTACAAGTACACTAACTTACTTTGATTTCATATGTTATTATTATGTAACTGTTTCGAATTAACTTTTTTGTTGTAATTGTAACAATTACCCACAAACTTACAAGAAAGCGTAAAATTACTTGGACATCATTAATATTGAAAGCAAGATTCTTCATACCTCATTCTATTATTAAGTTAACGTACAGGGCTTACGTGCCATACATACAGGAATGATGAGTGGAAACTAATTATGTCTGTGTATATAAATAATAAGTTTAGTAATGCTATACTATTTCCATTTTCACTTTTTAAAGTATTAATATATGTATATAGTATATGCCTCTACTTAAACGTTGGATCTATATATTAAGATATACAATTCTTGTCAACAGTTGCAGGCACTAAAGTGCTTAACACGACGTTAATTCTGAACTTAACCTAATTAATCTGGTTTACATTTCGCCCATCATCACGGACCGAACCCCACCACAAGCACTTTTAAGTAGACACTAAGACAGCAACCCACAGATCGTAAACAACAGTCGACGGCATGATCAACATATCCTGTTGTTATGTCGCTACTAAACAATGTCTTGTATTCCGAAATGAATCACACAAATTACTACTAGGAAACTACGACGTAAAGCATCGAAAACACTCGACGAAGGAACTTGTTGATTGTAACAAACAACGTACACGTCCTGCTGGCTCAGTTGACGGCTGCTCGACTGATTGTCCTTGAACCCAGGAGGTCACGGGTCGGGCCATGTTTTCGTTTCCTTTCAACTTCAAGCTCTAGAGAGCTAGTGCAAGCAAGCATCCCTGCTATATATAACAGGGCGATTATATCGGTTTCTTGATGCAGCAAATCTACCGTAACATTCCTAACAAAAGTGCGCGAAGATCTGCGTGTGCTTGTAGATTGCGTCTCTATCTCTTCCTCGTGTTATGTTTTTTTTTGGTGTTAGATGTTATATCTTGTATTTAAATGAAACTTATCCTACCCAAATATGCCGTGAATTTCTGGGGGAATCCAGTTCTAAGTTTTCTATCTTGGACCACGTGGTGTCGCAATGGCAGTTGCTAGTTTGTGCATTTGCAGGAATGATGTAATAATGTTTATTCCTCTCAATATTGGTTTTCGATAAGCCTTATAGCCAAATAGTTGGGTGTTGTAATCCAGTAATGGTCGCTGGAGTCCTCATCAACTTTATATATTGTCTTTTTTTTATGATGTATTGCAGGGGTAAGCAACCTACAGCCCGCGGGCCTTAATCGGCCTGTCAAACAATTTTCACCGGCACGTGATGATTACTAAAAAATACTATACACTCTGGTTCCTCAGCTAAAGATACAAATCACAAATAAAAGGTAAATCAAGTGTGCGCAATACTTTTTCAAACCAACATTTAAACAAAAAATATTATTTGCTTTACGATGTAACCCAGAAAACAATATTATTTTGTTCAATCATTGATCGGTAGTAGGAAACTCTTTGTACAGATATATACTGCTAAGATCAGTGTATTTGATAATGAGACTTATAGGCGATATCAGTCTTTCATACTTTAGACGATGCAAAGGATGACATAACTTTGACTCTGGTGTTGGAATGGGTGAGGGCCCAAGGCCGTGGTAGTGGATGGTGTATACATTATAATTAAATGAGCACGAAACTCTTAGGTGGCAGCAGTCCCTTTTATAGTACCGGTTTGGATAATGGAAAGTCATCATGGTGATTTTTTTTTTTTGGGGGGGGGCGGGGGTGAATGATATGTTTTCGTTACTTTGAAAAACATTACAAGTAACTGAACACTTGTCATGACTTAGCTGCACAATGCCCCGGTCGAGTATAGTGTAAAATTAATAAAGAATGTCGTACAATCCAGGAAAGAGTGACATAATTATTTCTTTACTTTGCATCGCAATAACCCCGATTGTTTATTGTGGAGTGAAAGTACAACCCTCATATTAAGTCTGTAATCTCTCCGTTTAATATTTATTATTATATTTATTATGAGGAAACTATTCCATTTGTCCTTCCTCCCTTCCTCATCCTCTATCATTCCAATCTCTCTCGTCTTCCACTTTCCATCAATAACATGATTTCAACATTACAATAACTTGTGCTTATGAATTAAGAAAATAAATATATATTTTTTATGTGTGTATGTATGTATGTATGTATATATGTATATATGTATATATGTATGTATGCATGTATGTATGTATGTATGTATGTATGTATGTATGCATGTATGTATGTATGCATGTATGTATATATACATATATATATATATATATTTCTTATTTGTGTATGTATATATATATATATACATGTATATATATATATATATATATATATATATATATATAATATATAAAGACTGCCATTGGTGACATCATCATTATCATCGATTGCCATCACCGCAACGAAGGTTGGCTATCATGGAGCGCAATTCTGCTCTGTCTCTTGCTTTGATGGTGCAGGTTGTCATAGGCTGACTTGTCCATCTTTTGATGTTACTCGTTCATGTTAGTCTTGGTCTGCCTCTGCCTCTATTACCTTGTATTCTCCCATCCAATATTACTTTTCGTAGGTTGCTGTGTCTTTTACAAGGCCCACAAATCGCACTTGACTTGTTTGAATTGTATTTAGTAGTTTTGTTCTCATTTTTAGTTGTTTTGAGACTCAATTATATTATAATGACAATATCCAGCTATCAAGATCTTCAGATTTTTTTTTCTTTTTCATGTGAAGGCAAGGCATTACGACAGCAGAGCTGGAAGCTGCCAGCGATTCATAGCTGACAGCTTGCGTCAGGATCAGTCAATCAGAACCACACAGACTCTACTGCACCTCCTTGTGGTGCATCTAATAATAGATTAACCAGTCTAGTCTCATTAAGTGAGTAGGGATCGAAAAGGAAAGACAACTCGCTATTCAAAAATACCGTTCTAAAGTCGGATGTGTTGGGTCTAAAAGCGAAAATAAACTACAACGCAACGCATCAACGCAAAGATGCCCACCTGACATCTTTTCAAGGACGGATGACGAAGTGGACTATTCATCCCTTTAGTAATCATCGGGTAAACGCCATGAAGATCATCATCATTGAGTGCCGTCTCCGCATCGAAGGTTGACTACCATGGATCGCCATTCCACTCTATTTCTTGCTTTGATGGTGCAGATTGTCATTGGTTGACTTGTCCATCTTTTGATGTTACTCGTCCATTTAGTCTTGGTCTGCCTCTGCCTCTTTTATCTTGTATTTTCCCTTTCAATATTATTTTTATTAGGCTGTTGTATCTTTTAACATGCCCTAGAAATTTCATGTGTCTTGTTCTAATTGTGTTTAGTAGTTATCGTTTCATTTTTAGTTGTTTTAAAACTTCATCGTTTGTTTTCTTTTCTTTCCATCCAATTCTATCTATTCTTCTATCAATCCACATTTCAAAGGTTTCAATTTTCTGTTCTGTTTTCTTGTCTAATATCCATGTTTCTGCACCATACAGGAATATTGAGAAGATGTAACATTTGACAGGAAGAAAGAGAAATATTATTTTCAGATCTTGCCCTTTAGTCTTTAGTATTTGAAAAGTTGTTTACCCCTGATGTCTAGAATAGTTCTAACACTTTTTCTGGTGTCCTCCTTGCTGATTATGTCATTGCTACCGATGTTAACGGTTTTATTCAAGCATTTGAAGCTTCTTTTTGTTTAATCTACCTATCTTGTGGCCTTAGATGCGGGCCATGTTTAACATTGACAAAATAGTAAAATGGTAGAAATAATATTTATCTTTTTTCTTTTACTATATTTAAATTGTGGGAATTAAGTAACGGCTGTAGTTGATATGTCACTGCATTGGCCTTTCGACAGATTTTTGCCAGTGTCTCCATCGAGTCTTACGAGTGCTACTCTAACAACTGCTTGTTTAAGCTTGCTCAAATTGACATGAATGTGGAATGTGTCACGTGATCTACTTATTGTCATCTTAGCTTCTGTCCTGTATGTGCTAATGATCGTGTTGCACTTGTATCGCTCACTAGCATAATGGCGCGCACTTGTGTGATATTGCAGTTACAAGTACCTTGTATTTGGTCGTATTTAATCGATGATGTTTTTTTAATTGCGGCAACAAAAGGGTTACGAATTTAGGATTTGACATATTTACTATACATATGAACTAAACATTTGTTTAATATTTATAGTGAGATTATTTTAAGATCCATAAGGGACATACCTGCAATAACATTTGGAGGTCATAATATAAATAATCTAAGGTATGCTGATGATACAGTCTTAATCGTTAAGAGTGAAAATGAGTTACAAGAAATGTTGGACATTATAGTGAAAAAAGCAAAAATAAAGGACTCAGCCTTAATAGCAAAAAGACAGAGGTAGTGGTAACAACAAAGACATCACATCAGTGCAAAATTAAGACAAGTGGAACAATATTAAAACAGGTAAATGAATTTAAATATTTGGGAACTTTGTTAACCTCAGACGGAAGATGTACAAAATAGGTGAGATGCAGAATGGCTCAGGCAAAAGCAGCTTTCCAGAAAATGAGGAAGATACTATGAAATCCATTTTTGACAATAGAAACAAGAAAAAGAGTTCTTAAATGTTATGTAGAGTCAGTCTTAACATATGGATGTGAATCATGGACAATAGGACAACAGACAAGAAAATCACTGGAGTCTATAGAAATGTAGTTTTACAGAAGAATGTTGAGAGTACCATGGACAGCTAAGAAGAGTAATGAAAAAGTTCTGAAAGAGGTCAAAGCAAAAAGAGAACTAATTTACAATATTAGGAAGAGACAATCATCATTTTGTGGCCATGTAATGAGAAGAGAACAACTGGAATATATTGTAACAACTGGAAAAATTGAGGGACGAAGAGATAGAGGGAAGCAAAGAGAAAAAAAAATAACAGACAGCTTAAGGGAATGACTTGGCAGAAGGTCAACAACAGAAATGATAAATAGCTGCCGAGATTGAAAGTTGTGGAGAGACATGATCACCTACGCCAGAAGGCACGGTACTTGATGATGATGACTATACATATATTTTAAGTATATTGAACCCTCAAAGCATACGTGAAAGGAAATGTTTGTTTGTTTCTGTTTTATATGTCCTAACCGCAAGAGTTGCAATTTCTGTAACATAATCTAAAAAAAATTGACTCATCTGTTTAAAGAAACAAATAGAAAGCTCACATTTCTTTCTTTAGAAAGAACATCCATGATTAACTCAATTTCCATTACTTTCTCCTGGTCACGGTTGTTAAGTCTCTTTTATCTCCTGTCTGAGACTCAAGACGCCACAATTAAACTATATGTTGAATATTATCAACAACTCATAGCTGACTGCTTTTGTCATGATCAATGAACCAAAATTAATCAAAATCCTACCACAATGTATGTTGTGATCCTTGCTAAGTAAATGAGGATCAAGAAGAAAAGACATCTCTAGTGCTCAGAAAATGGCGAAGTGAAATGTTGTAAATTGAGCTGTAAAGCGTAAATGTCGCAGCTCGTTGTAAACTATGACCAACGCATTCTGCGCTTATTTTGCAACCATTTCAGGGCGGACGAGACAAAGTAGCGATCATAATGCAATGACCGTAGACAAAGGAAAAGAGAGAATAAGAATGAGAAAAAGAGAGAAACTGTTTGAGGCTGTCACTCATTTGTTTATTACATCCCTGTTTCCCCAAAATATGCCTGCTATATTTGTTAATAATTAAGAATTAAAGATAAGGGATATGTGCCATTCGCGTGGCTGGAAATATGATGCTAGTTTTAACATAATTTTGGACCTTTGCCACAACTATGGCAATGTGCTTATCAAAATATCAGATTGTCCTAGTTCTCTGGTTCCAATTTTCAGTGGCTTTGTGAACTGAGAATCAGAACTGCCGTTATACCCCATAACTCCTGAACAGTTTAAGAATGACCCGTTCCCCAACTCCCAGGATATTCGAACAGGAAACATGAACAAACAAACACAAATAGAAAAAAAGTATGATGTTTCTGGTTTAGTGACTAAGACAAGACTAAAGAAACCAAAGCTCAGAATTTCGTATGTCTACATCAAGGGACAACACAAAGAAAACAGACTACAAATATATAAAACAAAAACTATAATGAAGGTCGGAACCAAAAGTGGTAGGCGGGCGGATGTGTCAGTGTAAATACTCCCACAAAGATAGAGAAGTTGTGAACAGTTAAAGTTTGATTCGTCGACTGTTACTTCTAATATTGATTGTCGTCAGCTACATAGCAGATTAGTTCAGTTTGATATAATTAGACACCCTCGACTTAACTGCATAACACGGAACTGTCCGAACTCTCATTAGTCTCGACTAATATTGGTTATTGTTGTGTACTTAATAAACCTTAACATCCTTTTAAACAACCCAATCACCACTGGTGATTAGTCAACACGGGAAATAGCTTATCGTTGATCCATCAGCTTGTGGGAACGCGTTCCTGGTGCTCAATGATATAAAGCGGTATCTGCAACAGTTTTAGAGTGTTGGTTTTGTTCCATAGGGAGTTTTCCATGTATGACAACCGGGAGAATGAAGCGGCTTCGTAAGATCTAGTGCGAGACATTAACAAAGAAAAGATTCAACAGTTCAAAAAAAAATGGGTATACTACTGACACGATAAAGTGTGTTTTATTTCTATTTGCTTAAGTTATTATTAAGATGTAAATACAAGGTAAAAGAGGCAGAGACAGACCAAGACTAACATGGACGAGTAACATCAAAAGATGGACAAGTCAGCCTATGGCAATCTGCACCATCAAAGCAAGAGACAGAGTGGAATGGCGCTCCATGGTAGCCAACTTTCGATGCGGAGACGGCACTCAATTATGATGATGATTATTAAGATGTAAATCTTTTGTTTCTTCTTTTTCTTCTTCTTCTTCTTCTCCTTTTGCTTCTACCTTTCAAATCCCCGTGGATTATAAGTCTTCAACAAACACTTTCCAAGCTGTTCTATTTCCTGCCATTCTTTTAAGATCGTTCCATGTCTTCTCCAAGAATTCCTTGGTCTTCCTCTTTGTCTTTTTCCCTGGGGATTCCAAAAAAGGGCCTGTGCAATTCAGTTGGCTTCCGCATGTGTGTGTCATATCCAGCGCCATCTTAGTGGTATTGTTATTGGTTATTGGTTATGGAAGGCCTCGGTCTCACAGCAAACGAATTAAAATCCATAATTGCTCAACCGCCCGTGCCAGTGGAATCATCCGAATTACCAACTCATCTCCCAAACAAAGAAAGGTAACTGTAGTCCCCATCGTAGCAGTCTCAGCACACGCCAAAAGACATAAGGCGAAACCGCGCAGAAAGTGAACACAGCCAACTGTTCCCTGTCATACGATATCATCATTCATCGTAAACAAGCGGGATATCGAAGCAGGATCAAAACGGATGAGACACACAGCTCACGGTGTGCACAGAGCACTTAACTCAGTAGCTCCTGCAACAAGCCGGACTTGGAATATGAGGAAACTGCAAGAAGGAACACTTTTCAGACATAGCCTTCAATGGTTCCTGCCGCCTATCCACCATATACCATGGGAGTTCACGTCCTCCCGAAAATGATGATCGTCATAGCACTTGATGATGTTAGGCCGTCATTGATGACTCCAATTCCAAACATATAGACACACAGTGGTGGTAATTTGTCATTTTCAATCCAACAGAAGCCACATGAACTGTAGTTAGTAAAACCACAGAGAGAATATGATTTTGTGACCTTCACTGATTCACTCTTAGATGTGAATGTGTAGTTTACACAAGAGGAGAAGTTTTCAACTACAGTGATTCCATTTAAGGCAATTCTGGGATAGCAAGGCAAGTCTCCTTTATAGCAGCAGAACTTGATGTTCTCCGCTCCCTTCTTGTAGCTGCTGCCACACGATTCTGATGTCTCATTAACTTGGGCATCATTCAAGAACAATGTCAGATTAACATTCCATAGATATGGCTCTGCTGATGAAGTGCTTGGTGAACAGTTGTATCAATCATACTGGAGGCTCCTGGTCTGTGGTCATTAATATCACAGACGGCACATGGTGTTGTTATATTCAGTATTTCTTTCTGGGGTGTAAATATGTGGCACACACATGGAGAGTGGTTTGTGGTCACAGTAATCCCATTAAAGGCAATTCTAGGGTAGCATGGCAATGCTGTTTCAGAACAGCACAATCCTGTGATATTTTCTGTGTTCGCTATAAAGCTGCTGCTACACAATCCTGACCAATTATAGGTGTGGACATTATTCACTTGCAATGACAAAACTGCTTTGTTTACATCATAAACCTCTGGAAGCGAATCATTTATGGGACTAATAGTACAATTTATTCTTCCATCGGGGATATCTGCATTGAGGTCCCCCCCCCCCCAAAAAAAAAGGTCTTTGGTTAAAAAGCACATATGCGTTTGAGTTAAACACACAATGAGCCCACTTCATAGATTCAAAATGATCCTTGCCAATGTCATCCGTTTGCACAAGTTAGGTCCTTAGCTACCAACGTCAAAAATGTCTGAAACGAAGCCATCCAATTAACGACTTTATCTTTAGCGAAGGTTAACGAACTGTGAACAAACATTTATGTTCAAACCCTTGAAAACATTTTCAAAAATCTGCCAACTCGCAGCAATAACATTTATCGTGTTGTTCAATGTAAACATTGCTTGGTCCATAGCTCGAATATAAATAAGCTGCCATTTTGGTGCGTCCCATGACGTCATCTTAGTGGTATCTCTTTATCCACTGGTATTGGACTGCTACATTTCCATAATTCTATGTTAGGGGATTTTGTTCTGCCATTTCAATCCTTTTATTTTGGCGCAAGTATCCATTAATGAAGATCTGTATCTTCATGATTGTCGTTTTTGTTGTTCTCCATGTTTCACAGTCATATAATAATACTGAATTAACATTTGAGTTGAAAATTTTAATTTTTGCATTTAACCTAATTTCTTTGGATTTCCATACGTTTCCCAGTGCAATGAAATCTCCTCTTGCTTTTGATATCCTTATTTTCGTATCATTTTCTGTTCCTCCCTCTTTATCTATATTACTGCCCAGATATATGTAAGATTGTACGTCTAGTAGAGGTATTTCTCCTAGTTGTATTTGGTTATTGTTAACTGTATTAATTCTCATAATATTGGTCTTATCTCTATTAATCTTCAGTCCTAGCTGTTGTGATCTCTCATCAAGTATGCTCATTTTATCCTGCATCTGTTGACGGCTGTGTGATTGGAGAGCTATGTCATCAGCAAAGTCAAAATTATCAAGTTGTTTGGTCAGTGACCACTGGATCCTATTTATGTTGTTTTGAGTTATTTTCATAATCCAATCTATGGCCAGTAGAAAGAGAAATGGAGACAGAAGGCATCTCTGCCTTACTCCTGTTCTTATTTCAAATGCTTCTGTAAGCTGTCCTTCATGCACCACACTACATTTCTTTCCTTCATACATTGTTTTTATCAGGTTAATAAACTTTATGGGAATTCCGTAATGACTCAGCAACTTTCAAAGCATTCTTCTGTCTAAACTATCAAATGCCTTTTCGTAATCTATGAATCCAATATAAAGTGGGGATTTTAGTTCTAAACTTTGTTCAACTATTATACGTAGAGTAGTTATTTGATCAGCCCTTGATCTGTTCTTCCTAAAACCTTCTTGTTCATCTCTCAAATGTTTCTCTATGGCCTCTTTTAGTCTCTCCATAATTATTCTGCTCAGTGTTTTTCCCGCACTGATAGTAGCATAATTTCCTATAATTTGTGCACTCCTGTAAACTTCCTTTCTTTGGTAGTTTGATCATATAACCTTCTTTCCAGTCATTAGGTGTTTCTTCCCCTTCCCATATTTAATCCAATAGATTATGTAACATCTTGATAGAGGTGTTAATATCTGCGTTGATGGTTTCTGAAAGAATTTCATCTGATCCTGTGGCATTACCATTTTTTAATAGCTTGATGGCTTTCAATATTTATTCTTTGCTTGGCTTTCCACAGTTAACGTGTAATGCTTCTACTGCTGATAGTATGTCTGGGGGTTATTTGGGCCGGGTCCGTTCAAGAGTTCTTCAAAGTGCTCCTTCCATCTCTTTATTTGTTCCTGTATATACTATTCCTGTATTTTCTCCGGCTTGGTATAGAACCGTTGATCAGAGGTTTAACAAGCCGCTATCGTAAAAACGATGTTGTTAATGAAACGTAGACCTGATACAGAATGTGTAAATTAGCAGTAGATAGTAGTGATAGTTTTTTCGGCCCTAAAACAACAACAAAAATAGGATTCTGGAATGTGCGAACAATGGCCGCTCCGACGAAACATGCACAGGTCGCGAGCGAGATGGACAGATACGATCTAGATATTTTAGGATTAAGCGAAATGCGCTGGCCTGGAACAGGTAGGAGATCTATTGATAATAAAATAGTAGTTTTTTCTGGAAGGGAAGATGGAAAACACCGTGAAGGAGTAGGCATAATGATGACAGACAAAGCTGCAAGAAGTTTATTAGAATGGGAACCGATAAATAGCCGTCTGATACGAACACGATACAAAACATGGAAGACTTTCAATTATTCAATGTTATGCGCCTACTAACGAAGCTGATGATGAAGTTAAGGATGATTTTTATAACCAACTGCAACAACTTATAAACAAAATACCAAAACACGATCTTTTAATTGTAATGGGAGACTTCAACGCCAAAGTAGGACAAGATAACGCAGGAGTGGAACATGTGATGGGGAGAGAAGGCTGTAATACAACAAGTCAGAATGGAGAAAGATTGATAGAATTATGTTTAATAGAAAATTTAGTTATAGGTGGGACATTATTTCCACATAAAAATATTCACAAAACAACATGGATATCTCCTGATGATAGAACATCAAATCAAATTGACCACCTATGTATTAAACAACAATTCAGATCATCATTAATAGATGTAAGAGCATACAGAGGTGCTGATGTTAATAGTGACCACAACCTGTGCATTGGGAAAATAAGATTAAAATTTAGAAACCAACAGAAGAGGTCAATTACACATAAAATTGATAGTCATAAACTGAAAGATGAAGCAATAAAGGAAAAGTTTAACATAGAGCTAAGTAATTGTTATTCAGCACTTGGTGAAATAGACTTAGATATCAATGAAATGTGGGACTCACAGAGCAAAATACTAATGACAGCAGCAGAAGCAAGTGCTGGACTGAAGAAAATGGAAAAACGAGCTTGGATCTCAGACACCACATGGAAATACATCAAAGAAAGAAGAGAAGCGAAGAGAGCCATGACTAATGTAAAGACAGATCTTGGAAAGGTTCTGGCAAAAGCAACATACAAAGAATTAGACAACAAAGTGAAAAGTTCGGCAAGAAGAGATACAAGAGCTTATATAGACAACTTGGCAGAGAAAGCAGAGACAGCTGCAATTACAGGAGACAGCAGAACTCTTTATACTGTACAAAAAATGCTGACAAACACCTATACATCCAGTGGAACACCAATTCTAGACAAATCTGGATTAATGCTAACAACAAGCGCAGACATAAAAGCCCGTTGGGCGGAACACTTCAAAGAAATTCTTAACCGTCCACTACCTCACAGTTTAATAGATTTTGAAGCTGAAACACCAGCAGCAGAATTAGATGTAAATTTAGATGACTTCACCTTGAGTGAAATAGAAACCACCTTAAAGCTAATGACCAATAACAAGGCTGCTGGAGAGGATAAGTTAACAGCTGAGATCCTCAAGGCAATTGATAGCCATAATTTAATACATCTCCAAAAAATGTTCAACATCATTTGGAAAACAGAGAAGACGCCTCATAAATGGAAAAAAGGAATCATTGTTAAGATCCCAAAAAAGGGCAATCTTAGAGATTGTAACAATTGGAGAGGCGTGACACTTTTGTCAGTTGCCTCAAAATTATTCTGTAAAATCATCCTAAATAGAATAAAGGATTCAATAGATACAGTAATGCGTGAAGAACAGGCTGGGTTTAGAAAAGGGAGAAGCTGTCTTGACCACATTTTCACTCTACGACTTATATTGGAGGAACACATTGAAAAGCAAAAACCTTTTGTACTTAACTTCATCGACTTCAAAAAAGCATTTGATAGTATTCATAGAGATTCTTTGTGGAAAATTCTGAAGCAATATGGCTTACCATCAAAAATCATAAATATTATCAAAGACATGTATGATGGTTACACATGTGCAGTTCGAACAGAGGAAGGACTGAGCGAATGTTTCCCAATAGAAACTGGGGTTAAACAAGGATGTATTTTATCGCCCTTGTTATTTGGAATTGTTATGGACTTCATAATGAAGAAATGCTGCACTGGTAATAAAGGCATCGAATGGATACAAGGAGACCATTTGGAGGACCTGGACTTTGCTGATGACATAGTTCTCATCAGCAATCAGATAAAAACGATGCAGGAAAACACAAATGAACTATCATCAATAGCCAGCAAAATTGGGCTTGAGGTCAATCATGAAAAGACTAAAGTCATGAAAAGTTTAATTCCAACAAGTGACAAAATATACATGGAAAACAAACCAGTAGAAGAGATCGATCACTTCATCTATCTTGGAAGTCACATTGATCGAGAAGGGGATACGAGCAAAGAAATTAGAATCAGACTGGCTAAAGCAGCAATGTCTTTCAGAAGCCTTGAAAAGTTGTGGAAATCAAAACTCATTAGCACAAACACAAAACTTAGGCTATTCAAATCAAATGTACTATCAACCCTTACGTATGCGTGTGAAAGCTGGAAAACAACAAGAGATATAGAAACAAAGTTGAACGCATTCGAAAATAAATGTCTAAGGAAAATACTTGGTATAGAATGGAACGAATTCAAAACAAACGAGGAAATTAGAGAAATCGCCAATCAACCACTAATATCTTCAGTAATAAAGAAAAGACGATGGTCATACGTTGGACATGTGATGAGAAGAGATAATAATCGAATAGCAAAGCAAGCCCTCATATGGGAAACAACAGGTAAAAGAAAAAGAGGAAGACCCAGGGAGACACTGAGAAGAACATTGATGAGAGAGGCAAGAGCAGCAGGAATCGGCTCCCTCAATGAGATAGAACTGCTTGCACAGAACAGAGACAGATGGCGAGATTTGATAAAATATCTTTAAAAGAAAACTGCTAGAACAAAAATTCATATAGGAGAAGGTGTATCTTGGTCTACGCCCTATGGGCCGGTTACGGCTCGAAAGGTCAATAGATAGATAGATATTACTAAGCAGATTTATTTTCTTATCTTTAACAAAGGTATTGATCTATTTGTATGTTCCGCTTAATTCCTTTGTGCTGTTGTACAGTTTTTTTTTTCATTGTGCTTTTATTTGTCACACCCACTGCCTCTTTAGCGAGTTCATCTATATATTTCGTCTTATCCCTTTTAATGCACCTTCTCACTTCCTTGTTCACCTTTGTGTAAGTTTCCTTACTTGGCTTTAGTACTTCTCGTTTTGCTTGTACAGGTCTGCTTTCTTAATCTTTCTTTCTTTAATTTTCTCTAGGGTCTCTGCAGTTATCCATGCCTTATTATGTCGTTCTCTTTTCCCCTTGGTTTCTTCACATGTCTCCTTCCATATATCATTTATCTGTTTCCAATGATCGTCTATATTTATTGTATTTACTAGTTGGAAGATTTGGTATTTGTTTGATACTGTGACTGCAAATGTATCTTTAATTGCTTGCTATTTAAGAAGCCGTACATTGAAATACTATCTACCCTTATGTGTTCTAGTATATCTTTTTCAAAATCGTAGGTTTGGGAGTTGATATATAATCAGGGTTCTGATATTTATTTCCCCCTGATCTGTGTTTTTTTTTTTCGAGGGTATTCGTGTTGTTTTGGGTTTGGTCATGGTCGTATGTTTGTAAATCTTTCTCCCATCGTGGATCCGTTAAATAACATTTCTTTATTTGGTGTTTTCAACAGTTGGTTAACTTTTAATTTATGTGTACATGGCTATTGGTCCCTTAATGCATTCCTGATATAGTGTCTGTATTGTAATGATCACTTATTTTTAAGCGGCCAAAGGATGGTGGTGGTTCAAGACAACAGACAGCACTTGGGCTGAAACCAGTCAGCAACTCATAGCTGACTGATTTTGTCAGGACCCGAGTCAAGATCTCACCCCACCTTCACTTGATGGACCTGAGATCAGCTAAACGTCTGGTCAAACGATTTGGAACAAGCAAGGAAATGCAACTTGTTACCCACAAGTGTCACGCTGAAGTCGAATGTTTGGGGTCAAATATCGCAAATATCACAGCCCAATCCACAACACAACGCATCTACGACCATTTGACGTCCTTTTAAGGGCGGACGACGAAGGAGAGTAGTTGTCAATGAGCGCAGAAGAAGGGAAGCACTGAATTAATTGCACAACTACGTTGAACACGGTCAACTGGTCAGCATATAGTTGCCATGATCGGACTTATAATGACAACCTTTTTTCAGTTTAGAGCTTGAGCGCGGATGATGACTTTGTGAAGACAAAAGTGTGTTGTGTCTTTGATGGGAATTCATCAAATAAAATCTTCAAGTAGTTAAATGCAATGTGTAGCGTGCTTGCTTTAATTCCATTATAAGAACGTATCTCCCCACTGTAATAACAGCTGTTGTCTTTATGGTTATAATAATAATCCTTCCCAGTCTGGGTTATGTTTAGCGATAAGCAAGCGGCCATGTCACAATAATATCAACACGCGTAGATGATCACAACTGTTTCAAGGCCAAAGTATAAGTCAGTGTGTACCAAAGTGTTTATTTGCCCCTCTTGCCGAGAAGTAACACATATATAACAAGTATTCTTTAGTCGTTGTACAATATTTACACACTCGTCTATAGCGACCTCAGACACTTCTGCCTCTTTAGCTGGGATATCACTTTCTTGGGGGCATCGGCAGCCTAGTTGGGAAAACCACCCGACTGGAATACCGATGTTCTGACAACCCGTATTCGATTCCTGCTGGAAGCAGTGTGGATTGTACTCGTGGTTAGGAAAAAAAAATACACAGCCGCTGACAGAAATGGGTACCAGGGTATTACTTTGGGAAGGTGACGAATGCTGCCTCGCGTCGTGAGTTCCGATGCTTGAAGCGACACTATCCAGAAGACTCCGAACATTTCTGGATAGGCGGCCGAGCACATATGGGTGAGAACTCGCCTGCTAAGACACCGATTAAAGTCTCGTACTGTACCGTTATCACTTTTTACTGGTTCAAGTTGCGCCTGCCATGCTGTAACTAACAGTTACTAACTAAGCGTCACCAATGAAAGAGAATTAAGTCTGTCTGTGCTACAACTTTCATGTCTCTCTGTCTGTCGCTTTATAACTCTCTCTCTCTCTCTCTATCTCTCTCTCTCTCTCTCTCTCTCTCTCTTTCTCTATAAGGCCACAATGACGCTATCCTACTAGTCAGCCACGATCATCTGCGATGGAAGAGAGTTCCCGCTGTCTTTCTACAATGCTCACCAAGATTCGCCAACTAGTGTCTAAAAATCGAAGAGAGAGAAAGTAACCGTCGAGGTATTTATAGTATTTATTTTATTGAAAATTCTACCTAAACGAGCCATAATCGAATCTGGGTAGTTTACTAGTTTGTGTCTGCAGTTTTTTTTTTTCCAGTGTCCTCTGTCTTTGTGCTAGATTCCCATTACTTCAGATAGGCAAACGAATTGCATTCTGCTAGTCGTCCTAATTCCAAGGTTTTGGAGTTTAATTACCAACAAACAGATGTAGTTCTTGTCTGGGAATGGAAAGTTCCAGAATAATGTCTTACCTTCCATTCTACTCTACGTCACTAGAACTGTTCGCATAGAGGCGGGCTCATTGGGTAGCGTCTTCGCAGAAGTCAAACATGCGTAAGGTCACCTTTGCCTACGTCCCTGGACATGCGGGATTACGGGAAAATGAAAGAGCGGACAGGTTGGCTAGTTACGCTGTCGTTGAAGACGGTCAACCAATGGTTCGGCGGACATCATCAATGCCCTCCGAGATGTGGGAAGAGCACAGGACTCCGACAACCTAAAGTCCACGTCACTCCTTCGGATGAAAAAGATAGGAATTAAGATGGGCACAGCCAGAAACGATAAACTTAGTGGGCGTGTAAATAAACTTATCAACCAACACAAAACTATAGAGTCGTCAGTCGCTGTACACTGTCGGACTTGCTGAAAAAGGGGGGGGGGAGAGATCTGAGTACCTATGGACATGTTCAGAGTGCAATGATGAGTTATCAGTCGCTGGACACTGCGGGACATGCTGAAAAGGGGAGGGGGGGGGGGATCTGAGTACCTATGGACATGTTCAAAGTGCAATGATGATGACCGCAAATAATTCAACAACTGTTCGTTACCTGTCTACCATCAAAATTGTCCATCTGTCAAATATCTCAAGTCCCAGCTTGTTGCCGGTTACTGTTTCACCATAAACATAAAGCAATCCACAAAATATCCTGCAGGTTCATCATCATCATTGTCGCATGTCCTTTGCAGAACGTTACATAACGTTACATTCACCACAACCCGTCTGAAAGAGTATATGTCTCAGGTCAGATCTCCCACTTCTTCTGTTGTCATTTTCAGGATCTCCTTGATGTCTTGAAACTACCTTCTTGGTCTTCCCCTGATGCGGCGACCAGGAGCAATGCCTTCCATTATTGTTCTCTCCAGTCCGCTGTGTCTCTTGACTTGGCTATATAGTATTTTAATTTTCTCTGTAGAATGGTGTTTATAAGCCAGTTCTTTTTCATGTTTAAATTGTTTAATGTCTTCAATGCTCCATTTCATTATCCAAGGTATCTTAAGAATTTTTTCTGTAGTATTTTGTTTTGAATGTATCGATCCTTGCTGTTTGCGATATTGTCCATAATTCACAACCATATGTTGCTATCGAGAATATATATTTCCTCAGTATTTTTAATTGTACTGCCTTTTTGGTATTGTGCCACGTGTTCGTTCGTTCGTTCGCTTTCGTCAGCTTTGACCTCTGACGAAGTCCCACCCACTCAATTTTGTGGGACTGAATTTTGTGTGTAAAGTCTGTTTTATCCCATTACAGGATGCCCCTCGCCCCATTACAGGATGCCCCTCGCCATGCAGGCAGATTTACTCCGACTTCAGAGGTACTAATTTTTAGGGAATTAGTAAAACCCAGGTGTCCTCGCCAGGGTACGAACCCCGGCTGTTACCGTGGTAAGCCAACCGCCTATCGATTGCGCTAACCGGACACCCTAGTGCCACGTGTTCTTTGTGCCATTTAATTTGGATGTTGCTACATTTCAATGCTAATCTTCATTTGATCTCTTTCTGGCAGTCTCCATTGTTAGTTACTACTCCTGCAGGGTAGGTAATGGAAGTTCTATATTCTGCTTTAATAATAGCCTTTAATGTTCCGATGTTTGATGTGGGCTCTAATCAATCATAGAATGTGTTGTTGCATTAGTCATAAGTTTTAGAGGTGCGCCTCTGACACATTCACCTAACATTTGATGTTTGGTCATATTGAAAGGCATAATAAAGTGTGACGGTGCGTCATGAGGGTCGAGGTAGTATATATCTCGGCGCATCCAACCGCCTATCGATTGCGCTAACCGGACACCCTAGTGCCACGTGTTCTTTGTGCCATTTAATTTGGATGTTGCTACATTTCAATGCTAATCTTCATTTGATCTCTTTCTGGCAGTCTCCATTGTTAGTTACTACTCCTGCAGGGTAGGTAATGGAAGTTCTATATTCTGCTTTAATAATAGCCTTTAATGTTCCGATGTTTGATGTGGGCTCTAATCAATCATAGAATGTGTTGTTGCATTAGTCATAAGTTTTAGAGGTGCGCCTCTGACACATTCACCTAACATTTGATGTTTGGTCATATTGAAAGGCATAATAAAGTGTGACGGTGCGTCATGAGGGTCGAGGTAGTATATATCTCGGCGCATCCAATGACAGGTACGGTTCTTAGACACCAACAGAATAAATTGAAGTGCCAAGATTGGCTGGCCGGATGTCAGAAAATGTATATAATCAATGCTTTGTGTTGCTTGAAGATTGGTTAGATTTATAAGGACATTTGTAAAGACAGACCGCGATTTCACCAGAGAGTCAGTCAGTGAGAGACATCAACTGGAAAAGAGGGAGCGTCAGAGTAACGTAGTTGTTATTATTATTTATTTTACAAGTTCAATTAACAAAATAATTTGACAAAAAAGTATACAGCAAATGATTAGAGATCCTGAACATGGTAATTACATCCGACTGTACCCAGTCGTATAAAAGTACAACAATTAATATTAGTTATGTTAAATCATAACAGTCAAGATTGAATTTCCAGACGAATTACCGGTGAGTTATATGTGTGAATGTACTTGAGATGCACTGACTGTTTTTTGTGAAGTCGAAGTATACAAGTTTAGCTGAACGGGACTCAAATTCTGTTTGGTTTAGTCGGTGAGTGCAAGACAAATTGTATTCTGTCACTGTTAGATTTAAAGCAGACTCGTCACTATAGACATTCCTCTGGCTACTTGTGAATAGTTTCCAGCGATGTATTCATAAACGTATAGGATCAACCTTCACGCGAAACTATTTTGTAATGTCTGATATTGAAGAATCGGCTCCCTCAGTAAGATAGAGCTGCTTGCACAGAACAGAGACAAATGGCGAGATTTGATAAAATATCTTCAAAAGAATTGAAAACTGCTAGAATATAAATTTAGATAAGAGAAGGAGTATCTTGGTATACGCCCTATGGGCCGGCTACGGCTCGAAAGGTCAATAGATATACAGATATATATTTGAAGACATGAGTGTGATAGAATCAACCTTCACGCTAAACGATTTTGTAATGCCTGATATTTGAAGACATGACTGTGTTGGTACATGTCTTGTTGCGTTCGGCATTTCTTGTATTTAGTTTAGAAGATAATGGAAACATAGTTCGCTACTTGGTATCTATACTTTTCCTTTCTTTGACATCTCCTCCATTTATTTTGCAACCTCTTTACTTTTATTTCTTGAGTAGAACAAAAAAAAAAACGCTGAAAGCGGATGTGTGTTGGGCCAAAAGGCATATATATCATATCCTGTTGTGTATACAACAATTCAATATTTCAGCGTCCACATAACGCATTTTGTGCCATGACGACGAAGATGTATAATTGAACAAACAAAGGAAGAAAGGAAATTTGGAGGATCTTCTTCTTCTTCTTCTATCCTTCCTCTGCTGCCGTTGGCGTCGAGGGGAGAAACAATCTGCGATTCGTTGCTCTTCTGTTGGCTTCTTCTGATGTTATTCATCCTAGTGACTCAAGCATTCGCTTTATCCATCTCTTTCTCGGTCTTCCTCTTAATCTGGCGTTTTCGTAGCGTTTGTTTATGGCTCTTTGAGTCATTGTTAGTTCTTTTTGTCTTGTTATGTGGCCGAACCAATTTATCTGTTGTTTCTTTATGTATTCGATGCTGGTTCAATTTCGAGTTTCTTCCTCAGGTCAGTGTTTCTTACTCTGTCCCTTAAGCTGTTTCCTGTCATTCTTCTGACACATTTCATTTCGGTGGTCGTTATCTTTCTTATTGTTCTAGAGTCCAGCGTCCAATTCTGAGGATCAACTCTCAAAATAAAACAAAACCGACATTGCGATAAATGAGTTTCTTTGCACAGAAGAGACCATCTCTTGCATGAGGAAAAATAATCAACTATTATTGGCAACAAGGAGATAAACAAGTCTAATAGAACTTTACATGCGACGCGTGGGATAGAAACTGAGGAAAATAAATGGTTCTTAAAACATTTTTTTTAAAATATGTGCATTGTGTTGTCATTAAATGGAAAGTTTACAAGTCCTGGAAGACAACGTTAAAGTAAACGAAATGGAGAATAAATATTTTTGACGTTGGTGTCCTATTTTGGATGTCAATAGTAGACACTCCACCACTTTCCCCCATAGGTTTCAGAAATGGAAACATCTTTTGTTTTAAATGTATGGTTTGTATTAGAGAGTGTTAAAAAAAAACCCAACATGCAATGGCGCTGCGTTTTAAATGTCCGGTCAATGCAGTGGTCACGGGGGGCATTCCGTGACCTCCAGTTTACCCTAAAATGTTTGGGAAACCTGTCTGCCTTGACAGACTTAGAGCTGGCGCTTCGACTTGGACCGATCTGTCTGTCCAGGCATTTAAAATACTAGTTACCCACGACCCACGGCTAACCTCATAACTTCCGACCCACTTCCAGATTTCGCGAATACTTAGACTTCCGGAGAAAGATGGCGAAAACAGTTTTTGCCGTGTTTTGACTAGTTTATGCGTTTCTTTTTTTAATTTAATTTAATTTATTTATTCGAGTGAAATGGAGTTGGAAGTGACAACGGACACTGTTTTCGGTGACGTCGTTTGAAACTATCGCCCAAGCAGATGATTTGGCTTGCACTTGAGACCATGCTAACGGCCGACAATGCAAAATTAAAATGGCTGCATGTCGTCCTGTTTCTGCAGAGATTAACGCAGTCGCTTAAACCGTTTCGGTTGATGGTTTTAAATGTTTGTTTATCATGTCAACAGAATTTGACGTCGCGCTTTGGCGGGCCTGTGACATGAGCGGACCGGATATGGGAAATTCCATATTGCAGTGTTGAGTGTACTAATTCCATTCTGCAATGTGCTAATTCCATACTGCAGTGTACTAATTCCATACTGCAGTGTACTAATTCCAGACTGCAGTGTACTAATTCCATACTGCAGTGTACTAATTCCATACTGCAGTGTACTAATTCCATACTGCAGTGTACTAAATCCATACTGCAGTGTACTAATTCCATACTGCAGTGTACTAATTCCATACTGCAGTGTACTAATTCCATACTGCAGTGTACTAATTCCATACTGCAGTGTACTAAATCCATACTGCAGTGTACTAATTCCAGACTGCAGTGTACTAATTCCATACTGCAGTGTACTAAATCCATACTGCAGTGTACTAATTCCATACTGCAGTGTACTAATTCCATACCGCAGTGTACTAAATCCATACTGCAGTGTACTAATTCCATACCGCAGTGTACTAATTCCATAGCGCAGTGTACTAATTCCATACTGCAGTGTACTAATTCCATACCGCAGTGTACTAAATCCATACTGCAGTGTACTAAATCCATACTAGTAAAAAGTAAAGTACCCCCCGTCACGCCAAGTGGCGTATAGGGAAATATGGTGTTAGTGACCCTATATTTTACAGACCTTCAGCACATGATTTTTGGGTAATGTGGTCGGTATTACGCCCGTGCTGCTTTTACTTTCCCAGAAAAAATCCGGTACCCATTTAAGGCTGGGTGAACCCGGAGCCGTCGGTTGGGATCGAACCCTACCCCTTGTCCGTAGTAGTCCAGTTCACTAACCACTGAGCTATCGCGGCTCCTACTAATTTTTAGGGAATTAGTAAAACCCAGGTGTCCTCGCCAGGATTACGAACCCCGGCTGCTGCCGTGGTAAGCCAACCGAAATCCATACTGCAGTGTACTAATTCCAGACTGCAGTGTACTAATTCCATACTGCAGTGTACTAAATCCATACTGCAGTGTACTAATTCCATACTGCAGTGTACTAATTCCATAGCGCAGTGTACTAATTCCATAGCGCAGTGTACTAATTCCAGACTGCAGTGTACTAATTCCATAGCGCAGTGTACTAATTCCATAGCGCAGTGTACTAATTCCAGACTGCAGTGTACTAATTCCATACTGCAGTGTACTAATTCCATACCGCAGTGTACTAATTCCATACCGCAGTGTACTAATTCCATACCGCAGTGTACTAATTCCATACCGCAGTGTACTAATTCCATACTGCAGTGTACTAAATCCATACCGCAGTGTACTAATTCCATACCGCAGTGTACTAATTCCATACCGCAGTGTACTAATTCCATACTGCAGTGTACTAAATCCATACTGCAGTGTACTAATTCCATACTGCAGTTTACTAATTCCAGACTGCAGTGTACTAATTCCATACTGCAGTGTACTAAATCCATACTGCAGTGTACTAATTCCATACCGCAGTGTACTAATTCCATACTGCAGTGTACTAATTCCATACTGCAGTGTACTAAATCCATACTGCAGTGTACTAATTCCATACTGCAGTGTACTAATTCCATACTGCAGTTTACTAATTCCAGACTGCAGTGTACTAATTCCATACTGCAGTGTACTAAATCCATACTGCAGTGTACTAATTCCATACTGCAGTGTACTAATTCCATACCGCAGTGTACTAATTCCATACCGCAGTGTACTAATTCCATACTGCAGTGTACTAAATCCATACTGCAGTGTACTAATTCCATACTGCAGTTTACTAATTCCAGACTGCAGTGTACTAATTCCATACTGCAGTGTACTAATTCCATACTGCAGTGTACTAAATCCATACCGCAGTGTACTAATTGCATAAACAGGACAGCAGATACTAAAGGCCAAATTATGGAAATAATACTCCGTATGGATGGACAACTATTTCCGTGGTTGAAGTTTACTGCTGGGTATAAACGTCGCCGTATGCATAAGGATTCATGTGTCTATTTAGCTTCCAAGAGTAATGCCAAAAAAAAAAAATTAACATAAATGGAATCATTTTTGCCATGTAATGAGAATGGAACAGCTGGAATATAGTTTAAAAACTGAGAAAGTTGAGGGACGAAGAGATAGAGGGACGCAAAAAGACAAGAAACCAGACAGCTTAAGAGAATGGCTTGGCAGAAGGTCAACAACAGAAATGATAAATAACTGTCGAGATCGACAATTATGAAGAGACATGATCACCTACGCCAGCAGGAATGGTATTTTATGATGATGGAATGATGATGACCACAAGAGCCTTCTCTGTTCATCATATGTTGAGCATGATTGTAGCAGATGTTCAGCTGTCATTTTGTCTGCGCCACAGTCACATTCATCAGAGGCTCCTATCCTTAGGGTTTTGAAAAGATGATACTTCAATCTGTTGTGACCTGTTCGCGGAGTCTAGCAATCATTACTTGTTCTTTTCTATTGAGCTGGCAGTATACATTATTTTTTATTGTAACCCCATGCTCTGTATTCTGTTTGTTCATTAAATTGTTTTGCTGATAATATTTGGCATACACATAACTCACCTATGACATATAATATGTTACGGGACTCATTTCACCTCCCAGGAACGTATTATTCTTTCTTATTTCATCGTATGCTCCTTTGTGTGGCCAGGGAGACACACAGTTCAAAAACCCTTACGTTGGACTGTTTGCCATGCTGTGAGCACAAAAGACAGGTACTTAAGGAAAATATTAAAGGGATACTTAGTTAATACTCGAATTATACAGAGAGGAAACAACTTTAGTGGCGATACGAAAGCGTATTAATGGTCTTGGTGAATGATCGAACCAGTTAAATTAGTGCTGTAAGTCTAATGCGATTACACGATTGATAAACTTCATCATGTATAAAGTAAATGAATCCGCACCAATTACCATCAAGGGCGTTCTTCTCGAGAATGCATGGAAAAAGACCAAGAGGAAGACCCAGAAGAAGATGGATAGATGCAGTGACAGAGACATGTAACAACAAAGGAAAATCAACTAATTCAGATAGCTAGAGCAGCTCAAAAACAACAAATGATATAAACCACGACACCTTTTAGGTATCAGTCAAAAGAGAAAAGAAGAAGAAGATGTATAAAGTAGACTTTAGTTTTACGCACACACACACACACACGCACACAGATACATGTATATGTAAACATATATGAAAACATAGACATATTATATATACACAAAACTAACACTGAGGACAAGGATTCTAATGTATCACTTCTGTGCTTGGCATAGTTCTGGATGGCTCCGAAACTTGGACTATCTATGCGTGGAAAGAGAGAACGTTAAAAAATGTGCATGTGCATTGCCCTTGCAAAAATAATGCATACCAAATATCAGGTTAAAGTAACCAACTCCAACGTCTTGAAACGAACAAAGCTCCAATCCATCATGACAACACATAGGAGTCTGAGATTAATGTGGTCATGTCACACGTGAGAAGAATGAACAACAAACGAATTCGCAAACAAATACTGCATGGAGAACTTAGGGCTAGAGACTGTACAAGACCGCAGGGCAGACCAGTACTAGGATATACAGATGGGTTACCTTGAGAGAATTCTCTGTCAGCCTAAGATGCTGGATTATTTTGCAGAGTACACAAAGAAGAAACATAAAAAAAAAAAACGACACAGCAATATTCGAAGAAGAGATTTTGTTAAAATGAGAAGACAAAAGGCGTAGGAAAATTGAATTTTAGGTCAAGCATCTTGTTTATTTGTTTATTCTGAGCTGTTCTTCCAATATTGATATTGACAGATTCAGTCACGAGAGAAGCCAGAGAGAATTTACCAAACTACAGACAAATCAAGATTGCTTGTTACTAACGAACGATCTGTTAAGACACCAAAGGCCATATATGTGTGTGCGTGTGTTTGTGTGTTCGTACACACACATTCTATTCTATTACGATATTCGTTTATATGATGATAGCATAAATTGACCCGGCAATGACTTTGGAGTACGCACGTAGAGTTGAAGGTAACAGGTTAGTGTCTATTTTTTTTTAAAATCCATCGGCAACGATATTGTGCTACTTATAGTACATCTTTATTGATTCTTTCTTTCTTTTTTCTTAAAAGGGATGATCAGTGTAACATTTAATGTCAAAATCGCTAAGTCAGCACGATAACCCAACTCTAATGAGACACCTACACTTATTAAATGTAAATTAAAATTGTTTGCGTCATAATAAATCAAGGCATAGTGGCAACAATTGTGAGAGAGATGAAGAATCTAGGCGTATACATGTACATAAGACATAGAGAATTGTTAAGATGATGGACAGGATATTGAGAAGTTTGTGTTGCGTTGGAGTTGCCCTGTTGTACATTTTGGCCAATGACATTAACTTCTTTAAGATTCTTAATTTTGTCATATAAAAGTAAAGAGCCCCGTCACGCCAAGTGGGGTATAGGGAATATCGTGTTAGTGATTACAATTTTTATAGACCTTCGGCACTTGATTTTTAAGGAAATATGGTCGGTATTACGCCCGTGCCACTTTACTTTCCCAGAAAAAAATCCGGTACCCATTTAAGACTGGGTGAACCCGGAAGCCGGCGGTCAGGATCGAACTCGTCCTCTTGGCCTTTGTAGTCCAGTTCACTAACCACTGAGCTTTCACGGCTCCCAACTTTGTCATATGCTATTCCATAATCCGAACAGATGAATTTCGTTAGCTAGGGATAGCAATATATCTAGAAAAGTAAACTATGTAATTTGTCACCTTCAATAGGTTTAATTTGTTGCCTTCAGTAGGTTTTTTCTTTATTTTCATTTCTCCTTTCTAATCAGCTTTGCTGCAGCTATGCATTTTTTTGCATTTATTTGCCTTGACCCTTTTCTCCAGCGTTCACCCGTTTAGTGAGGATGCGTTTTTCCGATAATTAACGTGAAGTCGTAATGTCTGCACCTTTCGGCCCATCACATCCATGTAGGACATGAATAGATTTTTAATTGCTCAATAATTGTGTCCGGGTAATAACCATTTGCCCTCAATCTTTCGACTTGTAACTGTCAACGGTTCTTTAAAGTGCACACAGAGGATTCTATAGGCGTCATATCTCACTACCCAGAGACAGGGAGGTGGTAAAGCCACGAGAAGCCATGGATGCGGAGAGAAGAATGTCCACCCGCCTTTGGTGAGACTGAGACACATGACTCAAGGTCATACATCGTCATCATTGAATGCCGACTGCGCATCGAAGGTTAGTTACCATGGAGCGCCATTCCGCTATGTCTATTGCTTTTGATGGTGCAGGTTGTCATAAGTTGACTTGTCCATATTTTGATGTTACTCGTCCATGTTAGTCTTGATCTGCCTCTGCCTCTTTTACCTTGTATTTTCCCTTCCAAGATTACTTTTAGTAGGCTGCTGTGTCTTTTAACATGTCACAAAATTCTCATTTGTCTTGTTTGAATTGTGTTTAGTTGTTATCTTTTCATTTTTAGTTGTTTTAAAACGTCATCGTTTGTTTTATTTTCTTTCCATCCAATTCTACCTATTCTTCTATGAATCTACATTTCAAAGGCTTCCATTTTCTGTTATGTTTTCTTGTCTAATGTCCATGTTACTGCATCATACAGGAATGTTGAGAAGATATAACATTTTGATATTGTTAATGACATACACGTTTCTACAATTTCAGATTTATAAAACAACACTGATGAGTGAAGCGACACTCCTCATGAGAAATGAATAACATTAACCACTTAACACTCCGAGACAACTACTGATCCCAGTGAAGTGTACTGCTGATAAGGGTATATAATATAACGATGCCTAAAGACCCCAACCAACCTAAGAAACAAATTTCAGAAGACATCCTAAAAGTGCAAAGTCCCGTCCAGTTCAACAAACCAATACAAAGAACAATATCAACGTTTTAGATTCGCAGCGACTCCACCACTTTGACCGAAGCAAGGCGCCTGATAGCAACAGAGTTGAAAGCTGCCAGCGACTCCACCACTTTGACCGAAGCAAGGCGCCTGATTGCAACAGAGTTGAAAGCTGCCAGCGACTCCACCACTTTGACCGAAGCAAGGCGCCTGATAGCAACAGAGTTGAAAGCTGCCAGCGACTCCACCACTTTGACCGAAGCAAGGCGCCTGATAGCAACAGAGTTGAAAGCTGCCAGCGACTCCACCACTTTGACCGAAACAAGGCGCCTGACAGCAACAGAGCTGAACGCTGCCAGCGACTCCACCACTTTGACCGAAGCAAGGCGCCTGACAGCAACAGAGCTGAACGCTGCCAGCGACTCTTAGCTGATGGCTTGCGCTGGGATCGGTGAAACAGAATCATCCAGACTCTACTCTACCTGTTCGAGGTGCCCATAGAAACAGACAGTCTAATCTGGCAAAGCAAGTATGGATCAAACAGGGAAGACATCCCGCTGCTTACAAATGCCATGATGAAGACGGCTGTTGGGCCAACAGATGCAAATATTCTACTTCAAACGTCAACATAACGCAGCTATGCGCACTTAATTAACGTTATTTTAAGACCAAATGACAAAGAGGTTAATCAATTCCTTTAGTAATCATTGGATAAACGTCAGAAAGAGAAGGAAAGTAACACTTCGACCACCTATCAGTAAGTTTAGATAGCACTGTTCTAATGGATTCTCTATAATCCGCTGTCTATAAATTAGATTACAAAAATCTTGCTAAAAGTTATACAAGGAAGGATTCAGAATAAAATCAATACTGAATTAGATGAGCAGCAATTTGGATTTAGGAAAAATAGCGGGACAAAAGAAGCCATATTCTGCATGAGAGCATCAATAGAAAAGTACACAGAAGTAAGCAAACCAATATATGCCTGCTTCATCATCATCATCATCATCGTGTGCAGGTTGGCTACCATGGATCGCCATTCTACTCTGTTTCTTGCTTTGATGGTGCAGGCTGTCATAGATTGACTTGTCCATCTTTTGATGTTACTCGTCCATGTTAGTCTTGGTCTGCCTCTGCCTCTTTTACTTCATAGACTACACCAAAGCTTTTGATAGAGTACACCACAAACAACTTATAGAATGCATAAAAGATATAAATCTGGCCGACACAGACATACGACTAATATGTAATTTGTATTGGGAGCAAACAGCAATAATAAAATATAACAAAGAGAACTCTACACCCATTGATATAAAAAGAGGAGTAAGACAGGGATGCATCCTATCACCAAGCTTGTTCAATCTATACACTGAGCAAATTTTTAAAAACATCTCAGAGATGCCAGACCTACAAATTTATCATCATCATCATCAAGTACCAGGCCTGCTGGCGTAGGTGATCATGTCTCTCCACAACTTTCGATCTCGGCAGCTATTTATCATTTCTGTTGTTGACCTTCTGCAAAGCCATTGTCTTAAGTTGTCTGTTATTTTTTCTCTTTGCTTCCCTCTATCTCTTCGTCCCTCAATTTTGCTAGTTGTTACTCCAGTTGTTCTCTTCTCATTACATGGCCAAAAAATGATGATTGTTTCTTCCTAATATTGGAAATTAGCTCTCTTTTTGCTTTGACCTCTCTCAGAACATCTTCATTACTCTTCTTAGCTGTCCATGGTATTCTCAACATTCTTTTGTAAAACCACATTTTTACAGACTCCAGTGATTTTCTTGTCTGTTGTTCTATTGTCCATGATTCGCATCCACATGTTAAGACTGGCTCTACGTAACATTTATTAAGAACTCTTTTTCTTGTTTCTATTGTAAAAAATGGATTGCATAGTATCTTCCTCATTTTTTGGAAAGCTGCTTTTGCCAGAGCCATTCTGCATCTCACCTCTTTTGTACATCTTCCGTCTGAGGTTAACAAAATTCCCAAAGACAAGGAAGGATGCATCCTATCACCAAGCTTGTTCAATCTATATACTGAGCAAATCTTTAAAAACATCACAGAGATGCCAGGCCTAAACATTTAATGGAAAGATAATCAAGAACCTATAAGATATGCTGATGATACTGTACTACTAGCAGAAAATCCTAAAGATCTACAACAATTACTTAATGTAATAAACATATGAAAGCAAAAAGTATGGACTAGATATGAATATCAAAAAAGACTAAAACTATGATCATAAACAAAGAAAATTCTCAAGACCTACAAATAAATATCAAAGTTGAAGGAATACATTTGGAGACAGTTCAGAGCTACAACTACCTGGGACATATTATAACTAGTGATGGAAAATGTACATCTGAAATAAACAAAAGAATAGGTATGGCAAAAAGTAATTTGAATGCCATGAAAAATATACTACCATCAAAACAAATAACACAGGACTAAAACTAAGAATAGCAAAATGTTACAGCTTCTCAATATTCCTGTATGGTGCAGAAACATGAACATTAGACAAGAAAACAGAACATAAAACTGAAGCCTTTGAAATGTGCATTTATAGAATAATAGGTACAATTGGATGGAAAGGATAGAAAGCAAAGGATGAAGTTTTAAAACAACTAAAAATGAAAAGAGAAGTCTTCTTTTTTAACTTTTTTAGCTCCCAGTGGAGCATAGGTCTTCAACAAACACTTTCCAAGTCGTTATGTTTTTTGCCATTCTTTTAAGATCATTCCATGTCTTCCCCATCATCTTCATCTCTGCTTCTATCTGTCTTCTCCAAGGATTCCTTGGTCTTCCCCTTTGTCTTTTGGGGATTCCAAAAAAGGGGCTGTTGTATAATACTCTTAGTACCTTCCATATTGTGTGCCCTATCCAGCGCCATCTTCTTCACTGTATCTCTTTATCCACTGGTATTTGACTGGTACATTTCCATAATTCTATGTTAGTGATTTTGTCCTGCCATTTCCATCCTTTTATTCTGAGTAAGCACCCATTAATGAAAGTCTGTATCTTCGTGATTGTCAATTTTGTTGTTCTCCATGTTTCACAGACATATAATAGGGCCGACTTAACATTTGAGTTGAAAATTTTTATTTTTGTATTTGACCTAATTTCTTTGGATTTCCATATATTTCCCAGTGCAATGAAAGCTCCTCTTGCTTTTGATATCCTTATTTTGGTATCATTTTCTGTTCCTCCCTCTTTATCTATATTCATCATCATCATCATCATCGAGTGCCTTCTCAGCAACGAAGGTTGGCTACCATGGATCGCCATTCTACTCTGTTTCTTGCTTTGATAGTGCAGGCTGACATAGATTGACTTGTCCATCTTTTGATGTTACTCGTCCATGTTAGTCTTAGTCTGCCTCTTTTACCATGTATTTTCCCTTCCAATATTACATTTAGTAGGCTGTTGTGTCTTTTAACATGCCCCAAAAATTTCATTTGTCTTGTCTTAATTGTATTTAGTAGTTCTCTTTTTATTTTCAGTTGTTTTAAAGCTTCATTGTTTTCTTTTCTTTCCATCCAATTCTACCTATTCTTCTATCAATCCACATTTCAAAGGCTTCAATTTTCTGTTCTGTTTTCTTGTCTAATGTCCATGTTTCTGCACTAAACAGGAATATTGAGAAAATGTAACATTTTGTCATTCTTAGTTTCAGCCCTGCTGATATTTGTTTTGTTGTTAGTATATTTTTAATGCCATTAAAATTACTTTTTGAATGAAAGAGCGGACAGGTTGGCTAGGTGCGCTGTTGTTGAGAACGGGCAACCAATGGATCGGGCGGACATCATCAATGCCCTCCGAGATGTGGGAAGAGCACAGGACTTCGACAAACATAGATGGGTACAGCCAGAAATGATAAACTTAGTGGCCGTGTAAGAAGACTTATCAACCAACACAGAACTGGAGTCGTCAGTCGCTGGACACTGCAGGACTTGCTGAGGAGGGCATCTGAGCACCTATGGACATGTTTGGAGTGCAATGATGATGACCCGCAAATAACTCAATAAAAATAACTCAAATTGTAAAAAACATTTGCAGTCAAAAAATTTAATACTCCAAACCAAAATATTTCAAATCATCAATTTAAAAAAAAAAAGTATAGTAAAAAGCATTATTCTACTACATATCAATCATACACAAATAAATTCAGCTAGAAAGTTTCATGTGTGAGCATGTGGTGTCACAAATTGAAACCACTAAAAAAAAATATATAAATGTAAGAATGCGGGAGACTCAGGTCATCTTTACCTATAAATACTGCAAAGGTTTGAATATTTGAACTAATATGCTACTTTAAGATCGAAACAAGTTGCTGTGCTCTATGTTTGCCATTCAAGGACTGTCTGCGTCTGACATTGGTAGCCTGATGTAGTTAGAAATAATGCATATATCAATGTCCATTTTGTTATTATAGTAACATTTTGTGAGAGCCGGTGGCCGAATGGATAACTTGTCAGACACCAAACCAGGAGAACGTGAGTTCAAATCCTGGAAGGGTCAAAAGTCTTCCTATTGAGGTGAAATAAAAACTCATACCCGAACACCTCATTGCAACTGTTCTGGACAAGCGGCCTTTATTCTTCGGTCTTACAATTTTCCCTGGCAGACCTCAGTAATGGGAGAGCGCTGTAACAATAGTTTTTTTTATAGTAACATTTTGATGTTTTAGTTTATTTGGTTGTTTGTGTTCTTTACTTTCTGGATTTTGGTTCATTCTCTTTATCTAAATTGTATTGTTAGAGAGATATTATCAAGCTACATGAACTCTTCCACTTGATTTAGTGTTTTTGACAGATTTTGGTTTATTGACATTATAAGAACTGGGATAAAGCAGCAACACTTCTTTGTTTAGATAGTTTTTATCAATAATTTATTATGATGACAACACTAAACATATTTTCATACTGTAAAGAAAATGTAAACATGAGAAAGACACTTAGAACTAAATAAGATGCACACATCAGCAGCCAAAATAAAAACCTTTTAAATAAATTAAAAACTATGTTCATAAAATAAGCAAGATATAACAGAGGCAATGTTGTGCAACAAATACTGTTATGCAATCAAAAAAGTGCTAATAAATGCAAAGTAAAAACTGAATACAAAAGTTATTTATCACAATTATTTTGTACTGAGAATAAACTGGAATAAAGAAGCAACTCAATAGGAGGCAACTCAACATTATTAGCAATTCTTAACGTCACAATATTACCTGTCTTTAGCCTCTGAGCAATAAAGACAATTGTTCTCCAATACAAACTTCATTCACCCCTGACTGGCGGTCAGCAATTCTTACTGCAGAAAACATTTTCAGACTTGGAGAGGTCTTAACAGCAACAGATAACAGTTAGATATTCAATACTAATGGATGATCAATAGATCATATCAGTGGCTATGCATGTGTAAGAGGCGACTAATAAAGTTTGGAATAGCCGCCAGTGTAGTTGGGTAGGGTGTGCACAAATCGACCTTGTCAACAGAATTTACCAATGCATTCTGGGAAATGCTGTGACAAGTGGTGGAGCAGTCATGGTAAATTTCTGACTGCAATTAAACTGGTTCCATGGATAGAATAGAATAGAATAGAATAGAATAGAATAGAATAGAATAGAATAGAAAGAAATGGGTTCACTCACATACTGAAATAAAAACAAATAATTCAAAAGAAAAAATTATTTTAAAATTCACTTAATGAGTAACATGGAATTCAAGCAAATGTGTTTTGTACGTAGGGAGGTCAAAAAGTAATGCACACCAATTTTTTTCTCGGAAACTATTCGGGCAAAATGAGTGAAATTTTCACAGATTGTAGCTGAACATCCCCTTTACACTACCTATTTGTCAACATAATCTCTGTCCAAGCGTATTGCCTTACGCCAACGCGAAACTAGGTCATGAATGCCATGTTTGTACCAAGTTTTGTCCTGCTCGCGTAGCCATTTTTTAACTGCACGGATCACATCCTCATCATTGTCAAAGTGTGTCCCACGCAGGAATTTTTTGAGTGGTCCAAACAGATGGAAATCTGAGGGAGCCAGATCAGGGCTGTAAGGAGGATGGGGCAGTACAGTCCAACCAAATTTGTTGATTGCTTCCCGTGTTACCAGACTTGTGTGAGGGCGTGCATTGTCATGTTGAAGTAACAAATCTGCAGATGGCTTATTAGGCCGAACTCTGTGGAACCGATTTTTGAGTTTTGTCAGTGTATTGATGTAAGCTGTCGAGTTGATTGTCTCACCTCTTGTCATTACATCAACAAGAATCACACCATCAATGTCCCAGAAGACAGTGATCATCACCTTTCCGGCTGATGGAGATGTTTTGAATTTTTTTTCTTTTTGGTGACTGCGGATGATGCCATTCCATTGACTGCATTTTTGTTTCAGGCTCATAATGATGTGCCCACGTTTCGTCACCGGTAACAATTTTTGACAAAAACATTTCTCCTTCAACACCGAAACGCTCCAACAATTCAGAACAGAATGTTTTCCTTTGAACTCTGTGATCATTTGTTAGGCACCAAGAAACCCATCGAGCGCAAATCTTTGAATATCCGAGAGTTTTAAAAATTGCGATTGCACTTCCCTTGCTGACTGTAAGCTGCAATGCCAATTGCTGACTAGTGATACGCCTATCCTTACGAATAATGGCATCAGCCCGGTTTAACATGTCTGTGCTGGTAGCCGAGGCAACACGTCCAGAACGCGGTAAATCATGCAGCTCCACTCGTACACTTTCTGCAGCTTTAATTCTCTGAACCCAGCGACTAACTGTGCTCCTATCGACTGCAGAACATTTGTACACTGCACACAGTCGTTTATGAATGTTTGCTACAGTTTCTTTTTCCGCAACCAGAAATTCTATGACAATTCGCTGTTTGTAACGGACATTGTTGACAAGCTCCATTTTAACGGTTCATAGATTGCGTAATATTTATCAGAATGCTGTGCAATTTGGTACACATAATTGGAACATGTCATATTCCAAGTGTGAAAAATTTCATATTCCTATTTTTATTATTAGCCGAGAAAAAAATTGGTGTGCATTACTTTTTGACCTCCCCTCATATTTAAAGTTACAAAATCCTGTGGAGCATGCTAGTCAAAGTCTAGCCCAAACAACCGCTTGAAATGATAAACTATCTTTACAGGCACACAGATCATAACAATAACACAAACAAAGACAAAGATATCACAGAAAGGTTCAGTCACATCAAAATATTAACCAGTAACATTACAAATTTACTAAATCAATCACAAGCTATCAAGCCAAGAAATAAGACATAAATAATAAAATAAAGTAACAGGTATGAACAAAGAAATGAATAGATCAAATAAAAATATAATTTTGTTGCCATTCAAGATATCAACTCATTAATTAATCTCAGCACATTATAATCAGTGTTAACAAAATATCATTGCCATGTGCACTAATGTCACATTGTTCCACGGTGTACTTTTCAGATTAGTTACCTCCAGAAATTTCTTAAACAAATAAAACAAATAAAATATTTTCTATTAGCTTAAAACAAAAATCAACAAACAGACTCCAAATCAAACAAAACAGATTCCTTGCTTTCAGAAAAAAAAAAAAAAAAAACAAGAGAATACTTTAAATCATAACATAAACAAAAAATATTCAATATATAAGATTCAATAATGAGAGTCAGCGGGACCTGAGAAGGAAGTTATATATGCCTCATCCTTTTCAAGCAAGTAAAACTTAACTACTACAGAAACTTTCTCAAAAAGATATAGATATGTGATTTAGAACAGGCCACTTGCAAGTGAACTCACGGAGGCTGGTTCTATGATTCTTATGCAGCAAAAATTGTGACAGAAAATTAAGATACGCAGACAACATTAATGTGTAATAATATTAAGGTGCTACATTAACTTCACAAAAATATAAACTGTGAATAGTGATAAGAAATTTTATATGGAGCATGGCAACAGGAGATAATCAATCATGAGAAGAGATCTTGTTAATCAAGTTTTTTGATTCTTCACTTTCTTGGTACTCTAAGGGAAGGGGGACCTACCTGGACTAAAATAGTTAATTGAAATCAGTCACTCTACAAGAAACCTTCATGGTCAAGCTTAACACTGTTCCATGACTAGTCTCACTATATTAACACCTACTAGATAGACAATGTTTAAACTTCATCAAAATAAACTGTGAAAATAAAAGAAAACAACCAATCACAACTGGAATGAGTAAACATCATCAAAGTATTAACATGTTTAAAGAGATCAGGTATCTTAGCTAATCTAGACTTTAACAAGTGCACAATTTCTGGTTTATTACATTCAGCCTGATTGCAAATGTTCCTAAATGTCGATTAGAAAGATATTTTGAATTCTCATAACTGATACTGTATTTTCAACTGGTGAGATATTACAGAATAAAGATACTCATCATCATCATCATGTGCCATACCATTTGGCGTAGGTAATCATGTCCCTCCACAATCTTCTATCTACAGTGCATCATATCAGTTCTGTTGTTGACTGTTTTCCATGCCATGACACCAAGCTATCCAGTATTTTCTCTCTTTGTCATCCGTGATCTCTCTTTCCTTTTATTTTGCCAGTTGTAACCAAGTATTAAACTTAGGCTATTCAAATCAAATGTACTATCAACCCTTACGTATGCGTGTGAAAGCTGGAAAACAACAAGAGATATAGAAACAAAGTTTAACGCATTCGAAAATAAATGTCTAAGGAAAATACTTGGTATAGCATGGAATGAATTCAAAACAAACGAGAAAATTAGAGAAATCGCCAATCAACCACTAATATCTTCAGTAATAAAGAAAAGACGATGGTCATATGTTGGACATGTGATGAGAAGAGATAATAACCGAATAGCAAAGCAGGCCCTCATATGGGAAACAACAGGTAAGAGAAAAAGAGGAAGACCCAGGGAGACACTGAGAAGAACATTGATGAGAGAGGCAAGAGCAGCAGGATTCGGTTCCCTCAATGAGATAGAGCTACTTGCACAGAACAGAGACAAATGGCGAGATTTGATAAAATATCTTTAAAAGAAAACTGCTAGAACAAAAATTCATATAGGAGAAGGTGTATCTTGGTCTACGCCCTATGGGCCGGTTACGGCTCGAAAGGTCAGTAGATAGATAGATAGAACCAAGTATTCCAACTTTCCTCTTCTCATGATGTGCCCGAAAAATGTTGATTGTTTCTTTCTGATGTTTTTTAAGAGCTCCTTTTTTGTGTTGACCTCTTTGAGAACTCCTCATTGGTCTTTTTAGCTGTCCAGGGAACTTTCAACATTCTTCTGAGAAATCCCATCTCTGTGGTCTCTAATCGTCTTTTCATTTGTTTGTCTACTGTCCATGATTCGCTTCCATAGGTCAGAATTGGTTCTATATAGCACCGATAAACTCTCTTTCTCATTTTTATTGACAGATTTGTTGCACAAGATATTTTTCATTTTCTGAAATGCTATTTTGGCCTGAGCTATTCTGCTTTTTATTTATGTGGTGCATCTCCAATCTGATGTTATTATTGTGCCCAAGTATTTGAAACGTTGCACTTGTTTCAGATTTGTCTCATTTATTTTTATGCTGCATGATGGTGATGACTGTTTCTTCGATATAACCATTACTTCTGTTTTCTTACTATTCAGACTGAGACCTGAAAAAGTATAAAGACACTATTGACATTAAAAGAAGTTTATACATTTTATAAATGCTTTGCTGCGTAATTATAACAAAGCAACAGTGTTAACTGATAATAAAACAAAACATTAATAATTTAAACAATAAATTTTGACTCACCGCCCTCACCTGCCATTTTACAATATAAATTATACCACCAAAAAACTATATTATAGCTTGAAACAAAAAAAAAACAAAATAATAAAAAAAAGACAAAAAATAAAATGAACAAGAACACATTACTGAAGCTCTAATATTCTTTCATTATTTTATATCAAAAGAACTAAATAATAAACATTAAACAAGAATTCAGCTCCAAACTAAATTATACTTTTGAACATAATTTAATTCCGCAACAGGACATTTAATTTTAATTTAATTTTTTTTTTTTTTTTTTTTACAAATCTTCAACAATTATACGCAGACACAATATGTACAGAATCATACATTACTTGAATTATCATTTTATTAAATAAACATTACACCCATTTAGCTGATGCCACCATGTTTGTGGAACCAAACAAATGTTTCCTTTATTTCCATCTGTTGTGAATTAAAGAAAAAAAATTAACTCATTTCTTGACACATGACTAACATTGATAATCTGAACATAAAATATAAATAGCAGGTGCTAAAAATAGAATAAAATAATCTTCTTATGAAATATAAATACAGATCCACATATAATGATAATGGATTACTTCAAAATGAAATAATACACAGTTTTAAGCATTAGATGATTGGCATGTGAGACGAAAATATACTGATGTGAATTTAATATAAAAAGTGGCAAGCCATAATGCAAATATTAGAAAATGACTTACCCTTTTGTCTTACATAGGTTCCTGCCATAGCCATGGTTACCCCAGTACCCATCTGACTAAATGAGCTTAAAAAGTGTGGAGGTAACTCTACACCAATGTCATTATTCATAAGATACAATAGAAATTGGCACCTCAGGCAGACACATAAGCCCTCTGTCTTTTTCAGCTGAGAGTATAAATTATGGTTCCTGTAGTTTATATTTTACACATGCTCCTATCAGCTTTATTAGTCATCTAGTTCTGTGCTTTATCAGTAGTTACAACAATAAGAAGTCATGAAAATAGAACTTGAATGGTCTAAGACCAACACTCTACAAGCTCTGCCAGCAATGAATGTGAACTGTGATTCTGTGGATTCCATCTGACTGCAAGATTCTTTATAATAATGAGATAAAGGAAAGAGGTCAACTGAACCACTCAATTATTGCCTATGAGGAGTCAATGAGGCTTGTCAGGAATAATTAAATATACAAACAGAATACAGGGTACTAGATTTACTAGAAAAAAAGTTAAACTACAAAGAAATCATTAATATATCAAACTATAATCTTCTCAACCTCTGTTGAATAGAAACCTCTGTTGAATATGTCTGTGGCACAAGCAAAATGACTGCTGAACATCTACTACAATCATGCCCAATATATGATGAACAGAGGAGGATCTTGTGATCATACTTGGAATAACTGTATGGAGATGTGATCAGCCTTGAGCTGACCGATGCTTTCTTCAAACTTATAAAATTAACATCTATAAGAGTATGCAGAAGGAGAAAGAAGTCACTATTTGTGCTAAGACAATCACCTTAATCTCTGACTCCTAAGTGTTGCCATGATGGATGAGAGTTTGACTCGTTGCAAGATATTAGAGTTGGTTACTTTGTCCTGTCATTTAATCTTCATCCTAGTAAATCAGGATCAATCATGTCAAAATGTTTTAAGGCTTTGAGCTTTAAATATATTACATTCCAGATTTTTTGTATAAAATATTTACCAGAATATAGCTTTTTATGCTTATGTTATATAATCTGACATAGTAAAATGTGTCATAAGTTTCACTCTAGAGGAGAAAACTTGCAAGATAAAAGTTATCTTTTAATCTCATCAGATTTCCTGGATTAATAGTAAAATATTATTGACAGCTTTTGTTCTGAGTCATGATTTTTCATAAATAAAAGCATTATTAGGATGTACCTATCAACAGAGCTATGAGTTCTGCCAAGTTCATGATCAAAATGACTGAAGTGCAAATGAATCAGATGCAAACATAAACACTGTAGATAATAATAACAACGTGGGTACAAAATGTTACACAGAAGACAAGGCAAATGATACTGATACAGAGGAGATATTCAAAATTGAAACATGGTGTATAAACGTGAGTGATACAAATACCAATTACTTGTTTGAATTCAGCAGCACTTTTTGTGAACTTTATGAAAATTCAACAAATATTGACCACTTTGTTTATTAATAATCTTTTTAAGAACATGAGATTCAGGATCCAGAACACACGAAGCACACTTTAAGCAAGAAAGAACAAATGTTTCCAATGTTGCAAAAATTATATAATTCCCCATCTAGAAATAAAGATCCATAGAGATGAAAAATGTTTTTGACATGTAAAAGTTATAGAAAAAAAATGCTAAAACTGTGGATAAAAATGTAATGAAAAATTATAAAACAAAAATAGTATACAAATATTCATATACTCAAAAATTCTGATTTTTTCAATGCAAACTATCATCAATAAATAAAGAGAAAATATGATTAGTTGACTCCTCTGTTTAAAACTTATAGGATTTATTTCCTGTTTCAAAGTTTAAAATGTAAAGGGCTAATAGTTTTGGTTAAATTTAAACCCTCCTGATATACAGATCTGACATCAATATTTTGATGATCCTTATACTGATGTAATCAAATTGAGGACTAGTAGGACAGTGTAATGTGCTTTTTCAATTTTGTAAAACGAGCTCACAGCGAGTTTTAGTTACAACACTTTCTTTATTAGATGTACAAGTTACCACTGCTCCATATACCACCATACTGTTTTTCTTCATGGGCTCTGCTGACATAGCTTCTGCTGCAGGTGTTTTGTGTTTGCCAATACCTTCCATGCTAAAAACATCAGTGTAGTACGTGGCACCATTTAGAATGGCTAAGATGATGAAAACTGTGAGGACAACACAATGGGCAACAAAGAAGTTGTACCAAAGCATGGTAAGGAGGATGATAATCAAGCTTAACGTGAGGCTCCAAAGTGTGTACAGGTGAACTCGGAACCTAGAATCAAGTTTAGAGAGAAAAAAATGGTTAAACTTATGAATATTCATAAGTGATTATAATCATATCTGTAATTTTCATTCTTTTTTTTGTTTTTGTTTACATGTAAATAAAATAATGCAATAATAGGAATAATCATCATCATGTACCATGCCGGTTGGCGTAGGCGATCATGTCCCTCCACAATCTTCTATCTACAGTGCATCGTATCAGTTCTGTTGTTGACTGTTTTCCATGCCATGGCACCAAGCTATCCAGTATTTTCTCTCTTTGTTGTTCGCGATCTCTCTTTCCTTTTATTTTGCCAGTTGTAACCAAGTATTCCAACTTTCCTCTTCTCATGATGTGCCTGAAAAATGTTGATTGTTTCTTTCTGTTTTTTAGGAGCTGCCTTTTTGTGTTGGCCTCTTTGAGAAGTCCTCATTGACCTTTTTAGCTGTCCAGGGAACTTTCAACATTCTTCTGAGAAATCCCATCTCTGTGGCATCTATGTGTAAGAAAAGTAGTTGTTACATAATATTAAAAAAAAACTTTGAACGAATATAAACATGTATGCTTTACATGTTCTTGTTTTGTTCAATTTTGAATTTTCAGACATTTCTTTATGTTTCTTTTGAGTGAGTGCTGATTATAATAACAATTTCTCTCTCTTTCTGGCATTCATTGGAACTTTACTCATCATCATCATCTGTGCTTAAAAGGGACATAAGTGGACAAACATGCATTCTGCTGTGGTTTGCAGCAAAGATATGATATTTTTCACCTTTCTGCTCAAGACATCAGACTTTAGCTCTGTATTATTTTACAGTTGGTTGCTTTTCCTCTGCAATCCCTAGGCCAGTCGGTTTGTTTGTTTGTTTGTTTCCAAGAGCATCACTGGGAGGTAGAGTAGTATCTGGAACAGATATTTTTTTTTTGCTGACCCTGACACATGCAGTCAGCTCTGAGCTTTCAGCTGACCTCACCACATTTTGATTCTCTCAGTTATTTCATTTCACAAATGTAGTTCTTTTTAATTCTTTCCCTTCCCTTCGCTGTAATGCTCAGTCCACTGCAGTAGCACAACCTATGTTTTCCAACATGCACTCTCTCCATCATAATCCATGGATGGGGAATGGTTTGTTTTGGTTTAATTCTGAATTAACACTGACTTCCAGTGCATAGGAGAACTCCTTTATGAACAACACTATTCCAAAGAAAGGAAATCTGAAGCCCTTTTCCAACTAATGAGCTATTGCCCTAATAAGCCATGCCAGCAAAATACTTTTGCGGATCATCATGAATAAGATAGCAAGAAAGTTAGAACAAGAACTTCAAATAGTTCAAGTAGGTTTCAAGGCATCAAGAAGACCTTGAACATGACAACAGAAGAAGTAGGAGATCTAGTTAGAGACAGAGATTCTGATGGGCTGTGATGAATACAATGTTCAGCAAAGGACACACAACCAGATGATGAAGATATATATCAATATTTCATCGTTAGTGCGCGCAACCTAAATAAGGATAGGTCATAAGATATTAAATATTCTACATTAAAAAAAAATTTATACTGCGTCCACATAAAATGTGAATTTTACTATTATATTAAACATTCTGAGTGTTATATCCATCTAGTAAAGATATTTTTGGATATCATCATCACAATGAGCCATACCGGTTGGCGTAGTAGGCGATCATGTCCTTCCACAATCTTCAATCTACAGTGCATCATATCAGTTCTGTTGTTGACTGTTTTCCATGCCATGACACCAAGCTATCCAGTATTTTCTCTCTTTGGCGTCCACGATATCTCTTTCCTTTTATTTTGCCAGTTGTAACCAAGTATTCCAACTTTCCTCTTCTCGTGATGTGCCCGAAAAATGTTGATTGTTTCTTTCTGATGTTTTTTAGGAGCTGCCTTTTTGTGTTAGCCTCTTTGAGAACTTCCTCATTGGCCTTTTTAGCTGTCCAGGGAACTTTCAACATTGTATTGAGAAATCCCATCTCTGTGGCTTCTAATCGTCTTTTCATTTGTTTGTCTATTGTCCATGATTCGCTTCCATTGGTCAGAATTGGTTCTATATAGCACCGATGAACTCTCTTTCTCATTTCTATTTACATAGATTTGTTGCATAAGATATTTTTCATTTTCTGAAATGCTATTTTGGCCTGAGCTATTCTGCTTTTTATTTCTGTGGTGCATCTTCCATCTGATGTTATTATTGTGCCCAAGTAATTCAGATGTTGCACTTGTTTCAAATTTGTCCTGTTTATTTTCATGCTGCATGCTGGTGATGATTGTTTCTTCGATATGACCATTACTTCTGTTTTGTAATTGGATATAGTTTAATTATTGTTATAATGTTTAGAATGTGTTTACGTTGTTTCTGCATTTGTACGGCAATTACTCATTTACTGTCTACCTTTAAAAGGGCATTAAGTGGGTGTTATTTGTTTAAAGTTTACAGTAAGTTGTGATATCTGAGCTTTTCAGCCAAAACACATAAAAACATTATCTGATGTCATTACATAATATTTTGGCTACTGGATTTGTCATCCATCCTTGATTTCTAATAACTTGATCAGGCTGATTAGTATGTCGCCATGTGTTTCCATGGCTACCATAGTAGGTGAAAGAGTATCTTCATGAGCTCTGTAGCACAGATCCTGATGCCAGCAGTCACCTACAAGTTTCTGACTACTTTTCAGATCATGTGCCATTTGATATAATGAGCCTTATCGTAATATGACTTTATTGAAGCACTCTGTATTGGTGCCATGAACATGAAAATGTTGCTGCTCATTTTACTTATCAAATATGACTGTTTCAACCAACATTTGCTTTGAATGAAAAATAATTTTGTTCAAAATATATAGAAATGATCATTTGGCAATAAACAAAATTTAGAAGCAACATTATGATGGATTGAAATGACTCTTTCTCAACTGTCTTTGTAATATAAAGCTGGGACCAAGGAGAATACCCAGTAAAAACTATTCATACTGAAGGACCATGATATTTATGGTGGACATTCCACCCATGAGATGAAAAATAATACAAACTCACACAAGATAGATTCATCAGTAATGTAAGACTGCTTTCCTAAAATACAAATTTGACTACATAGAGGTGTAACCACCTTGTGGGAAGGTGAAGAAAAAAACAAAAAGTTGATGAAAAGCATCTTAATGCCTTTGACCCTGTCATGTTGACAGAAGGACCTAGCTCCCAAGACAACTTCAAATGTTTGAGAAGCAATTTCCCAACAATCCATGCTTAACACAGTTGTGCTGGACCACAAGGTGTAAAAGTCAGTGCAATGCAACCAACTTTACAAAGATCATGGAGCCAATGAAAACAATCACTAAATCTATCTCTTTTCTAAGATCTTAAAGTTCCTTGAATTATCAAATCTTGTGTTTTCCTTTCTTGAAATCCTAAACACTGTTCTTTCTACATGTATATTAGATTTTCCCACGTATTACTGTATGACACCTTCTGAGTTAACTCCTCTTAGGAAGTGTTGAGTTTTAGCTTCATGCTAATGATTCTTGTGTCTATAACCTCACTAGTTGTGTGTTTGGTTGGGAGGGGGGGGGGGGGGGGGGGGCGCAGGCAATTATCATAATCTTTGTATTCATTCAAGCTACAGCTAGATGATGATCACACTCCCACTTTCTCCTCTTCCCATATATTGCATAGAGTGTTTCCATCTGCAGTTAACCCTAGATTACCATTACCATCATTAAAATTACCACCTCAAAATACAAAGTCTTGGAATTTGACAGTTTGCTGTGGGCAAACATTCCCCTGCCACCCTCTACCTTGCTAATTACTACTTCCTGTAACCCCTGAGTGTTGGATTTGTTTCCTTTGATGTTGGATGAGACACAAATGTATGCATCGTAAATGTACTACGCTATCATACAAAGGGGGCAAGGGGGCTGCTTTTAAAAAAAATTAATGTGGTCAATTTTGAAGAAATTTTTTTTTTTTTGTAAATGATTGGGGGAAATCTTCTTGGCTGTCAGTACAGACATCAAACAAACTTTTGTAACATGGGATAGCCAGCAAACAACACTAACAGGAAGCTGAACATACAACTCAAATGATGGATTGACAACCATCTATCTATCTATTATCCTTTCGAGCCAAAGACGGCACATAGGGCAGAACCACAATCTCAAAAACAGAAACCTTGCGTGCCAAAATGATTGACAACCACAGTGTGATAAAACAACACCTTCAGTACCCAAGGTGCCATGTAGCCTCAGGCCATAAATCTAACATAAGCCTGGAAATGGTTACCGCATCAGGTTCCCATATCTTTCTTAACTTAAACACACAGCTGTGTAGAAAATGTTCAAAGGAAATCTTATTTTCTGAACTCCAAAAATTAAATGGTAGTAATTTTTATTCATAGAGTGCCATCTCCGCAACGAAGGTTGACTACCATGAAGCGCCATTCTGCTCTGTCTCTTGCTTTGATGGTGCAGGTTGTCGTAGGCTGACTTGTCCATCTTTTGATGTTACTCGTCCATGTTAGTCTTGGTCTGCCACTGCCTCTTTTACGTTGTATTTTCCCCTCCAAGATTACTTTTAGTAGACTATTGTCTTTTAACATGGCCCAAAAATCACATTTGTCTTGTTTGAATTGTATTTAGTAGTTCTCTTTTCATTTTTAGTTGTATTATGACTTCATCGTTTGTTTTCTTTTCTTTCCATACAATCCTACCTATTCTTCTATATATCCACATTTCAAAGGCTTCAATTCTCTGTTCTGTTTTCTTGTCTAAGGTCCATGTTTCTGCACCATATAAGAATGTTGAGAAGACATAACATTTTGCTACTCTTAATTTTAGCCCTGGTGTTATTTGTTTGGATGTTAGTATATTTTTCATGGTATTAAAATTACTTTTTTGCCATTCCTATTCTTTTGTTTATTTCAGTTTTACATTTTCCATCACTGGTTATAGTATGGCCAAGGTAGCTGTTTAACATATGGATGTGAATTATGGACAATAGGACAAACCTACTTTAAAGGCAGGAGTTGTGAAGCTCTTTTTGATATTTCCTATCTATCTGTTCTTAAATTAAAAGAGTTCTTAAATGTTATTCCAGCCAGTCTTAGCATATGGATGTGAATCATGGACAATAGGACAACAGACAAGAAAATCACTGGAGTCTGTAGAAATGTGGTTTTACAGAAGAATGTTGAGAATACCATGGACAGCTAGGAAGAGTAATAAAAACGTTCTGAAAGAGGCCAAAGCAAAAAGAGAGAAAATTTCAAATATTAGGAAGAAACAATCATCATTTTTTGGTCATGTAATGAGAAGAACAACTGGAATATTTTGTAACAACTGGGAAAATTGAAGGACGAAGAGATAGAGGAAAGCAAAGAGAAAAAATACCAGACAGCTTAGGAGAATGGCTTGGCAGAAGGACAACAACAGAAATGATAAATAACTGTCAAGATCAAAAATTGTGGAGAGACATGATCACCTACGCCAGCAGGCTAGGTACTTGATGATGATGAAGGTAGCTGTAGTTCTGAACTGTCTCCTGGTCTATTCATTCAATTTTGATAAACACTTGGAGGTTTTGAGTATTTTCTTTGTTTATGATCACAGTTTTAGTCTTTATGATATTCATATCTAATCCATATTTTTTTGCTTGTCATGTTTATTTCATTAAGTAATTGTTATTGATCTTTAGGATTTTTTGCTAGTAGTACAGTATCATCAGCATATCTTAGGTTATTGATTATCTTTCAATTAATGTTTAGGCTTGGCACCCCTGTGATGTTTTTAAAGATTTGCTCAGTGTATAGATTGAACAAGCTTGGTGATTGGATGCATCCCATTCTTACTCCTCTTTTTATATCAATGGGAGTCAAGTTCTCTTTGTTATATTTTATTATTGCTGTTTGCTCCCAGAATAAATTACATATTAGTCAAATGTCCATGTCATCTAGATGTATCTCTTTTAGGCACTGTATATTCTATCAAAAGCTTTGGTGTAGTCTATGAAGCAGGCATATATTGGCTTGTTTACTTTTGTGTACTTTTTGATTAGTGTTCTCATGCAGAACATGGCTTCTTTTGTCCCACTATTTTTCCTAAATCCAAATTTCTGCTCATCTAATTCAGTATTGATTTTATTCTGAATCCTTCCTTGTATAACTTTTAGCAAGATCTTTGTAACATGGCTCATTAGGTTACATTAAGTAGTCTATCTGATTTAAGCTGTGTCCAATTAGCAAATCCTGTGATTATTTATACAATCACTATTATGAATTTATCTATGAAACTTCATTATTGTTTATAATTCCCATTTCTCCATCGCTTTCAATATTGAAAAAAAAGGACAATTCATCAGAAATATGTTCATTCTGACCTTGGGCCCAGCAGATTGCACAAACGGAATATAAGTGATGATTCCTTTCTTGTAGCATATCTAAACAGGTTTAAATATTCCTCAGATGGTTTGAGCACAAGATATACAAGAATTATGTAGACAACCTGAAGGAAAGAGAAACAAAAATATTAAATTATGTTAAAAAAAAAGAAAAAAAAGAATTCATAGGCAAAAATAAAACTCAGCACTTTCATAAAGTATTGTCATATTATTCTTTATGCTAGTATTTCCATTATTAAAAAAATTCAAATACAGCTGATCCACATTGGCAGGTGTTTGTGATACCAATACTCGCTTTTGTCCTTTTTTGGAATCCCCAGGGGAAAAGACAAAGAGGAAGACCAAGGAATTCTTGGAGAAGACAGATAGAAGCAGAGATGAAGATGATGGGGAAGACATGGAATGATCTTAAAAGAATGGCAAAAAAACAGATCGACTTGGAAAGTGTTTGCTGAAGACCTATGCTCCACTGGGAGCTAAAAAGATAGAAGAAGAAGAATACTCGCTTTTGTGCTGATTGGATCATACCATCTCAAGATGCTTGTGCACTTATCTTTTAAACTTGTATAGATACTCTATACTTATTCCTTAGTCACTAACTGTTAACCCTTCAGATCATGAATTAAAACAAAAAAACCTGCCTTTCGTAGACCTTTCTATATTTAATTACTCTATAACTCATTGCGCACAAGTTTCTGCTATGACTGCTTTTTGGAATAGTTTACTTAGCTTTTTTTTCACTGTCCTCTGCTTACCTATACAATAACAAAATTTAACACGTTCCATTTCACAAGCCACAAAATGCAGTTCTAGAAGCTGATGGGGAAAAACCCAGAAACCTTTGTCTCTTGAAATTTATTGACACTTCCTCTATTATTTCCACCAAAACCTTTTCCTTTTTTAACCATTTTTCCGGCTTCTTGGGCAAATTGTCTGAACAAACCATGTGTTTTAGATCAAATTTAATTTATTTTCTCCTGTTATTAAATTTTTAATACGTGCAAGGTGCACGTGGCTGTGTGGCTAAAATCACTGTTCCACTAGCTGAAAAGCCGGCGTACGGTGTTCGAAGCCCGCAGTAGACAGAAAGGACTTTTTCAATCGGGGGTGAAATAAAAATCCTGAGTCTCACATGTCGTGGCGACTGCTTGACCAAGTGGCCTTTATCCCTCGGGTTCTATCGTTGCTCCCCAACATACACCAGCAATGGTACTATGAGTCGTAAAGATAGTTTTTTTAAAAATAAAATTTTTAAAAGTTAATTTTTACAAAAGTGTGGCCACAGCAAGTTACACCTCTTAGTGGCAAATGTGTTAATCCAAGTTGGCCCTGCTACCATGTCATTTGGTATAACAACAGTTTGTGCTGGATACTACAAACTATATTTGAAAGTAAAGTTCAGAATATATCTCCTAGTATACCCTACAAGCATACCTCAAATAAACTTGCTAGCAATTCCAGCTTCTGACCTTCTTATTGAGAAATAATTTCTTCCATAATTTGGCAAAAACTTTGATGGACATGGTTTCTGTTGCTGTAACCTTTAATTACGATACACATCTGTAACTCTCCCAGTTACCATAGATAAAAATTACTACCACTTAAATGTAGCACCAGTTGCTCTAATAATAGCAATTTCTCTGAACTCTGGACACAGCCCTGTGTGTTCACACTAGGCAAAATATGGGGACTCGAAATTCCTGGCTCACGTTGATTTATGACCTGAGTTTCACCTCATGGATGTATTTCAATGTCTATCAGTACGGTCGCTGTAAGTCTGTAAATATGTTCGGCGGCCGCATAGCATTACTTGCTGTGCTTCCCGAGTCACAAAGGGTTGTTTGATGTTTGCCAATGACTGAGAAAATTTCCCTGGTTACAATAAAATAAAAAGAAAAGGGAAAATGACCAATTACTTGAAAATCAGCATTTTTTTTCACATTAAACAATTATCTCACGATCTCAAAAAAAACCAAAAGCAATAGAAACAAATTAAACACTCAGGTGTCACCAGAAGTGGTAATTAGGAAGGTATATGGAGGTGGGTAATGTTTGAACACAGAAAAATGTCAAACTTTGCGGAATCTGTGTTTTGATGCGGCAAATGTTACTACAGTATCATAATCTAGGGTTAAAATAAAATGCTTCAAGTGGTTCTTATTCATCATTTGTGTTCATCTGATGACTACTCTTTTTCACAATCCATCTTTAAAGGGATGCTAAGTGAACGTAGATGCATTGTCTTGTGGTTTACAGCAAGTTATGTTTCTTTGTGCCTTTCAACCCAATACATCTGATATCAGCTTGGCATCTTGAAGTACTGGGTTGCCTTCCCTATTTCATCTCTAATCGCCTGACCAGACTGGTTAGTTTGTTTCCTGAGACACACCATGGAGGTGGAGTAGGATCTTGATCAGCTGTTGGTGCTGCTGATCCTGACGCAAGTAGTAAGCTATGAGCTGGAGACCACATAAGCACTGGTACTGTAGACACCTTGGCCCTCCAATTCACAAGTGGCTGAGACTTAGCCTTGAGTTAGAAGAAAGATTTAACACAATTCACTTATCTTATGCATGAGACTGTTTAATTAAAGACTAACTATGCACATTATATACTAGAACGGGGGTTGGTCTTGAGGCAAAATACCAGTCGTGACACAGAGAGGTTGTGAGTTCAAATTCCGGCTGCACCAGTTGGGAATTTTATTTTTTATTTCAATCTGCAGCAACCACCCCTGGTCTCAGCAGTGAGGCCCAGTTTGAAATGTCAATTACTCATTGACTAAAAAAAAATGAGTGCCTCCGAAGACAGAGCTAACTGCCTGTGCAGTGAAGGACCTCTGTGCACATGGCTGCCAGGGAAAAATTGATTAACACACAAAATTCAGTTCCTAGTCTCTAGGGACTTCGCTAGAGGTGAAAGCTGGCGAATGCCAAAAAAAAAAAAAAAAAAAAAAAAAACAACAAGAACAAGCACAAGGATAGGAGGAATTTACTTTCTCAATTTTTCCCCATTTCATTAGTTCATTAGCTGCAGCATGTCACAAAGTTTCATAGCAAGAAACAGTGGCAAGATAAGAGAGTCCAATAATTCTCTGAAGAAAAATAACTCAAAGTCTATTTTTTTATTCAACAGACTAATAAACTGCTACTTCTTCACGTTCCTGCGTAGCATCAGTCTTAAATAAACACTTTCTGAGCCACACTGTTTTATATCACTCTCTTAACCCTAGATTACGATACACTGTAAAATTACCACATCAAAACATAAATGCCTCAAAATTTTACATTTTTCCATGTTTCAAACATTACTCCCCTCTGTGTACCTTCCTAATTACCACTTCTGCTGACCCCTGAGTGTTTAATTTGTTTCCATTGCTGCTGCAATTTTATTAATTTTTTTTTTTTTGAGATTGTGAGAAGCATCATTTAATGCAAAAAAATGTTCAAGAAATTAGACGTTTTTACTTTTTTTTTCATGTGACCAGGGAACTTTCCTGGTCATCGGCAGACATCGAACAACCCTTTGTGACTCGTGAAACACAGTGAATAACGCTTAACATACTTACAGACTTACTGCGACCGAACGAATAGATACCGTAGAACGTCCAGGCCATGAGGTGAAACTCAGGTCATAAATCAACCTGAGCCAGGAATTTCAAGTCCCCATGTTTTGCCTAGTTGTGAACACATGGGACTGTGTCAAGAGTTCAGAGAAATTACTATTTTTAGAGCACCTAATGTTACATAATGTTACAGATAAAAAGACCAATGAGGAAGTTCTCAAAGAGGCCAACACAAAAAGGGAGCTCTTAAAAAACATCAGAAAGAAGCAATCAACATTTTTCGGGCACATCATGAGAAGAGGAAAGTTGGAATACTTGGTTACAACTGGCAAAATAAAAGGAAAGAGAGATCGTGGACAACAAAGAGAGAAAATACTGGATAGCTTGGTGTCATGGCATGGAAAACAGTCAACAACAGAACCGATATGATGCACTGTAGATAGAAGATTGTGGAGGGACATGATCGCCTACGCCAACCGGCAGGGTACATGATGATGATGATGAATGTTACATTTAAGTGGTAGTAATTTTTACTACAGTATTGTAACTGCAAGAGTCACAGATAGGTATCGTAATATAGGGTTAAGACTATTCCATGTCTTCCACATCTTTTGCATTTCTGCTTTCATCTATCTTCTCCAAGTATATTCTGGCTTTGGCACAGGCGTAATACCGACCACATTACCCCAAAAATCATGTGTCAAAGGTCTGTGAAATTTATGGTCACTAACACCATATTCCCTATACGCCATTTGGCGTGATGGAAGCACTTTACTTTTTTTTATATTTTGGCTTTCCCCTATGTCTACTCATCCCCTGAGGATCATATAAAGGGGCCTATCACATCTATCTATCTATCTATTGACCTTTCGAGCCGTAACCGGCCCATAGGGCGTAGACCAAGATACACCTTCTCCTATATGAATTTTTGTTCTAGCAGTTTTCTTTTAAAGATATTTTATCAAATCTCGCCATCTGTCTCTGTTCTGTGCAAGCAGTTCTATCTCATTGAGGGAGCCGATTCCTGCTGCTCTTGCCTCTCTCATCAATGTTCTTCTCAGTGTCTCCCTGGGTCTTCCTCTTTTTCTTTTACCTGTTGTTTCCCATATGAGGGCTTGCTTTGCTATTCGATTATTATCTCTTCTCATCACATGTCCAACGTATGACCATCGTCTTTTCTTTATTACTGAAGATATTAGTGGTTGATTGGCGATTTCTCTAATTTCCTCGTTTGTTTTGAATTCGTTCCATTCTATACCAAGTATTTTCCTTAGACATTTATTTTCGAATGCGTTCAACTTTGTTTCTATATCTCTTGTTGTTTTCCAGCTTTCACACGCATACGTAAGGGTTGATAGTACATTTGATTTGAATAGCCTAAGTTTTGTGTTTGTGCTAATGAGTTTTGATTTCCACAACTTTTCAAGGCTTCTGAAAGACATTGCTGCTTTAGCCAGTCTGATTCTAATTTCTTTGCTCGTATCCTCTTCTCGATCAATGTGACTTCCAAGATAGATAAAGTGATCGATCTCTTCTACTGGTTTGTTTTCCATGTATATTTTGTCACTTGTTGGAATTAAACTTTTCATGACTTTAGTCTTTTCATGATTGACCTCAAGCCCAATTTTGCTGGCTATTGATGATAGTTCATTTGTGTTTTCCTGCATCGTTTTTATCTGACTGCTGATGAGAACTATGTCATCAGCAAAGTCGAGGTCCTCCAAATGGTCTCCTTGTATCCATTCGATGCCTTTATTACCAGTGCAGCATTTCTTCATTATGAAGTCCATAACAATTCCAAATAACAAGGGCGATAAAATACATCCTTGTTTAACCCCAGTTTCTATTGGGAAACATTCGCTCAGTCCTTCCTCTGTTCGAACTGCACATGTGTAACCATCATACATGTCTTTGATAATATTTATGATTTTTGATGGTAAGCCATATTGCTTCAGAATTTTCCACAAAGAAGAGCCTATCACATAATACTCTCAAATTGGCTTCCGCATTGCGTGACCTATCCATTATCTTTGTCCACTAGTGTTTATCAGGTGCGTTCCCACAGTTATTAGTTAATAATGTGATTTCCACCATTTCCACCCTATTATCTTGCAAAAGCATCCGTTAATGAAAGTTTGTATCATCATGGCTGCTGTTTTTGTTGTTCTCCGTGTTTCACAGATATATAATATAATGAAACTGACATAACACAAGTTAAAAATGGTAATTTTCTTACTTAACTTAATTTACTTGGATTTCCATATGTTTTGTAGTGCAATAAAGACTTCTTTTGCTTTGTGTATCCTTATTTTAGTATCATTCTTCTGTGTACACATGTAGACCTCAATATCAATGAGTTCAACAACAGAGAATTGGTCAACTCAATATGATTACATCTCCATAAAACTTGTCCCTATATAGTACTGGTGATGACCACAAGAGCCTTCTCATCATATGTAGGGCATGATTGTAGCAGATGTTTTAATTCAAGAAAAGATTCAATTTAAAGATGGATTGCTACAACATATGGAAATAATTCTGAGAATGATATTTATTTTGTAGACAGAAAGTTGTGGAGATCTATAAGTGACTACATCAGATGAAATAACATATGATGTTGACCATGACATAACATTATTCAGAAAATTAGGTGGCATCGTTTTCTTTGATAAAAAACACAGTACATATGACGTCAATGAGTTGTTTCCTGTCAAGTATGCCATTATCTGTTCTCAGCCTGTCTGCAGCATGGTAGATGTGACTTTTAGCGTCCAAGGAAAAAACTGCCAATGTCATGGTTTATCTCCACCTGGATTTACATAAAGCTTTTCTTTAGATGGATTGTCAACTTGGACCTTTATGTTTCTTCTGCACTATATTTTTAATCTACTCAATAACAATGAGTTAGTTAAAAAAAAAAAAAAAGACAAATGTAACCATTTTTAAAATTTACCTGATGCAAAACAACGAAAATAAAAGGAACCAGAACGAGCCAAATGAAGCAGAATCCAAACTGATACTGAGGGAAAGGCCTGTACCATTTTTGTGATGTCTCTTCTGGGTACCAACGGATTCTGGTTACAGGTAAAAAAAAAATAAAAAAGAGCAGGAAGTGTAATGCTGAAATATAAAACCAATGAACAAAGCAAAACATGCAAGAAAATTCAATTTTTTTTCGTAAGAAATAATTTACACAAACACATGCATACCCACACATAAAATTAACACTTCAACATCAGAGAAACACTCTCATGTGAGATTTTTAAATAACATAGTGTACATTACATAGTACATAGATTGAACAGTTTCAGATTGGCAATCAGTAATTTTTTCTTTCTTCTACTCAAAATGTAGTAAAGTAAAGTAAAGTACCCCCATCACGCCAAGTGGCATATAGGGAAATATGGTGTTAGTGACCCTATATTTTACAGACCTTCAGCACATGATTTTTGGGGTAATGTTCAAAATGTAGTGTTCCTGTCAAAACCAACTTTCAAGAAAAAATTATTTTTAGAAAAACTAAAAAAAACAACAGAAAAAATAAATTCAAAACTATTAACACTGACCTATGATGTACAAGTTTTAGTTCTGTCATGAGTAACAGAACTTAAATAGAAAACAGATATATATCATCATCATCAAGTGCTGGGCCTACTGGCGTAGGTGATCATGACTCTCCATAACTTTCGATCTCGACAGTTCTTTATCATTTCTGTTGTTGACCTTCTGCCAAGCCATTCTCTTAAGCTGTCTGGTATTTTTTCTCTTTGCTTCCCTCTATCTATTCGTCCCTCAATTTTTCCAGTTGTTACAATATATTCCAGTTGTTCTCTTCTCATTACATGGCCAAAAAATGATGATTGTTTCTTCCTAATATTGGAAATTAGATCTCTTTTTGCTTTGACCTCTTTCAGAACATTTTCATTAACTCTTCTTAGCTGTCCATGGTATTCTCAATATTCTTCTGTAAAACCACATTTCTACAGACTCCAGTGATTTTCTTGTCTGTTGTCCTATTGTCCATGATTCACATCCATATATTAAGACTGGCTCTACATAACATTTAAGAACTCTTTTTCTTGTTTCTATTGTCAAAAATGGATTGCATAGTATCTTCATCATTTTCTGGAAAGCTGCTTTTGCCTGAGCCATTCTACATCTCACCTCTTTTGTACATCTTCCATCTGAGGTTAACAAAGTTCCCAAATATTTAAATTCATTTACCTGTTTTAATATTGTTCCACTTGTCTTTATTCTGCACTGAGGTGATGTCTTTTTCTTTGTTGATACCATTACTTCTGTCTTTTTGCTATTAAGGCTGAGTCTTTTATTTTTGCTTTCTTTCACTATAATGTCCAACATTTCTTGTAACTCATTTTCACTCTTAGTGATTAATACTGTATCATCAGCATACCTTAGATTATTTATATTACGACCTCCAATTGTTATTCAAGGCATGTCCCTTATGGATCTTAAAATAATCTCATTATAAATATTAAACAAATCTGGTGTCAACACACAACCTTGTCTAACAACCCTGTTTTATTTCTTGAAACATTCCCAATTGGTTTTCAGTTCTTATGGCCGCTGTTTGTTGCCAGTACATGTTCTTTATTATTCTTAGATCTTTGTTGTCTACGTTTATGCTTTCTAAAATTTTGCATAAATGTAGTAAAATTAAGACTATTATTATTTTATATTACAGAAACATTGTATAACTTACACGAATGACAGAAGGCTTGGTAGAAGGTGAATGTAAAGAGATGTAACTTTATCAAGGCTGTGAAACACTAGGGAATTCCTAAACACAAGCAGAGCCCAAATCAGAGGTCCATTTGCAATGGCAAAGCCAACAGCAAACACGTCTTCACGTTCCGGTGCTACCCTGAAATTAAATACAAACCACACACAGGAATGAAAATGAAGGTTACTATATTAACAACCAAAATGTAAACATTTCTGTTGTGTAATATGCACAAGGATGCTTTTGTACAATGAATAGTTAGTTTGTATTCAATCACTCTAAAATAAGCAAAATAATGAAACTGAATAAATTTAATTTTTTACGGTTTCAAAAATTAACATTTAAAAAAATATATATAAATTTCAGAAACTGTTCACTTTACTAACACATCACAGACAAATTGCATAGAAAAACTTACCAAATATAAATATACCAAAACACATTTGCAAAGTAGCAGAAATCCAGCATAAAGTACTGATATTTTAATCTCCTGTCAACAGAAAAAGAAGGTAAGTTTCATTAAAACAGAACAAGCAAATCATATTTCTTGACTTGCCACCATTGTTAGTTCTCCCTGATAAGTGAGGAAGTTGCTATTACTCACAAAATATGTCTAATTTATAAATGGTCTTTTCAGGCACTGCCTATTAATCTTCAATTGTTCCACTTCTAATTGATAATTATCAGATTAATTGGCTGTCCTTGTAGATTCCCAGTTATTTTTCACAGCTGTTTGTCACTAATACTTTTGTTAATTTGTGTTTTCCAGAAATATAAAATGCACAAGCATCTTCTATTATACATTCTGAGGAAATTATATCTAAAAACTTTACAACTTTTGTAGTTACAATTTAAATATTGCATCACAAGTACTCTCAAATTTGCCAACCTTTGCTCATTGTGTTACTAACATTATTCTACTAATTTATCATTCCTACATAAATATTTACTTTAGCTAAACAATTTAATGTTTTCTGGTCGTAAAATTGAAAAAAAAAATTCAAAAGCAAATTGAAACCACTTCCATTCATTTTAAGAATGAGTGCACTAAGCTCAAGACATCTTCATCCAAAACTGCTGCCAGATTTTCTAGATGATAAATAAAATGCCACTTTCAGGTTAAAACAAGCAGCTGTGTTGTATATCTGGTTATATTTGTTGTATGCCTGTTTAGTGGAATTTCCTGAGAATCTGTTCTCATTAATTTAACTCTTTATTTGATTTCCAGGTAAATCAATTACTGTATCTAATTAAAATTCTGTCTAGCTTAGTTAATTAAACAAAAACAACTAGAGTGTATGAAGGAAAGTAGAAGAGAGAGAGAGAGAGAGAGAGAGAGAGAGAGAGAGAGAGAGAGAGAGAGAGAGAGAGAGAGAGAGAGAGAGAGAGAGAAATAGAGAGGTAAAGAGAAGTAAGATAAGAAAAGTAAAGTAAGTTTCCTTGTCAGGGAATATTTGGAGTAAGGGGAATATAGTTTTAATGCTAATATTTTCTATTTACATGACCACTTATGAGTGACATGAATAGTATCACCGCAGGCTGCCATACTTTTCTAGAGAAAAATCTTTCTGGTACCCATTTTCAGGCTAGGTGAATTTCAAAACAGGGTTGGTCCAAGATGACAGTAGTTTCATTTGGCAATTAAATCTGGACCAGAGTGGTCAATAGGCGAGTGTATTAAAAACTTAACCACTGAAGCATCAGCAATGAGAAGTATAATATGAAATAGGTAGAAAGGGAGTGAGAGATATAGAAAAAGTACATAAAGAAGAGACAGTGAAAAAAAAAGAAATAAAATAATATGTGAAAACAAACATACCAGTACATATAAAGTCTCAACAGCAGCAATGTGGGTGTTATCAGGGAGTAGTAATACGGTAGGAGCCACTTCACTGTGAGAACAAAGTGAGATATTGCAACTATGGATACCACTGTTAGCACATACACAACCTTGCTTTGCAGTCTATGATTTTTCAGCAGCTGGTGAGAGTTTGTAATAAATAGTTTAATGACACTTACAAATAACAAGTTTATAATAAATAACTTAACACTTGAAAATAACAAGTTTGTAATAAATAATTTAATGACACTTACAAATAACAAGTTTATAATAAATAACTTAACACTCGAAAATAATAAGTTTGTAATAAATAATTTAATAACATTTACAAATAATAAGTTTGTAACTCTGTTTCATATTAAAAACATAGATTTCAAATAATAAACAAGATTTAGCTTTGTACTAAAAGAATTAATAAAGTTGCAAGTCTACTACAAAAATAGCACAGTGATTGTACAAGGCGTGTTCAAATGAAACTTGTCTTCATAAGTATTTATACACGTAACCCATTTCTTAGGTAGACAGCAAATGCCATCTGAGAAAAATGATGGTTTCTCATTAAACCAGTTTGTTACCAAAGCTATGACATCTACATCAGAGTCAAATCATTGTCCCTTTAGAGATTTTTTTTAAGGATCTGAACGAATGAAAGTCTCATAGTGACAGATCAGGGATGTAGGTTGGGTGTTTTAGAACTTCCTAAACAAAGTTCATGTGGACGAGCACGGTCATGCAACAGAATAACACCACATGAAAGCATGAGAACAGGCAAATAAACTGCAGTGCTGCGGTAAAGCTGGTAGCAGGAGCAAGTAGTAGGGTGTAATATACACTCCTACAAGATATGGTAACAGCTTTACAAAAAAGGAACACAACAAAATACTGACGTTTCGGCCTAGATGCATTCTTCCTCAGAAAACTAGAACAACACATGAAAGCATGCCGGGAATCTTATTCTTGATAGCTGTATGCAGGTTGTCTAGTGTATCTATGCTGAGAATGGAATTGATGTTCACACCAGGCTTGTTAAAGTTTGCCAACAGAAGCCATTCATTGTGAAAATATATGGACAGATTCCATATCACACCGGCCACTTTTCCACTGGTCTGCAGCAATACCAATGAATACTATGCAGAGAATTAACACATATATAAATGCACACTGGTGTGTACAGTCTCTAATAACTAGGACTAGTTTCAAGACAGCTGACATAGCTTTAAAAACAAATTTAACAAAATAGTAACAGACAGCAAGAACATTTAACGATTCCCCTTAAAATGTTATGTCTATAAAGTTACAACACTCCAAAATACATTAACTATTATAAAATTTATTAACAAAGGGTGGACTGGATTAGTTGTGTGGGATAGCTAATTCTATGAAATGCTCCTTATTTCTTGTGAAGTAATCATCAAGTCTGAAGAACCATAACCTCCTCCCCAGGTAGATGCAACCAGTTAGCCTCAAAATGGCAACCCATCTAGGAGAAGGTCAGCTTCGACTATAAACACCTGCTATCTAGCAGGTATACCTGTTCACAGAATAGACTTCAGTAAACAGGGATGAAAAACCAGGAGATAGAGCCCCTAAGGCAGTTCAGTGCTGATTTCAACACTACTCTGGCAACTCCTGGCACCAAATTGTTCTGGTCCTGTCAGACCTTTGGATCACTCGGCTCCATGGAGAGAAGAAACATGGTGCATGGACGACAACGCGTCTCTTTCTTCTGCCCAAGCTCGCACCCTGGAGAGGACATGAAGACTACGAACATAAACCCTGCAGCCTGGGAAGAAATAACTGCGGTCTGCAATCTTTGCAAACACACTCTAAAGCTCCACCTCAAGCAAGAAGCAAACAGATTAATAGAAAAAGAGAATACACTGCAAAAGAAAAGAAAAAAATAACATTTCCTAAGGGCACTGAAAAATCCATAGACAATTATTACTGGCGGAGGCTACAAACTACTAACAGAATTTATTAGTACTACATCCTCTATAAAAATCACTTAACATAGTGCCGCTTATTTTATTTTATTCTAATATTTTTTTCACATTCTATGGTGAAATATAACATCAAGAGACACAATAACGGACAAATACAAAGTAACAGAGGTCATGGCAGACAAAGACTGAAGTATACAGATAACATCAAGAGAATATATGACAGTATCCATTATCAAGTCAAGAGACAGGGTAAAATGGAGATTCCTTGTAACCAACTTTCAATGTGTTGTTGGCGCAAGATGATGATTGTGAGGTAGAACCACCATCTTTGCATGAGGGCAGCAGCAATACACTTAACTCATTAAGCGACAAATTATTTTTTTTAAGTTGTGGAAAATTTAATTTTCATTGGAAAATTATTTTAGCATTCTCACAGCAATTGGTACATGTGGTAAAGAATTTTTAGTGAAGATTACACCATACAGGACCTAATGAATTAACAAATTAATGTAATAGTAGCTTCTGTAGAACTTGATTTGCTAGATTTGTTGTCTATAGCCAGAAACATCCATTGCACAAAAATACAGTCGACATCAAAGGCACAACTATCCATCATGGAATGTCATAGGTTAAAAAAATATGATCAGAAGGATAACAAATATTTAAACAATCTATCTATTGTCCTTTCAAGTCTAAGATGGCAAGTAGGGCACACATCTTAAATATATCTCAAGATTTTTGTTATAAAGTGCCAGACCTTGCACAGGACCCGCAATGTATCTCACCACATTTTCATGTTTTGGGCCAGCTTCTTAGTCTTGGCAAGGGAGCTGATGCCTGCTGTCATTGCCTCTCACCTCAATGTGGCACCAACTCAAGCACATCTATTTGTGAGGCCCCAAAATCAATGGTGATAAAATTACCCATTTATTGTGTGCAATTCATCCTGTGTACCTCTGGCTGCCAGTAACACAGACACCATTGGGCTTCCACTCATGCATATTTTCTGCACTTCATCAGCATAGTTCAAAAAATTTGGGTGAGTTGCTAATGGTACTTTTTATCCAAATTTTTAGCCCTCTCCCCCTACTATCTATCTATCTATTGCCCTTTCGAGCCAAAGACAGCACATAGGGTAGAACCACAATCTCAAAAACAGAAATCTTAAGTACCAAAATATCACATATTGCAGAGATCACTGCCCTAAAATCTATGGCTCTGTTTCCATAACAATAATTTTTACAATGACAGCTTGTCAAGCCATCGATCAACTTCCTTAGTCGCCTCTAATGACATGCCTGGAAGGTCACAGTGTCACTATTCTTTACTTCCCTCATAATGAGGCCCCGGTAACACACAGGTTAAAAATTTCATACATCCAAAGTCAGGTCTCCCCGTACTACCTTCTTTTTATTTGATTCTATTATCTGCTTTTAATTTACTCACAATTCCGTAGACAGTTCACTCTGGAAAGTTCTAAGTTTTACAAATATTGAACATGTTTTATTACTTTATTCCAAAGCTTCAAAATTAACACAAACTTTTACCTTGTAGCAATTTTCTGCTATTAGCATTAGAATGAACATCTGCGTATTACAAACATATTTTACGTTAACTCTTTATAAAACTTTTGGTAGTGTTTGCTTACTCAAGTGGAGTGAAAATGTGTGGCAAAACACGCATATTTAATTAGATTTCAGCACATTTAGCTCAGTAGTAAGACTGCCATATTTTGTGAGTGCAAAATCTTGTATTTTTAAACATACCTTGATGTATTTTATGGCTTTTAAAAAAAAAAGTAAAGTACCCCCGTCACGCCAAGTGGCGTATAGTGAAATATGGTGTTAGTGACCCTATATTTTATAGACCTTCAGCACATGATTTTTGGGGTAATGTGGTCAGTATTACGGCCGTGCTGCTTTACTTTCCCAGAAAAAATCCGGTACCCATTTAAGGCTGGGTGACCCCGGAAGCCGTCGGTTGGGATCAAACCCTACCCCTTGTCCTTTGTAGTCCAGTTCACTAACCACTGAACTATCGTGGCTCCATTTTATGGCTTTGCTGATTAGATTTGATTCAGTTAAAAATATAAAGTAATTAATACACTCTAGGCAATACTGTGCTATTACTATACAGACAGAAGGTTTCAATGACTAACCTTGAAAAATGCTTTAACATCATTCTCATCTTCTTTGATAGGTTCTGTCATTTCTGCCACAGTCTCATATAGATCGTGCATGTGTCTTAAAGATGTTCTTCCACGTACACCTGTCTTTGATGGTGTTGGATCTTCCCTAATATAATTTTAGATGAAAATTAGCACAAAATAAAATCCAATCAAATTACAAATAATGAATTAGAATTTTCACAGCAGTCTGAAATGATGTTTATGAGTCACTAGATGTGTAACAGTGAATGTGAAGGAGAGTAGGGGATAGTTGAGGTGAGTGAGTGAATATAGCACGAGGGGAGGTCATGGGAAATGTGAATAGAATAATATTTCGGCGGGATAGCGGAAATCTCGTGACTGATTGAGGGTGTTAACTTGGAGAGGAGGAGATGACGTAGGGGAGTTGTGTGATTGGTTAAGGGACAAAGCATGATATGATGTAGAGTAATTTGATTGGTTCAGAGACAAAATATATAATCCCATGAACAAGGCTGGAAGACAAGATTCACACATGGAGACTGCTGAGAACTAGTGACAGACCAGGTACTGTAGACACCCCCCCCCCCCAACCCCAAGTAGATAGTCGTAAGCCAATAGCTCTTGAAGTCCTAGTTGTGATAAAGAGTTAGACAAGTTGCAGAAGTAGGTCTCAAATTTTTTGATGAGACAGATCATTGTGCTAGTATAGGGAGTAAATATTAGGATTCAGACTAGCGTGATTCAGCATTGGACAGATTGTGTGTGAGAGACGAACTGAGGCATGACTGCAGAAGAGAGATGTGCATTCAGGACATTAATGTGTGAACAGCCAAGCGAATTGTACACCGCTGGCTTGTATATTTTTTGTTTCATTGGGCATGTTACATGTAAATAAACTTACTGTTACTCCACAAGAGAATTCTGTGTGCAGTAAATCAACAACTATCACTTTGTCGTGGTCTGACACTGTGGTGAAGAAGGAAGTGTGAGTGTCACGGCGAAAGAGAGTTAGTGTTACCAGACTCTGCAGTCCAGAATAATTCCAAAATCAACGCGAAGTACGTCAAGTGTATGCTGGATATATGGTAGACACGGGAATTATCATCCAAGATTTCTCTCCAATGTAACGGCAAGATCACGTCTGGACGAAGCATCCTCAACCACTGCAGCGGAGCGCGCATAAAGTGGGTCAAGAAGAGCGCAGAGTCATTACGGCCTGGAGATTATGGCGATCACGATAAAGGCAGAACATTAGAACGGTTTACAGGTATCTTCATGTGAAAGTTATATTTGCGACGTTTACAAGACGCCATATATACAGAGCGTCATACATTGAATGGCGTATTAATAATAATCGTCGTTGACAAATGCAGTGGAATGACTTAAGTAATAGAATATTAGACGTATTAAATTTTTTCTCGTGCACAAAATGATCATCATTATGTTTAGCATGTCCATTATTACTTTAATCTTTGTCTGATCCTACAGATAGATCCTAGCACAACAATGCTGCAAACCTAGCAAGAAACCACAATGAAATCTAAAAAAATCTAGTTATTGTTAATTTTTTAAATAATATAATGAGTTGTAATGCTTTTGAAACGTTTGATTTGTCAGCAGAACACAACATACTCTATTTGATTTCAAACTGTTAGAAGATTATCTGCATGCTCAACTTGAATACTGGACTTACATTTTATTGTTTGTCTCCAATTAGACACTCATATCACCTACTATGAGATCAGGGGTCACTGGAAAAAAAAACTGAATTACTCTATACTGGATTCAAACAGGGTACATTTATACTTTGGCAAGGACATTAAACTAAAGGCAGTTTCCCCATGTAACAAAACTACTCCATGATTGTAAGTAAAAAAAAGTAAAGAGCGCCGTCATGCCAAGTGGCTTATAGGGAATATGGTGCTAGTGACCATAATTTTTACAGACCTTCGGCACATAATTTTTGGGGTAATTTGATCAGTATTACGTCCGTGCCGCTTTACTTTCCCAGAAAAAATCCAGTACCCATTTAAGGGTGGGTGAACCCAAAAGCCATCGATCAGGATCGAACCCGACCTCTTTTTTCTTTTGTAGTCCAGTTCACTAACCACTGAGCTATTGCGGCGCCCCGTGCCGCTTTACATTTGCATCACATCAGTTCTATTGTTGACTGTTTTCCATGCCACGATACCACACTATCCAGTATTTTCTCTATTTATATCCATGATCTCTCTTTCCCTGTATTTTGCCAGTTGTAACCAAGTTTTCCAACTTTCCTCTTCTCATGATGTGCCTGAAAAATGTTGATTGTTTCTTTCTAATTTTTTTTAGGAGTTACCTGTTTGTGATGGCCTCTTTGAGAATTTCCTCATTGGTCTTTTTAGCTGTCCAGGGAACTTTCAACATTCTTCTGAGAAATCCTATCTCTGTGGCCTCTAATTGACTTTTAATTTGTTTGTTTACGATCCAAGATTCACTTCCAAAAGTCAAAGTCGGTTCTATATAGCATCAATGAACTCTCTTTCTCACTTCTATTGACAGATTTGTTGCACAAGATGTTTTTCATTTTCTGAAATGCTATTTTGGCCTGAGTTATTCTGCTTTTTATTACTGTGGTGCATCTTCCATTTGATGTTATTATTGTGCCCAAGTATTTGAAGCGTTGCACTTGTTTCAGATCTGTCCTGTTTATTTTTATGCTGCATGATGGTGATGATTGTTTCTTCGATATGACCAATACTTCTGTTTTCTTACTATTCAGACTGAGACCTTTCTTATTGCTTTCTTTTATTATTATATCTATGATTTCTTGTAGTTCATTCTCTGTCTCTGCTATTAAGAATGTGTTATCCGCAGATTCCAAATTGATTAAGTTGTGATCATTGGCGTTAATTCCTGTTTTGTCTACCATTGATCTTATAATATTTTCACTATAAAGTGAAAACAAATCAGGCGACAACACAGCCTTGTCTGATCCTTGTTTTATATATTGGAACTGCCCTGTTTAGTTGGTAATTCTTATGGCTGATGTTTATTGCCAGTACGTGTTTTTTTGTATGATTCTCAGACCCTTGCCGTCAATGCTTAATATCTCCAGCATATTGATTATTTCCACACGCTTTACTTTGTCAAATGCTTTTGTTATATTGTTACACCATATGTGTAGTCTACAAAACACATATATAGAACTTTCTTTACCTCTATAGCTCTTTCTATCAATGTTCTTAGGATGTATATTGCATTGTTGGTGCCCTTTCCTTCCACAAATCCACATTGTTCCTCACTTATTTCTCATTTTATTTTGTTCCTTACACGTCTCATGATGCTTCTAGTAATATAAAGTAATATAAATTCTAAAATAGAAAGTAAAAAAAATGTAAATAAATAGAGTTAAAGGCCTGATATACCATCCACACAACTCTAGAGTTGGCAGCATTTTATTTTACAACTTTCAATTATATTAAGTGAAGAATGAAAAATTCCTTAGAGATAAAATTATATTGGTCAGGTAAATTATCATACCTGGAAAGAAAAATGGTTTTAATATGTTACAATTTTCTTGAGTCACCTTTTGTAAATGTTTGAAACAAAAACATAGTTGTTATTATTTTCACTGTCAAATGTGCATTACTGGTTAGCAGATTATGAATATTAATCAATTAACATGTTATTTTGTTTTGTTAACTTTTATGGAAAAAATATGATAAACATCAAACACATTTACTTCAAAATATCCATGGATGATTTCTGAGTATGTGGGCACATTTCTTGAGGCACATCTTCAACACACTTTCCATCTACACATTTATCTGGACCAACACGATTCATAATGTTGTCACCTTGGCCTGTGTTGGCTATTCACAGAAGAATAGTGATAAATTATGATTAGTTGGTTAATAACAGTGACTTCACTGCTTTCTGTACAAATCCTATAGTTTTTATGACTCATTTAACAAAAAGTGTGAAAATCTTTACAGATGGTATGATATACCTCTTATCTATCATCATAGTTAAACATTCCTAGCTAGTATAATTGATTTTATAATTCAGCAGGCAGAATTGATATCCAGATTGCCATATCACCATAAAAAGAGGTAGAGGGAAACAAAGGACAGATACAAGATAATTTATTATAATGGTTTTGTAGGAAATGAAATAAAGAACTGATAAACTACTGAAGAGATAGAAATATATGAAAAGATATGAACACTTACAACAGCAGGCATAGTACTTATATGATGGCGATATTATCATTTACAGTGGTTAATTGCTTCAGCAATTGATCTTTGCTTGTGGTGACCATTTAAACATAAAACTATCTCAACAACATTTTAAAAATGTATTTACCATTAAGTTAAACAATGGCTGCAGAATTCTATTACAATCTTACATCATCATTTGTAAGCATTCTCCCATTGTGCGAAAATAAAACCATCTTTAGTGTTAAGATGCCAGCCAGCAACTGAGTTTAAAAAGTGGTTACTAACTCATAGTTAACTCCATGCATCATAATCAGAGACAAAAAGCTGATCAAAATAATACCCCATCTCCTGGTGATGACTCTGAAGGGAGTCGCGATAGCTCAGTGGTTAGTGAACTGGACTTCAAAGAACAAGAGGTAGGGTTCGATCCCAACCGACGGCTTCCAAGCTCACCCAGCCTTTAATGGGTACCGGATTTTTTTCTGGGAAAGTAAAGTGGCACGGGCATAATACCAACCACATTACCCCAAAAATCATGTGCTGAAGGTCTGTAAAATTTATGGTCACTAACACCATATTCCCTATACACCACTTGGCTTGACTGGGGTACTTTACTTTTCTACTTTGATGATGACTCTGGAAACAGAGGAAGCAGTCTGGCTAAGTGTGCAGCAAGAAAATGGGAAAGCAACTATGTACCCAAAAATATAATGCTGAAGTTGGATGTGTTTGGGCCAAGCAGTGCAAATAGACAGCTTTCTGTAAATCACAACACAACCATGCCCACTTAGTGGCCTTTTAAGGGTGGACAAGAAATATAAGTAGTCATAAGAGGAATGCAAAACGAGAAGTACAAATTAATAATAATATTAATAATAATAGAATTAATAATTGAAATGTAAAATATTAGTTTTAGCAAAATGTCACATCAGACCTACACCACATCATCTTTATCCTATTCAGCTGTACAATCTACTACTAATTATAACACGTGTCTACTGTTAGTTTAAAACCATCCAGCTTAATCTGCATGTTTGAACATTATTTTTGCCTAATTGGTCATTAATTCCTAAAGGATCATTTTTTTTTCCTGTTTGTAATGAACTGTGTTCTCTTTTCAGTACAATTTGTATTTGGTTTAAAAATAAAGAGATTTAGAAATAGAAAGATTTAATTCAATAATTTGTTCAATTATTTCTTTGCCAACAACACAAATTCAGTAATATCACACATCATAAAAGGTGGGATTTGGTGATCTTGAGGTCAGACTTCGGCCTCTGGACAAGAACGTCCTGGGTTCTATTCCCACCAGAAAGGTGGTATTGATTTTTCAAAAACATGAAAAATTACTCCGTGGTTTCTTCATGACATTACCCTCCCCTGATCTCTTAGATAATGAGATCTGATGCCTAGCCCTCTCAGATAACAGCAATAAACAGGAGGTCCAGTGTGCACTTGTGCACATTAAAGAAGCCTTGGCATTTGGAAATAAAAAAGAGTAGGCCAAAAATGGCCTTTAACAGGCCAATAGTTAATAGGAAAAAAATTGACCCAAAATGTTAAAATTCTGAACAATAAAATGAGAGTACCTCAGATCTATCTATCTTTCGTTCGCCCGAAGTATTGTCTATATCTGCAATGTCGTTTACTGTATAAATTTTACTGTCTTTTGTAATTCTTGCAGTGGCCCGTATAGTTTTGTCTGTAGTGTTGTATCTATGGGCCAATGGATTTTCCTCAGTCTACTTTGTTCTGTGCAATCTTGAAGTATGTGTTCAGCAGTCTGGGGCGCCTGTCCACATGCACAAGTAGTTGATGTGCCGATCTTGAATTTTGTATACATGTGACTATGGAGTCGACTGTGCCCTGTTCTGAGGCGTATAGTGATAATTTGTTCATATCTATTCATATGATGAAAGGCATCCTGATTTGGGGCTTGTGGTCCTCTGATTGATTTGATTATCTGTTTCTTATGATGGTATGCAACAGGTGTATCTAGTTGTGTGCCTGTTGAACCTTCCTTTGCCAACTGATCTGCTTTCTCATTTCCTGGTATTCCACAGTGAGATGGGATCCACTGCAGGGCAACCCTGTGGTGCTTGCAGAGTTCAGTCAATAAGGTCTGCAGATGTGGTAATTTTCTTGATTGTAGTGCCTGGAGTACTGATCTTGCATCTGTCAAAAACACTACAGGCTGTGGACTAAGATTACTATTCAGCAGTTTTTCTATTGTCAACTTTATTGCTTGTATTTCTGCATTATAATTGTGACAATATTTCCCTGTTGCTATTTTATTCATATCCCTAGTGTTATTTGGGTACTCTATATATGCACCTGCTCCCCCATTCTTTACTGCATTCTATGCTGATCCATCTGTGTACACACGAATCCATAGGTCTTGTGGGTATTCTTCATCCAGGAAACTGAGAGTTATTGTTTTTTCGCAGTAGACTTCTGTTCTTCTTTGTCAACTATTCCTTTCACTTCTGTCCGTATTTGTATTGATAATCCTGATTCCTCTGTCCAGGGAGTCTGTTCTGGTATGGGCAGTAGGGGAATAACAACTCTTGGCATGTCTGGTGTTTGTCTACTAATATGCTTGGCTTGGGGAGAGAGTGAAAAGTGTAGTACTGCACTTGTCTATATTGATGCTGATAACCATCTATTTGTCCATGAATTCAGTGCATTCATAACTTTTTGTAGCAATTTGGAGGCCACTGTTGCATACTCCTCTGTACACCACATTACCAAGTCATCTGCATACATTGCCACTTTGATGCCATGTGGTAGTTCAGTAACTAGGTCATTGATGTAGATCAGAAAAAGTGTTGGAGATAGTACCCCTCCCTGTGGAACGCCCTGGTGCAGTAAGATCTTCTTACTCTTAAGACCATCCAGTTGCACTCTGGCTCTCCTTTTATGCAGGTATGCTTTGACCCATTTGTACATCCTGCCATTTACTCCATAATTTCTCAGTTTCTTCAAAAGCCCTTCCTTCCATACCTTATCAAATGCTTTCTTTAGGTCTATCCATGCTGATAGTACCAGTTTATTTTCTTGAAACGCATCCTCAATTCCTGGGAAAGATAGGTTGCCTGATCTTCAGTAGAGTAACACTGTCTAAAGCCTGCTTGTTGTGGGACAATGAGATTTTCACTTTCCAGGTACCACTGCAGTCTGAGATTTATTATATGTTCCATTGTTTTACACAAACAGCTTGTAAGGCTGATTGGTCTATAGCTGGATGTCGTTGAACCATCTTTTCCTGGCTTTAGTAATGGTATCATAATTGCTTCTCTCCATGCCTGTGGCACTCTACCTGTGATCCAGCAAATGTTGTAGATCTGCAGTAGTTTTGCTTTAGCTGCAGTTCCCAAGTTCTTAATCATTTCATTAGACACTCCATCACTACCTGGTGATTTTTTCATTTTTAATTTGGATATTGCCAGCTCTAGCTCTCTTTGTGTAATGGGTATTTCAATGATTTCATGTGTGGTCTCTTCTTGTCTTGCATTTGTTGTGTTAAACGGGTCTCTTGTAATTTCTCTAGGCTAATTTCAATATTATTGTCATTTGCAAAGGAGTCTGCAAAGTGATTTGCTGCATGCTTACCTGTTAGGATGTCTCCATCCTTCTTCAGTGTAATTTTGGTGTTCCTTTCTGTACCCTCATCATTCAGCTGTTTTACAAGCTTTCACACTTTTCTTGTGTCTCATTCAAGATTCAAGGACTCTGTTTTCTCTTTCCAGCTTCTCCGGCTCGCTTGTAGTTTAGTCCATTGAAATTTGGCTTTAGCATGCTGATAGTTATTGTGGTGTTCCTGGCAAGGGTTATTTTCTGCTTGCTTTCGAGATGTTTCCATGTCATTGTGCAGTTGCTCTAGTTCACAACTCCAGTATGGTTTGTAGTGTTTCCGTGCCCCTCTAGGTATTGTTTCACTGGCAGCTTGTATTATTAGTCTACTGAATTCATCAACTATTTTCTGTATTTATATCTTTAGTCAGTACACTGGTGTAGTGTTGATACATTTTCCAGTCTGCCTTTTTGTAATTCCATCTGGAGAGAGTGCTGCTCTCTCTGACGGCTTCATTTTGCACCACTAAAAAGACTGGTCAGTGGTCGCTGCCTCCAAGTTGTTTCCCAACAATACGTGTGATATTCCAATCCAGGTCTGGTGAATGGAAAGCAAGGTCTGGTGTTGATGTGGTATGCCATGATCTGGAGTAGAATGTTGGTGGATCTGTTGTCTGGTTTAATAGTATAAGCCCATTGTCATCCTGCCAATTTTCAAGTTCTTCACCTCTCTTGTCCATATGTTCATAGCTCCAGCTCTGTGAATGGCTGCTAAAGTCTCCACATACAATTATTCTTTCTTTTAATGTAATTGTGTCTAGTGCTAGTGGGCGGTCACTCAGATAGTAGTAGTTAAGTAGATGAAAGTCTGTATTTTCTGTCCTGAGGTGCAGTATTTGAATATATTCCGCCCCATCCATATACACTTCAATCTGACATGCATTGATGTTGTTCTTTACAAGTGTCAGTATTCTGCACTTTTGTCTGTTTTTTCTGTCAGATCAGTAGCACTGGTATCCCCTAATCTTCAAGGCTATGTCGTTGTTTAGATGGGTTTCCTGCAAACAGCATATGCTTACTTGTTCTTCATGCAGGATATTTTATAATTCTATCTTTTTACTGTACCCATCTCTTTTGCTGTTGATGCCTTTAGCATTCCAGTGCATTATTTTGAGTGGTCTTATTTTGGATTGGCCAGTAGCTCTATTCTCTCGCCCCCTGACTCCACAGATCGGTTGAGAAGGACATCCAGTAATAGAAGTTGGGCCCTCATCAAGGCTAGCTCCTTGTCGTGGGGATGAGACTTAACAGTCACCAGGGACTGAAAACCAAGACTGGCCAGGTCTTCCTACCCCCGAGCAAGACCACAGTCTGCTTTAGCAAGTTTAAGTGCTGAAGTCGGAAGCAACCAGCCAAAAGGCGCACTACAACAATCAGGATGCCACGCACTCATTGCCAATGGGCAGAGTACCTCAGAAATCTGAGTATATCTCCCTGAATGGCAAGGGACACATGAGCACACGGCTGCAGATATGAAAAAGTGATATTCATGCAAATTTCAGTCCCTCAAGACTTCACTGCAGATATAAAGCTGGCCACAAACAGACAACACATCATAAACTCACAACTCTTCAATTTTAAATGAGTTAAATATATTTTTTAAATAGACTTCACAGTGGAAATGTAGTTAATAAACTGTTCTTATGAGGACAAGAAGAAAGTTTTGATCTGCTGATTAAAGGGCAAATGTATGTGTCATTGGTCATAAAATTATAGACAATATCATAACAAAGCACCATGGTCATGCTGGCAAAAGTGATCATATCTCTACACAACTTTCTATCTCTACAGCTGTTTACAATCTTTTGCTGTTGACTTTCTACCCAACCATTTTCTTGACTGTCTTATGTCTTTTCTCTCTATTTCCATCTCCTCTTCCCTCAATTTCTCCAGTTGTCACAATAGAATCCAGCTCTTCCCTTCTTATTATTTGGCTAAAGAGTGAATACTGTTTCCTCCTAATGCTGATAAGAAGTTTTTTCTTTATGCTTTGAACTCTTAGAATGTCCTCATTACTCTATTGAGTACTCTGGCTGAAATCAGTCAGAAACCACAGCTGATTGCTTGCATCAGGACTGATGAAAATCAGAGCTGATCAAAACCCTACTCAACATCAAAAAGGTACTCCTGGAAACCGATTAACCAAATCTGGCCAAGCGACTAGGGATTGATGAGGGAAAGCAACCTGGTATTCAAAAATGATATGCTAAAGTTAGATGTTCTAGATCAAAGGACACAAATATCACAGCTTAGTTACAAACCTCAGCACAGTGTATCTACAGTCACTTAGCATCCTCTTTTAGCCCTAGATTATGACACCTTCGTAACATTTGCTAACTATAAATTCTTGGAATTCAACAACCAAGGCAAACATTCCCCCCCATCCCCCTCCTAATTTTAAACCTTTCTAATTATTGCTTCTGGTGAATCAACTCCCTGAGAGTTGGATTTATTTCCTTTGGTGTTGGAATTTTTTTTTTTAACACAATGCGCACTTTGTAAAAATTACAAAGGTATCGTAAGAGCACGTCTGTTTTTTTAAAAAATAAATTTTGCCAATTTTCAAGAAATTTGTTTTTTTCATTAAGATAGGGGAAATCTCTTCAGCTGTCAGCGAGACATCAAACAAACCTTTGAAACAAAGGATAGGCAATGAATGATGCTAAAATGAAGTCAAACATACGGCTGGAATGATTGACTGATGACCGATATTCATGTAACACCTCCAGTAGCCATGGTGGCATGCAGTCAAATTTCAGACCATAGATTGAATGTAAGCCAGAAAATTATTACTGCATTCAATTCCTGTGTCTCTCCTACTGTAAACACACACGGCTGTGTAGCAAAGATTCAAAGAAAATAATATTTTTGGAACTCCAAAGTAACATTTAGTGTTTGTAAATTTTATGGAGGTATCGTAAAAACGTGATTCGCAGATAGGTGATGCAGTCTAGAGTTAAGGGTGGATATTAAAGTGGACCATCCATTCCTTTTAGCAGTTGTTGGGTGAAGCTAAGAAGGAAAAAAGAAACATTTTGTAGCTTTTATTGATTTACTTGTTCATTTTTCAATTGTCCAAAATTCACTTCCTCACATCAAAACTGGCACTCTACACAACGAGTTTGCCTAGGCTATTCTGCACCTCACCTATGTGCAGAAATATGGAAACTAACATAAAAATCATCATTCATCCCACCCAGATGTGAAGAGGTTCTTTCTTCTAAATATAAAACTGATTTTATAAATTGTTCTTTTTAAAATAATTACTGCCACAATAAGTATTGTTAAAAAAAAATGGACAATCTCAATTCCAGTTACAACTTCATTAAATAAATTAATTTACGTAGGTCATTCCAGAGCCAAATATAAGTAGACATAGCATCCTTTTACCTGGCAAGTTGGCTACAAGAGTAAAAAAGTTTTCTTTCATGATTTAGCTTTAAAAAGCCATATATTTGTTCTGCATATTTTAAATATAAAACTAATTTTTCATACAAACTTTGAAGCTCCACTTGTGATTTCATGGTACTGCAAACTACTCTCAAAGCAGTGGCACTGAAGTATGTAGGCAGTATTGCTGACGTGTTAGACAGTTAGTATTCTGACAGTATGATAAGGGCTGATGTGTAATAATAAAGTTCCTTCATAAAACTGAAAAAGGAAACAAAATCACAATATACACCTTTGAAGAAATAAAAAAAAAAAAACTTGCCCTGTACTTAAATAACATACAAATAATAAATATGTCATGAAACTTTTTTTTTTTTTTTTTTTTTTTTTTGCATTCGCCAGCTTCTGACGAAGTCCCTAGAGACTAGGAACTGAATTTGTGCGTGTTAATTTGTTTTTTCCTGGCAGCTGTGTGCACAGGGGTCCCTCGCCAAACAGGCAGATAACTCCATCTTCAGAGGTACTCATATTTTTTCCGTCCATGAGTAATTGATTTTCAAGCAGGGCCTTGCTGCTGAGACCAGGGGTGGTTGCCGCAGAGAGAAATCATAAATAAAAATCACAACTGGTGCAGTTGGGATTTGAACTCACAACCTCTCTGTCTTGAGGCAAGACGCCGGCCTCAAGACCAACCAGTCCCCCATGTCATGATTCATGATTAATTTAATTCTTGAAAATTCTTAATCAAATAAAATTTAAAAAACATCACCTGGGTTTTCAAAACAAGAACGCACTATGTGCTTCAATTAGCACTTGTCATTTATCATTTATTAATTGTTATCCTTTTTAAATATAATTATTATAAATTGAAATAATAGTAAGAGTGTGACAGCTTTACAGTCCCAATGTTCATAAGGGATGGGACATTCCAACAAATACTGACCTGGAAGAACATATCATAGCACATATAAGACCTAACAAACATTACTATCAAGTTAATATTGAAAATGAAGAAACACTAGCTTAATGAAAAGGGAGATGATTATGATGGATCTTGTTTCTTATGAATGATCAGGTTTCCTTCTATAGCAAAACTCTACATAACACCAATTCTAGACAAATCTGGATTAATGCTAACAACAAGCGCAGACATAAAAGCCCGTTGGGCGGAACACTTCACAGAAATTCTTAACCGTCCACTACCCCACAGTTTAATAGATTTTGAAGCTGAAACACCAGCAGCAGAATTAGATGTAAATTTAGATGACTTCACCTTGAGTGAAATAGAGCCACCAGCTTATGACCAACAACAAGGCTGCTGGAGAGGATAAGTTAACAGCTGAGATCCTCAAGGCAATTGATAGCCATAATCTAATACATCTCCAAAAAATGTTCAACATCATTTGGAAAACAGAGAAGACGCCTCATAAATGGAAAAAAGGAATCATTGTTAAGATCCCAAAAAAGGGCAATCTTAGAGATTGTAACAACTGGAGAGGCGTGACACTTTTGTCAGTTGCCTCAAAGTTATTCTGCAAAATAATCCTAAATAGAATACAGGATTCAATAGATACAGTAATGCGTGAAGAACAGGTTGGATTTAGAAAAGGGAGAAGCTGTATTGACCACATTTTCACTCTACGACTTATATTGGAAGAACACATTGAAAAGCAAAAACCTTTTGTACTTAACTTCATCGACTTCAAAAAAGCATTTGATAGTATTCATAGAGATTCTTTGTGGAAAATTCTGAAGCAATATGGTTTACCATCAAAAATCATAAATATTATCAAAGACATGTATAATGATGGGAGCTCAGTGGTTAGTGAACTGGACTACCACGGACAAGGGGTAGGGTTCGATCCCAACCGACGGCATCTGGGTTCACCCAGCCTTAAATGGGTACCAGATTTTTTTCTGGGAAAGTAAAGCAGCACGGGCGTAATACTGACCACATTACCCCAAAAATCATGTGCTGACGGTCTGTAAAATATAGGGTCACTAACACCATATTTCCCTATACGCCACTTGGCGTGACGGGGGTACTTTACTTTTTTTTTACATGTATGATGGTTACACATGTGCAGTTCGAACAGAGGAAGGACTGAGCGAATGTTTCCCAATAGAAACTGAGGTTAAACAAGGATCTATTTTATCACCCTTGTTATTTGGAATTGTTATGGACTTCATAATGAAGAAATTCTGCACTGGTAATAAAGGCATCGAATGGATACAAGGAGGCCATTTGGAGGACCTCGACTTTGCTGATGACATAGTTCTCATCAGCAGTCAGATAAAAACAATGCTGGAAAACACAAATGAACTATCATCAATAGCCAGCAAAATTGGGCTTGAGATCAATCATGAAAAGACTAAAGTCATGACAAGTTTAATTCCAACAGGTGACAAAATATACATGGAAAACAAACCAGTAGAAGAGATCGACCACTTTATCTATCTTGGAAGTCACATTGATCGAGAAGGGGATTCGAGCAAAGAAATTAGAATCAGAATAGCTACAGCAGCAATGTCTTTCAGAAGCCTTGAAAAGTTGTGGAAATCAAAACTTATCAGCACAAACACAAAACTTAGGCTATTCAAATCAAATGTACTATCAACCCTTACGTATGCGTGTGAAAGCTGGAAAACAACAAGAGATATAGAAACAAAGTTGAACGTATTCGAAAATAAATGTCTAAGGAAAATACTTGGTATAGCATGGAACAAATTCAAAACAAACGAGGAAATTAGAGAAATCGCCAATCAACCACTAATATCTTCAGTAATAAAGAAAAGACGATGGTCAAACGTTGGACATGTGATGAGAAGAGATAATAACCAAATAGCAAAGAAAGCCATCATATGGGAAACAACAGGTAAAAGAAAAAGAGGAAGACCCAGGGAGACACTGAGAAGAACATTGATGAGAGAGGCAAGAGCAGCAGGAATCGGCTCCCTCAATGAGATAGAACTGCTTGCACAGAACAGAGACAGATGGCGAGATTTGATAAAATATCTTTAAAATAAAACTGCTAGAACAAAAAATTCATATAAGAGAAGGTGTATCTTGGTCTACGCCCTACGGGCCGGTTACGGCTCGAAAGGTCAATAGATAGATAGAAAGAAAATAGATGACATAGAGCAGAATAGCACTCAAATATGCAAGAATTTAACAAAGATGATCAGCATATTTAAAAGTAAAAGATTCACTTTATTGATAATTTTGAGAAAAGGAATGTTCTGAAAATTCATATGTTATGTTGGTTTGGAGTATGACATATAGAGTGTTAACACCACTATTAAAATATTCTTCTTTTCCTTCTTTCCTTCCTCATTTGCTTTTTAGAATTAAGGGGCGATATAGTTTTTTTTCTTTTGCTCTTCTGTTGGCCTCTCCTACTATTATGTTTCTTAGTGCTATTAATACCATCAGTCCATCATTTTCATGGTCAACACTTGGGTTTGATGTTCTTGTGTTTGTTGAAGGCTCATTGTGTTGTATTTTGATTCTTCAGTCTTTTTGTGTGGCCAAACCACTTAATTGTTTTTTCTTTATGTATTCTATGGCGGGAATTATTCCCAGCTTTTTTCTCTGCTTTTCATTTCTGATTTAACCTCTCAGGCTGTTTTCTGTCAGATGTCTAACACATTTCAGTTTGATAGTGGTTATTTTCTGATTGTTTTTGAGTCTAGATGAAGATCTAAACACAGTTATGAAGCAAGTGAAATCATCAGACACCTTGATTATAATGGGTGACATGAACGCTAAAGTAGGAAAAGGTAAATATATGACCATTATAGGAAATCATGGTTTAGGAAAAAGGAATAACAGAGGAGAAAGATTAATACAATTTTATGAAGAAAACAGACTTATAATATGCAACACCTTTTTTGAGCAAGAGAAAAGTAAATTATACACATGGAAAAGCCCTGGAGACAGGAAGAAGAATCAAATAGATTACATAATGATAAAAGACAGATTCTGGAACAGCATCAAGAAAGCCAAAACCTACCCAGGAGCAGATATTAATTCAGATCACAATCCTGTAATGATTAAAATGAAAATCAAATTAAAGAGAAACAAACAAAAAACAAACTCAGCAACACCAATAGATATATCAGCATTAAACCAGAAAGATGTAAAAGAAACTTATACTGTACAAGTAAAGAACACATATCAGAAGCTGCTAGAAGAGGGGACTGGGCAGTACAGAAGAGAAAATCCTGAGGAAAAAGTGACAACAAAATGGCAATGCATAAAAAACAGCATGCAAGAATCCTGCAACACCTTGCCCAAAAAGGAAAGTAGCAAAAAAACAAAAATGGATAACTGAAAAATTCTTTGAAAAAAATGGAAGAAAGAAGACAAGCGAAGAACACTGCCAGATACAAGGATATTGACAATGAAATACGGAGAATGTGCAAAAAGGCAAAAGAAGACTGGCTCAACCAAAGATGTCTAGAAGACGAAACTATGGAAAGTAATCAAAACTTAAGAGAGATGCACACAGAAATAAAGAGAATGACTAATAAAGACAAAAAAGCTGCAGGAAACGGATTTATTGCAAACAAAGAGGGAAGAATGCTAACAGACAACAAAGATATAATAGATAGATGGCAAGATTATATAACAGAATTATTTCATGACAAAAGGGACAAAAAGCCAGACATAAAATGTACATACAATTATAAAATCCTGAAAGCTGAAGTAGAAAAAGCTATAAAAACAATGAAAAAGGAAAAGGCAGCAGGACCTGACAATATACAGATTGAGATGATACAGGCTCTAGAAGATTTTGGCATCGAAGTGATCACAGACATATGCAATGACATATACCATACAGGATACATACCAAACGAACTAAAAACATCAACTTTCATTGCATTGCCTAAAAAGAATGGTGCAGTTGAATGCAGTGATTTCAGAACAATAAGTATAATGAGCCAGGTAACACAAATTTTACTAAAAGTTATACAGGGAAGGATTCAGAATAAAATCAATACTGAATTAGATGAGCAACAATTTGGATTCAGGAAAAACAGTGGCACAAAAGAAGCCATATTTAGCATGAGAACATTGATTGAAAAGTACATAGAAGTAAACAAATCAATATGTGCCTGCTTCATAGACTACACCAAAAGCTTTCGATAGAACACACCATAACCAACTTATAGACTGCCTAAAGGATATAAATCTAGATGACACAGACATACGACTAATATGTAATTTGTACTGGGAGCAAACATAAATAATAAAATATAACAAGGAGAACTCTACACCCATGGACATAAAAAGAGGAGTAAGACAAGGATGCATCCTATCACTAAGCTTGTTCAATCTATACACTGAGAAAATCTTTAAAAACATCTGAGATGCCAGGCCTAAACATTAATGGAAAGATAATCAATAATCTAAGATATGCTGATGATACTGTTCTACTAGCAGAAAATCCTAAAGACCTACAACAATTGCTTAATGTGATAAACATAACAAGCAAAAAATATGGACTAGATATGAATATCAAAAAGACTAAAACTATGATCATAAACAAAGAAAATTCCCAAGACCTGCAATTAAATATCACAGTTGAGGGAATACATCTGGAGACAGTCCAGAGCAAGAACTACCTGGGACATACTGGTTATTGGTTATGGTTATTGGTTATGGAAGGCCCCAGTATCACTGCAAACGAATTAAAATCCATAATTGCTCAACCGCCCGTGCCATTGGAATCATCCGAATTACTAACTCATCTCCCAAACAAAGAAAAGTAGCTGTAGTCCCCATCATAGCAGTCTCAGCACACGGCACATGCCAAAAGACATAAGGCAAAACCGCACAGAAAGTGAACACAGCCAACTGTTCCCTGTCATACGATATCAGCATTCATCGTAAACAATTGAAATATTGAAACATGGTCAAAACGGATGAAACACACAGCTCACGGTGTGCACAGAGCACCTAACTCAGTAGCTACTGCAATGAGCTGGACTTGGAATATGAGGAAACTGCAACCAGGAACACTTTTCAGACATAGCCTTCAATGGTTCCTGCCGCCAATCCACCATATTGACCGGAAGTTCACGTCCTCCTGAAAATGATGATCGTCATATTTTTAAAATGTATAGCACTTGATGTTAGGGCATCGTGTTTGACTCCAATTCCGAAAATATAAAACACAGTTTGTTGTCAGATTATCCCCGTCGCACATCAAACAACAGACCGTAAGATTAATGTATGGCCGATCATGGGATATACGATAAGCCATTATGATGACGTAGCACACACACAATGGCTGCGACCATGGATTCATGATTACTCTAGTGAATGCAGTCTACAACGAACGAAACACGGTGCAAATTCCCTAAAGAGATAAAACTTCGGCTGACTTGATGGAGCGGAGCCCACCACATTCATGCATTGTAAAACATAAATAACTTGCGTCAAACAACTCCAACAATGGTCATTGAACAGCACTCAGTGTGACGTAAAATGCAAATCAACACTAGACAGTGGAAGGTCACATTCACAACACTTGATTTGTCAAAATGGAATATTGCCGTGCGTGCAACGCCAATTCATCAGCGTAGATGTGTTAATTAGAACATCATTTCGACTTGAATGCAGAAAATTGCAATGGAAAGCCGAAATTAATCAGATCCCAAAGCAATTTCTGCAGCGATCGAGAGAACATGACTTAGTTCTGCCATCATGGAAACGGAAGTCTGGGACATACTATAACCAATGATGGAAAATGTAAAATTGAAATAAACAAAAGAATAGGTATGGCAAAAAGTAATTTTAATGTCATGAAGAACATACTAACATCAAAACAAATAACACCAGGGCTAAAACTAAGAATAGCAAAATGTTACATCTTCTCAATATTCCTATATGGTGCAGAAACATGGACATTAGACAAGAAAACAGAACAGAGAATTGAAGCCCTTGAAAAGTGGATATATAAAAGAATAGGTAGAATTGGATGGAAGGAAAAGAAAACAAACGACGAAGTCTTAAAACAACTAAAAATGAAAAGAGAACTACTAAACACAATTCAAACAAGACAAATGCGATTTTTGGACCATGTTAAATGACAAAACAGCCTACTAAAAGTAATCCTGGAGGGGAAAATACAAGGTAAAAGAGGCAGAGGCAGACCAAGACAAGTACAGACGAGTAACATCAAAAGATGGACAAATCAGCCTATGACAACCTGCACCATCAAAGCAAGAGGCAGAGCAGAATGGCGCTCCATGGAAGCCAACCTTCGTTATGGAGATGGCACTCGATGATGAGAAGACACAACAGCCTAATAAAAGTAATATTGGAAGGGAAAATACAAGGTAAGAGAGGCAGAGGCAAACAAGACTAACATGGACGAGTAAAATTAAAAGATGGACAAGTCAACCTATGACAATATACACCATCAAAGCAAGAGACAGAGTGGAATGGCGCTCCATGGTAGCCAACCTTCAATGCGGAGATGGAGCTCAATGATGATGATAATCCATTGTGAAAAGAAAAAGTCCATGTATTGATTTGAAGTTGACTTAACAGATGCAAACGGTTCTTACAACATACATTCAATCATACATTACATGTATTTGTAATGATGCCATTGTATATTCATATGCATATGTCTCAGTGACACACATACAAAGCAATCAAATTAGTTTTGCCTTTGCTTATTACACTACATTACAGTACACTGTAAATACTTACTACACTAACTTGTACACTGTTAACACATACTACACTGACTTGTACGCTATTGGTTATTGGTTATAGAAGGCCTCGGTTTCACAGCAAACGAATTAAAATCCATAATTGCTCAACCGCCCGTGCCAGTGGAATCATCCGAGTTACTAATTCATCTCCCAAACAAAGAAAGGTAACTGTAGTCCCCATCGTAGCAGTCTCAGCACACGCCAAAAGACATAATGCGAAACCGCGCAGAAAGTGAACACAGCCAACTGTTCCCCGTCATACGATATCATCATTCATCGTAAACAAGCGGGATATCGAAGCAGGATCAAAACGGATGAGACACACAGCTCACGGTGTGCACAGAGCACTTAACTCAGTAGCTCTTGCAACAAGCCGGACTTGGAATATGAGGAAACTGCAAGAAGGAACACTTTTCAGACATAGCCTTCAATGGTTCCTGCCGCCTATCCACCATATACCATGGGAGTTCACGTCCTCCCGAAAATGATGACCGTCATAGCACTTGATGATGTTAGGCCGTCATTGATGACTCCAATTCCAAACATATAGACACACAGTGGTGGTAAGTTATCATTTCCAATCCAACAGAAGCCACATGACCTGTAGTTAGTAAAACCACAGAGAGAATATGATTTTGTGACCTTCACTAATTCACTCTTAGATGTGAATATGTAGTTTACACAAGAGGAGAAGTTTTCAACTACAGTGATCCCATTTAAGGCAATTCTGGTATAGCAAGGCAAGTCTCCTTTATAGCAGCAGAACTTGATGTTCTCCGCTCCCTTCTTGTAGCTGCCGCCACACGATTCTGATGTCTCATTAACTTGGACATCATTCAAGAACAATGTCAGATTAACATTCCATAGATCTGGCTCTGCTGATGAAGTGCTTGGTGCAACAGTTGTATCAATCATACAGGAGGCTCATGGTCTGTGGTCATTAATATCACAGATGGCACATGATGTTGTTATATTCAGTATTTCTTTCTGGGGTGTAAATATGTGGCACACACATGGAGAGTGGTTTGTGGTCACAGTAGTCCCATTAAAGGCAATTCTAGGGTAGCATGGCATAGCTGTTTCAGAACAGCACAATCCTATAATGTTTTCTTTGTTCGCTATAAAGCTGCTGCTGCTACACAATCCTGACCAATTATAGGTGTGGACATTATTCACTTGCAATGACAAAACTGCTTTGTTTACATCATAAACCTCTGGAAGCGAATCATTTATGGGACTAATAGTAGTTTATTCTTCCATCGGGATATCTTCATTGAGTCCCCAAAAAAAAGGTCTTTGGTTAAAAAGCACATATGCTTTTGAGTTAAACACACAATGAGCCCACTTCATAGATTCAAATTATCCTTGCCAATGCCATCCGTTTGCACAAGTTAGGTCCTTAGCTACCAACGTCCCAAACGTCTGAAACGAAGCCATCGAATTAACGACTTTATCTACAGCGAAGGTTAACGAGCTGTGAACAAACATTTATGTTCAAACCCTTGAAAACATTTTCAAAAATCTGCCAACTTGCAGCAATATCATATATCGTGTTGTTCAATGTAAACATTGCTTAGTCCATAGCTCGAATATAAATAAGCTGCCATTTTGGTGCGTCCCTGACGTCATCTCTTGTACACTATTAACACTTACTACACTAACTTGTACACTGTTAACACTTACTACACTGACTTGTACACTGTTAACACTTACTACACTAACTTGTACACAGTTAACACTTACTACACTGACTTGTACACTATTAACACTTACTACACTGACTTGTACAATATTAACACTTACTACACTAACTTGTACACTGTTAACACTTACTACACTGACTTGTACACTATTAACACTTACTACACTAACTTGTACACTATTAACACTTAATACACTAACTTGTACACTGTTAACACTTACTACACTGACTTGTACACTATTAACACTTACTACACTGACTTGTACACTATTAACACTTACTACACTGACTTGTACACTATTAACACTTACTACACTGACTTGTACACTATTAACACTTACTACACTGACTTGTACACTATTAACACTTACTACACTGACTTGTACTGTACACTATTAACACTTACTACACTGACTTGTACTGTACACTATTAACACTTACTACACTGACTTGTACTGTACACTATTAACACTTACTACACTGACTTGTACTGTACACTATTAACACTTACTACACTGACTTGTACTGTACACTATTAACACTTACTACACTGACTTGTACTGTACACTATTAACACTTACTACACTGACTTGTACTGTACACTATTAACACTTACTTGTACACTATTAACACTGACTTGTACACTATTAACACTTACTACACTGACTTGTACTGTACACTATTAACACTTCAGCAGCAGCCGTCATCGCTACATACTAAATATTCACTGGCCCATCGTTGGTCTAGTGTGATCACAATACCGTTACAGAGAAAATTAAATGATAAAATAAATATTATAACAAAAGTGTCCGTTAAATAAACTAACCTAAAACATCCACATCATCAAATTTAAATAATAAATTCATTCATCATTTTACTTTCACTACTGACCGATATTATATATGGACGACAAATAAAAAATTTAATTAATTAATTTTACATTATTATTTACGATTTACGACGACAAATTAAATTACGAATTAAAAAAAATTAGTCAAGTTGTTCAAACTCAACCGACTGATTTTTGTGTGGCCGTCTAATACTAATACGTCTAATTATTATAGTTATTTATAGTTTATACTATTGTATTGTATATTTCACATTCATTTTCATTCTATTTTCTTTTCTTTCTTTTATTTTTTGTCTGTGATTTTCAATCGGTCGGCATAGCGGAAAATGTGAGAGTGAGTGAAAATCGGCAGACGAAGCGTCAGGGGCGACAGAGCATCTTCTTGCGGTTAGTCCCGGGTGAGCGATCAATATTTATTATATAAAACAATGTACAAACCTTGTTCAACATTTGTTGTAACATCGCCATCACCACACATTTGACACATGCGGAGCCCCTTTCTGCCTGGATTAATTACCGCAATCTGATCATAATAAAAGAATGAATTAAATGTAGCCCAGGCTAAAGTTAGTCCTAGAGATAGATATCCACACTTGCTAGTTTCTCTGTTTCTAGTGCAAAAAAAATTATAGAACACAACATCAATATTATAAAAAGCAGAGAAAAAGTTAAGACTATAATGAATAAATAGTAAATATGTGAGAAAAATAACAAGGACGAGGTGGCCGAGTGGTTAAGGCGATGGACTGCTAATCCATTGGGGTCTCCCCGCGTGGGTTCGAATCCATCCTCGTCGATTATTTTTTTTTAATTAATTAGAGTTATTATTTCTTTAGATAAATCTTCAATGTTGCAATCTTCTTGATCACATTTTATCTGACACACTGGCAACAAACTGCATTTCCTCATGCAAGGATCTGAGCTTCAGGAGGAACAGAGGTTGCACACACAGATGCCCTGTTTATCATAAAACAACTAGCGGAGAAAACAATAGAGCATAATAAAACACTGTACAGCTTTTATTGACCAAGAAAAGGCGTTCGATAGGGTGGACAGGGAACAACTGTGGTCCGTATTGCCTTGTACGGAGTGAGTCACCACCTAGTAGAGATATGCAAGAGCCTCTATGAAAGTAGTCGCACTACAGTAAGATCTTCAGCAGCCTACTCTAAACATTTCACCATTAACTCCGGAGTAAGACAAGGCTGCGTGCTTTCCCCCTTACTTTCATCACATATATGGACAATATAAGCAATTAGCATGCCCAATCAAAGGAAACATACCAACACGGATGACAACAAACGATAACACAGAAGAGAACGAAAATACGTACCAGAAAACAACAGAAGAGAGGAAGAAATAAATGAAATACTATTTGCAGACGACCAAGTTCTGATACATGAAACAACTGAGGACCTACCAACAGGCTAAACAACACTTGTAAACAATACAACATGAAGATCAACATAAGCAAAACCGAAGTAATGGCATAGCGAGAAAGGAAGAAAAAACTAAACATCATAATAGATAATACATCTTTGAAGCAAGTTGACAATTTTAAATATCTGGGTAGCACGCTAACACAAGACAATAACCAAGAAACAGAGATAGATATAGGTGTAACAAAGCATGCCAAGTTATAGGCCAAGTATCAACACTATTGAAAAACAAAGCAATAACTACGGAAGCAAAAAGGGCAATATACAAATCAATTTTTCTACCAACTCTGTGCTATCAGTGCCAGAATTGGACGCTGGACTCTAGAACAATAAGAAAGATAACGACCACAGAAATGAAGTGTGTCAGAAGAATTACAGGAAACAGCTTAAGGGACAGAGTAAGAAACACTGACCCGAGGAAGAAACTCGAAATTGAACCAGCCATCGAATACATAAAGAAACAACATATAAATTGGTTCGGCCACATAACAAGACAGAAAGAACTAACAATGAATCAAAGAGCCATAAACAAACGCTACGAAAACGTCAGATTAAGAGGAAGACCGAGAAAGAGATGGATAAAGGGAATACTAGAGTCACTAGGAGGGATAACATCAGAAGATGCCAACAGAAGAGCAAAGAATCGCAGATTGTTTCTCCCCTCGACGCCAACGGCAACAGAGGAAGGATAGAAGAAGAAAGAAGAAGAAGGATATAAAAATGACCAGATTCATTCAGTAAACAAAGGTGTACAATACTTCAACTAGAGTCTGTGTAATTATGCTCTAGATCAATTTCTTCTTCTTCCTTCTACCTTTCAGCTCCATGTGGAGCATAGGTCTTCAACAAACACTTTCCAAGTCGTTCTGTTTCTTGCCATTCAATTAAGATCACTCCATGTCTTCCCCATCATCTTCATCTCTGCTTCTATCTTCTCCAAGAATTCCTTGGTCTTCCTCCTTGTCTTTTCCCTGGGGATTCCAGAAAAGGGCCTGTTGTGTAATACTCTTAGTTGGCTTCCGAAGTGTGTGTCCTATCCAGCGCCATCGTCTTCGCTGTATCTCTTTATCCACTGGTATTTGACTGGTACATTGCCATATTTAGTTATTGAGTTATTTGCGAGTCATCATCGTTGCACTTCGAACATGTCCATAGGTGCTCAGATCCCCTCCTCAGCAAGTTCCGCGGTGTCCAGCAACTGACGACTCCAGTTCTGTGTTGATTGATAAGTCTTTTTATATGCCAATCCTCCTTGACCTGAATATCCTTCTTGATAGTTGTGTGTGTTTTTCTTGTTTGTTCCTGCTGAAGGCCTATTGGGCCGAAACGTCGTTTAGTCTGTCATCCACTTATCACGTAAAGCTTCTAACATACCATTTTTTTTTTGTATTTTTTAATTTGTCCACTTCTTATATTCGCAGTAAGTTTCTCGTTTCTGGCTGTGCCCATCTTAACTCCCATCTATTTCGACCGAAGGAGTGGCGTGGACTCATAGTTGTCGAAGTCCTTTGCCCTTCCCACACCTCAGAGGGCATTGATAACGTCCGCCCGACCCAGTAGTTAACCGTCTTCACCGATAGCGCAGCCAGCCAACCTGTCCGCTCTTCCACTTCCCCAGACTCCCACATGTACAAATACCATGAAAGTCGAATACATGTACCTCTGTAAGGTCTACAATGACAACGAAGAGTGGCTTACAGATTGTTTCCTTTCCTGCATTTTTCCTGGAGTTGTCGAAGTGTGAAAATTACAGTGGCTGACCATCCAGCACTAGATCAAAATCAAGACTCAATCAGAGTAGGACTCCAGACTCTCTCATGAAGTCAGCTGTCTGTTTAAGCGAATCGATTGCCCCATATAGTTTTTCTTTCATGGAGGTGGGCTCTTTTTTTTTTTTTGGGGTAGTAGAAGTAGTAGTAGTAATAGAGTAGTACTGAGTGTAGTAGTAGTAAGAGTATAGATTATTTTATTTGGGGAACTTTTATTTTCCAGAATTTTATTTATTTCATAAAAGGGAACCATTTCATAAAATATTTTGTGTTTGTTGCCCTCAGAAGGGCATGGGGGTGTCACTGATAGTTGTCCTCTGGGTTGGAGAAATGTGGTACAATCTCTACTTCCCAGTCGTTGTACTCTGCATCTGTATCTGAATAGTAGTTTGTGTTTGTCCATTTGTGTTCTTCGCTTTGTGGAAATTCTTGTGCTGGTTGTGTGTTGTAATTTTGTATTTCTTGGAGTTTCTGTCTTCTAGGCTCGTCTTTGGAAACTGTGGATGTGGGCGTCTGGGTTTTTGTTCTGTGAGTCTGCTGCTGTGTGTGCTCCTTCACTTGTACTGTTATCTTTTGTTTGGAGCTGCGTTTCTTCTTGACTGATGCTGTTGCCGTTGTATTGAGATCGTTGGTCTGTGCTGGTTCTGTGATATCTGGTTTCTCGACTGTTGTCTGACCTCTCAGGCCTTTCTTGGGACATCGGTTTTCCCAGTGTGAGTCGAGACCACAGTGAGAACATGGTGTTCTCCTGCCTGGCAAGGTCACGAAAACTTTCATAGTTTCGTTTATTTTCCCTGTGAGTCTTATTTTGATGTAGTATGGTATTTCCACCTCTGGGTTGGCTTATACCAAAATGTCCACCTGTCGGCTTGGAAGGAGTCTTGTTTTACTTGGGCCTCTTTATCTCCGGTCATTCTGTATACCATATCTTGTACATTTTGGCTTTTCAGTGTTGGTGGCATCCAGTGGATGCACCCTCTTGCTCGCTCATTTTCTTGGTGGCATATCACTATTGTGACGTTTGGATCTTTTAGTAGGATAGTTTTGTCTCGGAGATCATTGTATCTCTGTTCGTGTGCTTCGGGTTTTAAAGTAAAAAAAACCACTTTCTTGTGTCGCTAAATCGGTACAGGTGTTTATACCGTTGAACATGACCCCGGCGGGGCCTACGAGGATGCTTGTCATCCATGGAATTTGAGATTTTTGAGGCGTCTGGCCGCTGACATTTGCCACCAAAGTGCCTTTCACGTGCTTCTCGTCTATGTCAAACTCGTATGTTGCGTGTTCCGCTTTTTCTGACAGCTTGGGCGGCATCTGGACCTGTTCTGTTTGGATCTCTCTTCTGAAGTCGTCTGGAAGGCTTGGGTAATCTTGATCTGCTCTGTTCTTTCTTCTGAATTCGTCTGGAAGGCTTGGGTAATCTTGATCTGCTCTGTTCTTTCTTCTGAATTCGTCTGGAAGGCTTGGGTAGTTGGGATTGTCTTCTTCCCTGTGTTTGGCGTTTTCTTCGGCATGATTTCGTCTTCCTTCGAGTTTATTTTATTTTTATTCTTGTGTAATTTCTATTTCATTTAATAGATTTCTCTGTCTTGCAACAAATCGTCTGTTCTTTTAAATCATTGTTCTTTTCCTGTTTCTTAGACTCTCATGACATCTGTGTCAGCCTTTGACTTTTCTCCTTTTCCTCGTCCGGACATCTTGTGTGTTGTTGGTTGGTTTTGTGTTTAAAATACAAAGTACAAGTGGTGGGCTTGGACCACATTGCTCTTCTCAGGTCTGTGTACTGGGGGCAATCCTGTAGAACATGTTTTGAAGTCATAGTGTCCAGTGTGCAGTGGCATAGGCTGGTTATACCTATTTTGAATTTGGTGAACATGTGATTTCTCATTCTATTGTGGCCAGTGCGCAGGCGAAATATGATGACTTGATCCCTCCTTGATAGTTGGTGGTATCCGTCACTCTCATTATGCTTTGGGTGTTCTCGTTTCCATTTTTCATGGAACTGACCCTTGAGGATGGATTTGGCTTCATCATAACTGAGTGGATGGTTCTCTTGTGGTAATCTCCCTCCCTCTTTAGCTAATTTGTCTGCGCGTTCGTTCCCGTGTATATTACAGTGTGATGGTATCCACTGAATGACTACTCTCTGAAGTTATTGCATAGTTGGTCCAGGGTTGTTCTCAAGTCATCTAGTTCATTGTTCTTAGGGCTTTTCAGAGCTGATAATACGGACAGTGCATCAGTCAGAATCACCAATTTGTTGTGCATGTTATTTTTGTGTTGATTAGACAGTGTTGCGGCATCTCTGAAGGCCTCAGTTTCTGCTTTAAAGTTGTTTGAGAATTTTCTAGTAGCTATTGACTTGATGATCTCGTCCTGATTATTCAGCGTCAAGAAAACACCTCCCACTCCATTTCTGGTGGCACTTGCTCTGTCTATCTGATTTTTCCAAGTCATTCTGCGATTCATGGTGACACCAAGATATGTTGGGTTTTGGTCAATAAGGAGTGTATGGTCTTTTATCTTCAAGTTTGCAGTGAGTGTGTTTCTTGATAGGCTGAAAATTTTATATGTAGTTTTTTTTTTCGTTGATGGGTAAGAACCAGGTGTTCGTCTATTTTTCAAGTTCACCTAGGGCATCTTGCATCCTGGGTCCAAGTGAAACAGGGTAGGGGATAAAGGACGGAGAGGTCGAGAGGTGAAGGTCAGAATAGCCGGGAACAGGTAGCAACTCATGGTCCACGGGAAATGCGGAGATGGTGTGAACAGGTAGTGAACAAAGAGTTTGGGAGAACGAGGGAAGATTAGGGAAGACAAAGGAGGTGTGAGTGAAATTCAGTTGGAGAGACGACCAGCGCTCGATGCGGACGCATTGTCAGTTGTGACAAGCGATACCGTGAGCAAGAGTGTTAGTGTTAAGCCAGAAAGTGTTGGAACGGTAGAACATTTGATTTTCCAGGAGAACAGTTAGGCAATGAGGATTGTGAGATAGGGAGAATAGTGTTTCAAGGATATAGTGACTTGTGTTAGAATAGCGGGGATATTAGGTTAAGTGTTAGGTGATTAGGTGAATTAGATAGAGTCCAATGTTCGCGGATCCAGTATGATCTGTGCAGTCGGAGCTATGACACTCCAGTCAATTTACTGTCGAGACGGTTTCACTAACTAGCGGCATGGTTCAAGGAACTGTGAACTAAGGTTAGAGTGAAGAAGTTATGATACTCACGCACGGAATAAGGTAGACATAGGGAGCTAGATAGTGCTCATTAAGTTGGGAGGCTGAGTGGAAGCCAATCCCATGAACCTTCAGGAATTATGAGGAAGGCAGTATGTTCAATGTTAGCGCTTAGACAATGTGATAGAACAGGTTTGTTCTTACAATGTATAGGCTGTTATTAGCCGCTAGAGAGACATTATTATGAAATTATTGAGTCCAGTGGTTTGTATATAGAATTTACAGGACAGGGTGGTTCTTACCACAAGAAGCTTATTGTCAGCCGACAAGTAACAATGTTAGGTGCTAGGGGTTATACCAGAATAGGAAGGTAAAGGGGGTGGTATCGGGCTGCAAGCAGAGACAATGTATCCTCGAATAGTTACACCCGACTTAGTGGAAGTGGGGTAATAATTGAATATGTATTATGAGTTATGATTGTATCTTCACGATGTAAGTGGCGATGCCATGCATAGTGGTCATGTCATGAAATAAAACCGTTGTGTGCAATTTTTTTAAAGTGTCAGTTACATCCTTTGTCATTGTGTTGTACTTGTCCTCTCGAAGAATGGACCAGGGGTCGCGTATTAGAATCATCACAACTCGAAGTCGAGAAGATACGAAACACGGACCATATTGGAGGAATTACCTCCGTCAGCAGAATTCCGGGTCGAACTCAGACCTATCTGAGTGGTGCTTGGAAAAGCAGATCAGCATCAGTGCTGGGTGGTTCAGAGTGACCGCCCAGTGCGAGAAGTCATGAGCATCAGATCAGCATCAGTGCTGGGTGGTTTCAGAGTGACCGCCCATTGCGAACCAGCAACGGTGCTGGGTGGTTTCAGAGCCCAGGGAGAAGAAAGAAAGATCATCATCGTTGTATGGTTATTATCAAAGGCGGGTGATTGCCACGATCAGAATATTTCCTCAGATGGTTATACTCAGAGGCATTCGTCGGAAAAAGGACGACAAAATCAACGACATAACAACTTGCATTACAAGAAGATGGTACACAGCCACCTACATACTTTCCTCACGAGCCCATAACGCCAGATCATCTGCGCACAGGAAATAGAGGATGCTCTACAAGAAAAGAAACACACACTGGCAGTGTGGATCGACATGGAGAAGGCTTTTGATAGGGTTTGGCGAGAGGGTTTAAAGAACAAGCTTTTTAGACTTGGCATCCAGGGTCGTTTATTCAATTGGGTCTCTCAATAGCTTCAGGATGCAACGGCCGGAGTACAAGTTCAAGGTCAACTAAGTAAGAAGGCTTCTATCGAACAAGGTGTCCCACAAGGCGGAGTCTTGTCCCCAACACTCTTTAATTTTCATAAATGACATCGTAAAGGACATTCCACCTAGAATACACTCACCAATATATAATGTAATAAGAAATATATATATGTAATATATATATATAAATGTATATAATATGTATTATATAAATATACTAGAAACAATCATCACCAGCATGCAGCATACAAATAAACAGGATAAATTTGAAACAAGTGCAACGCGTCAAATACTTGGGCACAATAATAACATCGGATGGAAGATGCACCACGGAAATAAAAAGTAGAATAGCTCAGGCCAAAATAGCATTTCAGAAAATGAAAATATCTTATGCAACAAATCTATGTCAATAGAAATGAGAAAGAGAGTTCATCGGTGCTATATAGAAACAATTCTGACCTATGGAAGCGAATCATGGACAGTAGACAAACAAATGAAAAGACGATTAGAGGCCACAGAGATGGTATTTCTCAGAAGAATGTTGAAAGTTCCCTGGACAGCTAAAAAGACCAATGAGGAAGTTCTCAAAGAGGCCAACACAAAAAGCAGCTCCTAAAAAACATCAGAAAGAAACAATCAACATTTTTCGGGCACATCATGAGAAGAGGAAAGTTGGAGTACTTGGTTACAACTGGCAAAATAAAAGGAAAGAGAGATCGCGGACGAAAAAGAGAGAAAATACTGGATAGCTTGGTGTCATGGCATGGAAAGTAGCCAACAACAGAACTGATACGATGCACTGTAGATAGAAGATTGTGGAAGGAGGGATTGCCTACGCCAACCGATATAGTACATAATGATGATAAATATACTTGTATAAAGTCACACTATTGTGAGTGACTTATGTATTTGGGAGAGAGCTAATAGTAATATAAGTGATATTGTTTCTTGAAAACTACGGCGATGTATGTTACGACTGTTTGGCAGGCTAGGAATGTTTGCCCATATCTACTGCACTATACATCTACTGATATCTATATATATTTGCACTATATATCTACTACTATCTATATCTATCTGCACTATATATCTACTACTATCTATATCTATCTGCACTATATATCTACTAATATCTATATCTATCTGCACTATATATCTACTAATATCTATATCTATCTGCACTATATATCTACTAATATCGATATCTATCTGGACTATATATCTACTACTATCTATATCTATATGTACTTATATCTACTGCTATCTATATCTATCTGCACTATATATCTACTAATATCTATATCTATCTGCACTATATATATATCTATTAATATCGATATCTATCTGCACTATATATCTACTGCTATCTATATCTATCTGCACTATATATATCTACTAATATCTATCTGTACTATATATCTACTACTATCTGTATGTACTATATATCTACTACTATCTATATCTATCTGTACTATATATCTACTACTATCTATATCTATCTGCACTATATATCTACTGCTATCTCTATCTATTTGCACTATATATCTACTACTATCTATATCTATCTGTATTATATATCAACTGCTATCTATATCTATCTGCAATATATATCTACAACTATCTATATCTATCTGCATTGTATATCTATTGCTATCTATATCTATCTGCATTATATATCTACTGCTATCTATATCTATCTGCACTAGTAGCGTATTCTCTATGTTACTGCAGCTACCGCCGGTAGCCTGAACATATTAACGAAATACAAAAGGAAGTTATAATTTAATATATTTTTTTCATAATTATATTACACATTTTAGAATATTCTATTACACATTTCGAAGACGAATATGATTTATTTGCTTTGATTTGCATTTATTAAAGCAAGGTTTTACTATGGCCACTATAACGTTTGTGAATGAAACCGTAACTACCCTAAGATAGTACATGAAACCGCTAATAAACAGCGGTACAGTTCTATTCTCTCCGACTTAGAATTAATGACCTTGACATTCAAAAATTCTTTCGTCAAAATAATACGGCTAAGCTACCTCTACACTAATGCGGTTTCATGGGTTATTTTTAGCTCTAGCCAATCAGAAGCGTCACAAAGTGAAAGTAAAAGTATGTCTGATTACCGGAACTTTCTAATCTATTTATAACTACGTTATGCGCATCATCATCTGTAGAAAGAACTTTTTCTGCTCTCAAGAGAATCAAATCTTATTGTCGCTCGGCTCAGACACAAGAACGCTTATCTGGTTTGGCAATAATGTCCATTGATAAATCATTCCTTCAGAAACTTAGAAACCAACCCAAAAGTACTTTCAATGACAAAGTCATCGAGATATTTCCGTCCCAAACAAGACGGGTAGAGTTTACATATAAATAAGTAAGTAATTTAAGATGTAGTGATGTCATTAGCAAATATTTCTTCATGTTAGCCTACTGAATATAATGTATGTCTTTATTTATTATGTCAGCGGTAGCCCAGACCCCAAAACCAGTATACGCCACTGATCTGCACTATATATCTACTGCTATCTATATCTATCTGCACTATATATCTACAACTATCTATATCTGGTGAGATCGTCGTGTGGCTGACAGTGTTTTTTTTTCTACTGCACTGACTACAACAATCTACTAACCCCTATCGCCACCTAATCGACATACAACAGAGAAAAACCTGGTTAATCTTATAAGATCATTGTAACATCAGGCAAGCAGGAGTATTCTTGGTGATTAGTGGTAACTTTTCTACAGCCTCGCTCTCGTCCACTGGTGAAGGCCCAAGCCGATGGAAACTTTAGCAAACCATTCCTTTATCATGGTTGAATGTGTTCTTGGAGGCGAAGGCGCGCCTTACAGCACCAGAGCTGGAAGTTGTCAGCGATCCACACCCGATGGCTTGCGCCAGGATCGGTGAACCAGAACCATCCAGACCCTTCTCCACCTCTCCGCAGTGCGTCTTGTAACAGACTAACCTGTCTAGTCTGGCCAAGCGAGTATGGATCGAAAAGGGAAGATAACTCGGTACCCAAAAATGTTATGCTGAAGTCGGATGTGTTGGTCCGAAAGACGCAAATATCACAGTTATACTGCAAACCAGAACTCAACGCAAACATGCCAACTTAACTTTAAGGGCTGGTGATGAAGAAGTACACTCCTTTAGTCATCGGAAACAAGCAAACGCGTTCTTGTCTACTTTCTTGTTGTCTTCTGTTGAGTGTACCCCATGAATGTCAAAGGAACATAGCTTCGCGGTATTTGCACATGTGACTCTCTGTGTAGGTACTACGGGGAGAAAGGAAGGAGGGGGTGGGGGGGGGGAGAGGATACCGGTTGTGTCACCATTACTGATTGGGTCGGTGATTCTGACAAGTGAATGATAGGTATTAATCAGTCAGTGCACAAGTGTCAGCAGGAGCAATTAGTGGAGTGTGACGTACACTCCTACAAGGTATGCTGACAGCTTAACAAAAAGGGACACAACAAAATACTGACGTTTGGACCTACATGTGGCCTCCTTCAGAAAGCGCGAACAACATAAACGAAAAACGAACTAAAGTAAACTCCACTACATCTAGGATGAGAGGGACAGGTAAGACAAGGAGAAATAAACAGAGAGATAAGAAATGAAATGATGGAACGAAAGAGAGATGTGTTACATGTTGGAGGATAAAATGTGAACATTTTTGCGCTAATATATGTAAGTATATATAATGAAAGTGAGACTTAACTGAAGCGAGGTCCACCCGTATCCAGCGAGTAAATAGTCCATACCTACCAGGGTCCTCTTCCCCTTATCTACCGTAGGTACATTGACGACTGCATCTTCGATGTACCGACAATCGTACATGACCTTTCTGAGGAGGAAATCTCCCTATTCATCGAGCATATTGGACATGTTCACTCCTCGATCAATGTCACTTCCTACATTTCCACCTCCTCTGTTTCTTTAGATATTACCGTTTCCTTAGGTGTCTCTGGTCTACTTACCTCGGTCTTCTACAAACCTATTGACTCCCATTATTTCCTCCGCTACAACTCTTCTCACCCTACATCTTGCAAGAACTCTCTCCCCTGTTCACAATTACTCAGGTTTCGTCCCCTTTGCCAGCATAATTAAGATTTCCTACATAACGCCCACCTCATGCTTGACTTCTTCTGCTGACGTCTCTATCCCGAATCAGCTCTCCTACCCGCTCTTCTACGAGTTCTCCACACCTCACGCCAGGCTGCCCTCACCCCATCTACCCGCCCCTCCCCTCTGACAGGATAGCACTTGCTCTCACCAATCATCCTTTCCACAACGCAGTGATTAGAATTATTCCCCGCTACCTCCCCATTCTCCACTCCGACCTCACTGCCAGTCTACTCTTCCCTGACCCCCCCCCCCCCCCCCCCCCCCAATTAATTGCCCTTAAGAGTGATCACAGCCTCCGTGACATGCTTGCCAGGAGCCTCCTTCCTGCCTCCCTCCACAACCATTGGGATACTATCTGTTGCAATCGCAATCAATGTAAAACTTGCAACCACGACCTCCGGACAGATACGGTTCTCGTCTCTAATGCCCTTTCGAGATCAGATGATTCGCTTGTACATCCCGCAACATTATCTATGCCATCATATGTAAACGATGTATGATGCCATACATAGGCGAATCAGGGGCAGTCTCTGAAAAGATGCCGGGAACATCTGTATGACATCACCCGAGTTGCAGGCACCCCAATAGCATCCTACTTCAACTTATAAGGGTCATCAGGGTAAGGCGGATGTCCTAGTTACTGGTCTGTTGTCATTTCTTCTGACAGCCGAAGCACTTTAGAGAATCGTCTGGTCGCCCATATGGGTTGCCTCACCCCACGGGGCAACAATGTATCCCTCTATCATGGGTAATCTATTACCCTTCTCTCTCCACCGACCTCCCCCCCCTTCTTTTTCCTACTTTCATTCCCTTCTCCTCCTCTCCTTTCTTCCCTCCCCTGCTCCTGTTTTGGCCCCCACTCCCTGAAGTGATCTCCCCAAGCGAGATTCCAGGTCTATATTATTATATCACCCTGCACTGCTAGTCCTTGATAATCCCCTCACTTATCATTAGGTTTTCTGAGTAATGTCTGGTTTTGTTTACTTCCCTATTTCTGGTGATTACCTGTGTCACGCTTGACTGCACCACATTCTTATACCTGATTACCTCATCCAATCACGTGACTGATTTTCCAACACCCCTATCCCCAAAATTTCCTGCGTTCCACTGAATTCACAATCATCTACTCACTGGATATGGTTGGACCTAGCTTCAGTTAAGTCTCATTTTCATTATATATATATATATATATATATATATATATATATATATATATATATATATATATTAGCGTACTAATTTTCACATTTTATCCTCCAACATGTAGCACATCTCTCTTTTGTTCCATCATTTCATCTCTTATTCCTCTGTTTATTTCTCCTTGTTTAACCTGCCACTCTCATCCTAGATGTAGTGGAGTTTACTTTAGTTCATTTGTGTTTTCTGAGGAAGGTAGCATGTAGGCCGAAACGTCAGTATTTTATTGTGTCCTTTTTTTGTAAAGCTGTTATCATACCTTGTAGGAGTGTATGTTACACCCCACTACTTGCTCCTGCTACCAGCTTTATCGCAGCACTGCAATTATTTGCCTGTTCCGTTCAGGTATCACACATCTGGCAGGTCTTAGTCATCCCTGGAATACCCTACACACTAACTTATTTTCCCTTGGGGACAATACAAAATGCACCCATAACACCCCCTTTAACCTACTGAACAGTTAAAAGGGATATGAAACTTTCTGCGACAAGTAACAAGCTGTTGTTTATGTTCGCCAACTTTACATCTCTAGTGAAGTCCTGAGGGACTGAATTTCATATGAATATAACTTTTTCCTATTTTACATACTAGCAGTCATGTGCTCAGGTGTTCTCTGCCATACAGGCAGATATTCTCAGAATTCAGGGGTACTCTCATATTTTTATCATTAAGAGTTTTAGTGTTTTAGGTACATTTTTCCTGTTAATTTTGCCAGGGTGACTATTTTGTCCTATTCTTTTCAATTTTCAACTGCCAACAGTTCTTTAATATGTGCAGAATGGTCACAGGACCTCCTGTTTTTCACGAGGGCTAGACATTGGATCTCCCTATCCAGAGACCAGGGAAAGGGTGAAGTCACAGATTTGATTTATTTATCTATTTATTTAAAACCGTCTGTGGTGGGAATCGAACCTGGAACCTTCTTGTCAGATCTTCTAGAGGTCGATATCTTACCACATTGTAGTTTGCAGTAGAATTCTGTCTGATCTTTGTGCCATTTCGCCCATGACATTCATCTTCAGCATGGCATTTTTGAGTACTAAGTTGGCCATTCTGTTTCTAAGAGCACCATGAAGAGAAGAAGTAGTCCCTGGATAGTTCTTGTTCACAGATCCTGGTGCAAGTCATCAGCTATGAGTTGCCGATGAGCACCTTCATCTCACTGAGAGAATACATTATGCAATGTGTGACAGCTCAGCTATACTCCATTACAGACATCCAGGTGAGAAAACATTTTTCCCTGCACAAATATTGGATACATCTTTAATAGCTTCTGTAGGGTAGACAAATGGAAAACAAAGTGGATTGATGAAATCAAAGATTGAACAGAGAAAATTAAAATGAAAGAAATCCAGAATCTGGTACACAACAGGATGGATTGATTGAAGAAAGATTATAAAGAGCTCCTCATGCTCATGTTGCCATACCAAAGGAGTTGAAGGATCAGGTAGACACCTTTGTCTAGCTCATCTCCAAAAACTAGTATCTTATTTCTACCTTGCAGCTTTTCTGTGTATAAATCTGCCCATGTTTTCAAATACAGATCATGCAAATAACTTTCAATAGTTCCATCATTGTCCATGATTTTATATAGCCACCAACAACTCTGCTAGTCCTTCCCATTAATCATTATCAAATAATTACTGCTGTTTGTTTGATCTGGAAGAATATCTCAAATGATGTCATTACCACATCAACTAAGTCGCAATGAGCATTATGATATGCCTCTTCATCATTTGTTGCCGCCAACATACAGTGCAAATTTTAAAATTATAATCCATGTATAAATTACTCAAAATCCATTATCATGCTTTATCTTAATCTATCAATCTATTGTCATTTCGAGCCGAAGAGAGCACATAGGGTATAAATTCTACTCTTTGCTTCCGATGATCTTTGTTATCAAGCATCGGACCCACATTGTATCTCACCACACATCCCTATTCTGGGCGAGTTGTTCAATCTTGGCGAGGAAGCTGATGCCTGCTGTTGTTACCTCTCGGTTCAGTGTTCTTTTTACTGTTTCTCTAAGTCGACCTATTTTCCTTAATGCATGTTATAATGTTTATTGACCAGCAATATAACTTTTCCAAGTTCTAATCTGCCCTAATTATCACCCTGCACTTGAAAACAAAGTACAAGTAGTGTTTTAAATGAATTAATCAGTTCCTCTACCACTTTCATTAATTTTGTATATGTCCTCCTATTATTATAACATGATCCTCCTTTAAAGTATTTATTAATTATTGATTTTGAAGGAAGTAATTCTTCATTCTGAGAGAAGGAAGTTGGTTTAATTTTGTTTACTTTAAGTCTGGGGGTAATTCTTAATACACATAGATCATCATTATCATCAAGTACCGGGTCTGCTGGCGTAGGTGATCATGTCTCTCCACAACTTTCTATCTTGACAGTTTATGATTTCTGTTGTTGACCTTCTGCCAAGCCATTCTCTTAAGCTGTCTGGTATTTTCTCTCTTTGATTCCCTCTATCTCTTCATCCCTCAATTTTTCCAGTTGTTACAATATATTCCAGCTGTTCACTTCTCATTACATGGAAAAAAAATGATGATTGTTTCTTCCTAATACTGGAAATTAGCTCTCTCTTTGTTTTGGCCTCTTTCAGAACATTTTCATTACTCTTCTTAGCTGTCCATGGTATTCTCAACATTCTTCTGTAAAACCACATTTCTACAGACTCCAGTGATTTTCTTGTCTGTTGTCCTATTGTCCATGATTCACATCCATATGCTAAGACTGGCTGGAATAACATTTAAGAACTCTTTTAATTTAAGAACAGATAGATAGGAAATATCAAAAAGAGCTTCACAACTCCTGCCTTTAAAGTAATACTTTCCTGTAGTCAGTACATGCAACTTTAAAACAAGGAGTTAATGTGGGTTAAACATTTTCAACTCTATTTATAAGCATTCCCATCACTTACAGAAATTAATTAATTACAGGCAGTTTTAAGTAATTAAGCTCAATCAAAGTTGCAGTGCAAAGAATATAATTGACGAGAATAGAAATCTTGATTCAGCATTTTTTGTTGTTCTTATATTTTCATCTCCTCAGGGTTCTTTAACAAATCATCCGGAACATTTGAAATACTTGTTATTTTCTACTTCCATTGAGGTTAATAGCTCAATCTCATTTACTATAAGAAAAGGGTGATTAGGTTAAGACCAGTACGTGAACCTTAATGCCACAATGACTAGTATCCATTGTGAGTTGTTTTGTTTGAAACAAATAGTTCTTTGTTAATCCTTAACAAGTGAAATATGCTTCTATGCCTGTACTCCTTTTTATTGTCCCCCCTTAAAGGACATTAAATGGCTATAAATGCATCTTGTCAAGGTTTACAGCAAGCTACAGTATCTGCATCTTTCAATAACTTTATTTTTCAGTATAATTTAAATAAGTATAGTCATCTTCATCCACTCATATTCCTCTCTGACCTTAGATAACATATAGGGCGGAAGTCAGTTCTCCACAATTTACAGCTAGTTCTTGCAGGTCTTGGTTGTTTCTTAGTCCCATGGTTGAGCCTTCCCTAGTTATTGCTATGCATAGCGATTCTCATGGTCTGCCTTCTTTTCTTTTACCAGATGGTTTCCACATGAATGTCTGATAGGGAAGTCTTTCTTCATTCAATCTCAGCACATAACCGATGCATTTTCAACATATTCTTATTTTCATTTGTCTCTTATTCATTCGTTTTAAATGTATTCTTTCCAGCTTATGTTTGAGATCCTACATAGGCATTTGTTTTCAAAGGCATTTAATTTCCTATCTAAAGTTTGGGTAGATTTCCAACTTTGAGATCAATATGTTTGCACTGGTAACACATAGGAGTTGAACAATCTATGTTATGTTCATTAATTGAGTACTTTGGAGCTCGATGTTAGTCAGTTTGTTAAGTATAGCCATAACTTGATTATATCTTCTCTGCTGCTCATGAAACATATATCCACAATTATCACTAACCAATAATTCTTTATTTGGTTTGTCCTTCTTTTTTTCTCCTTAGCTTTGTTGTTTTTATAGTTATAGTTATTTGAAGGCCTTGGTATCACTGCAAACAAATAGAAATCCATAATTGCTCAACCGCCCGTGCCAGAGGAATCATCAGAATTAACATTTCATCGAATATCCAAACGAAAAAAAAGTTGCAGTCCCCATCGTATCAAACATAGCACATGTAGACATAGCACATAGACATAAGGCATAGTAGCACTGATAGTGAACACAAATGAACTGTCCTTTGTTATATGAAAGCATCATTTATCGTAAGCAATCTGAATATAGAAACCTCATCCAATGAAACACACAGCTCACGGTGTGCACAGAGTGCTAATCTCAGTAGCTCCTGCAGCAAGCTGGACTTGGAATGTGAGTTAACTGCAACAATGAAGCTTTTCAGACAGTGCCTCAATTGTTCATTGCTGCCTATCTGCCATATTGACAGGAAGTCACTTTTTTGTAGTTTTTGTATTCTTCAACAATGGTTTCTTGTTCTTTCAGCTGCTCTCTTGCATTTTTATATAGACCTGTGTTACTTTTCAACTTCTTAGCAATAATTTTACTTCTTAGCAGCAATTTTACCTCTTAGCAAAAATTTTACATCTTAGCAACAATTTTACTTCTTAGCAACAATTTTACTTCTTAGCAACAATTTTACTTCTTAGCAACAATTTTACCTCTTAGCAACAATTTTACCTCTTAGTAACAATTAGTAAAAGTCTGCAGTTTGAAAACAACATATTTTGGTTGTGTGAAAATTTTTTCTCCAAGTTACAGAGCAGTGCTCATTTACATGTATCGAACAATATAATTTTATTGTTCCTGGAAAGGTCTATGATTAACCAGAGAGGATGTCTAAAATATAAATTATTCAGTAACAGATATTTTATGGCAGACATTTTGATCATATATAAAAAAAAAATCAATGGTAATTATTTTGGAATCCAATTATATTTGTTTTGAAGACAAATGGATTTTCAAACAGCAGCAACAAATCTGAACATTATAATAACATATTGGAAGACTGATGACTAAACATGGCAGATTCTGCTTTCTCTATCCTTTCCTGAAACATCTGTCTAGTTGCTTCAGATAATCCCTTGTCCTTCAGATGAACTTTCATGAATACTTGTAATCCTTGGCGCAAAGTTTTGAGCTTAGGGAAAGGAGCAATGCGCTCAAAGATCTCCATTACAGTGGTCTCTGATGGGCTGCTGAGAACTTCAGTAAAAACTTGTGCCATAAGTCGTATCATTTTCTTGCTCTCCAAACCAAACTCAACAGCCTGCAACAAAATGGACTGACTGTTAATGTTATCAAGAATGATATGGATATATGGGGGAAAAAAAAAACAACATTCTTCTGAGGGATTGAGTTTTCTAGAGGTAAGACACATCCACAGGACAAGTAGATTCTAGGTTTGAATGCTGCCACAGGTGCTGGGGATTTTTCTTTTTGGAACTGTAGTTTCTTTGTGGCTTTACCTTTCCCTGATCTCTGGATAGTGAGATTTAAATGTTTAGCCTTCTCAGATAATGGTGAAAAACAAAAGATCCAATGTGCATTCCTGTACACATTAAAGAATCTGTGGCAGTTAAGGATAGAAAAGAGTAGGTCGAAATGGCCTCTACCAGGGCAAAATTTTTCAGAAAATCTACCCATGTTGAAGACAGATGTGTTGGGCTAAAAAGGTGCAAATACCAGGGTGTGCTAGCGACACATTCACTTCAATTTTAACTGGTGAAGGCTAATAAGAAGAAAAACTTCTTACTACAAAATTCAGTAACCTTGTGTATGGTTTAAACCCTAGATTATGAGACTGTCATAAAAATTACCACCTCAAAATACAAATTCTTGAAATTTGACAGTCCACCATGGGCATACATTCCCCCTGTTCCTCTACCCTCCTAATTACTAATTCCTGTGACCCATGAGTGTTGGATTTGTTTCTTTTGATGTTGGATCAGATACAAACGTACACACCATAAAAAGTACTACGGTCTCATACAAAAGAGGCTGCTTTTTAAACAATTTAGCTAATTTTCAAGAAATTCCTTTACTTTTCTTATGATGGGGGAAATCTCAACAGCTGTCGGCGAGATCTCAAAAAATCTTTGTGACAGAAGAAAGCCAACAAACAATGCTAAGAGGGAGCCGAACATATGGCTGCTGTGTCAATAGACAATGTAACACTCCGTAGCAACAGGGTGATGGGTTTGAATTTAGTCCATAAAGCTAAGGTAACCCAGGAAATGATTACAGCATCCAATTCCCATGTCTCTGCTTGGGTAAACACACAGCTGTGTAGCAAAAGTTCAAAGAAAATGTTATTTCCCTAACTCTACATGTAACAATTAAGTAGTAGTAATTTTTAATACATCTCATGAAAATGTGACTCTCAGATAAGTAACGCAATCTAGAGTTGAGTAAGTAATTGTCATCTAGAGTTGAGTAAGTAATTGTAATTTAAGTTTTATGTTAATTAATTTTAATTCCAGTTTTCCACAGTCAATGACAAAGACCTTTCAGTTATAAATAAGCTTTTCTTTCTTATATATTTACCAGGTATGGTTTTTACAAGTAAGTTAAGGTACTTCGAGAACAATTTTTTTGTGGGACAAAATTATAGTTTACAATTGCTAGCAGTAGTGATGTGAAGGTGGATAGAGCGGAAGAATCAGCAATGATCAACGGTCCAGAAAGCGAAAACAGCAAAGTGTGTGGTACACAAGAGGTATGTTCAGGACACGAAAGACGAATGTGGCTGACCACTGTGAAAGGGATTGCAGCCTCATCATGTACTAGTCCAGAGGAAGCTATGGAGAGGAATTCTAATACAGATGCGATCTTTGGACCATGTTAAAAGACACAACAGCGTACTAAAAGTAATCTTGGAGGAGAAAATACAAGGTAAAAGAGGCAGAGGCAGACCAAGACTAACATGGACGAGTAACATCAAAAGATGGACAAATCAGCCTATGACAACCTGCACCATCAAAGCAAGAGACAGAGTGGAATGGCGATCCATGGTAGCCAACCTTCATTGAGGAGATGGCATTTGATGATGATGATGATGAGCTGTAGTGAATATGTTTCAAATCTATAATGGGCTTATAACAAATTAATTGAATAAATAATAAATAAGAAACCAATACAAACCTTAAAAAGTGAAAGGGATAGTGACTTTGTAATAAGAAGATGTGCCAGCAGGTGACACAGATTAGTTCGTGAGTTCTTGTCTATTTTATCAATCTCTTTAAATTTATCCCACATGGTAAACTGGACTGTCATCTGAGAGCAAAAAGTCAATATGTTATTTCAATATGGGTACATACAAACATACATTTGACCTAAGTAAAGAAAGCATTGTTTTACTGGAGACATTGGTGCAAATAATTTCATGAAGAAACATAAAGGTAAAGGTAAAGTACGAGACTTGAACTGACGTCTTAGCACGCGAGTTTACACCCATATGTGCTTGGCCGCCTATCCAGAAATGTTCTGATATTTCTGTATAGTGTAGCCTCAAGCATCGAAACTCAGATGCGAAGCGACATTCCTCACCTTCTCAGGGTAATACTCTGGTACCCATTTCTGCCAACGGCTGGGTCCACCGTGGGGGTATTTTTTTTTTCCAACCACGAGTACAATTCACATTGCTCCCAGCGGGAATCGAACACGGGTTGTCCAAACGTTGGTAGTCCAGTCGGGTGAAGAAACATATCTCTCTCTCTGCGATCAGGACCCAATCAGAGTAGGATTCCAGCTCCTCACATGAACTCAGCTGTCAGGTTAGGTGTGTTACAAATAGAACATCACAATTAGAGTCTGCCAGATCCACTCTGATTGAACACCCGTTAAAAACGTTGCACTGTGTTCTGCGCCAGTGGCCCAGTGCATCTGATTTCAGCCAGCATTTTATTCAGGTTTGCTTTCCCTAGCCTTTGATTGTCCCCAATCTTCCTGCAAAGCAGCAGGTGATCTTTTCTGTAGGGGGATTCTGCCCTTAGATGGTCGGCCCTCCCAGGTTTATGAGCACCATCTGCCCGAGTCACTAGAGGTGACTAACACAGACATGCACACACAAAGATATGAGATGTGACAAACACATACATGCACATAGCGATACAAGGCATGACTAACACTGACATACATCAAGATATATGACACATGACTAACATAAACATACACATAAAGATATGAGATATGACTGACATAGACATGCACCCACAAAGAAATTACACATGTCTAACATGGACATACACACAAAGATATGAGATATGACCAACATAGATAGACACACACAATGATATGAGATGTGACTAGCATAGCCGTGCAAACACAAGGATATGAGATGTGACATACACAGACATGCACACACAAAGATATGAGATATAACTAACATAAACATACACACAGAGATATGAGATATCACTAGCCCAAACACAAAGATATGACACATGACTAACACAGATTCACACTAAGATATGAGATATGACTAAACACATACACACACACTAAGATATGAGATATGACTAAACACATTTGATAGTTGGAGGTATCCATCCCTCTTATTATACTTTGGGTGTTCTTGTTTCCATCTGTCAAGATACTGGCCTGTGATGATGGATTTGATTTCATCATAGCTGATAAGATGGTTCTTTTGTGGTAATCTTCCTCCCTCCTTAACTAGTTTGTCTGCGAATTTGTTTCCTTGTATATTACAGAGCAATTGTATCCATTGGATGATCACACTCTGGAAGTTATTGCACAATTGGTCTAGGGTTGTTCTCAGGTATATTCTTTATTATAATATATAGACAAATCTGGAAAATTGTGGTCTGGGGTCATAAGGGATGCCTTTGTCTGACCCACAATATTCATCACTGTTGTCACTATCCTCTGCCAGGCTTCTTTGCTCTGCCTTTCTTTCAGTCTTTTTGGAGTCAATTGGGTGGCAATTTTCAGGATTGTAAATGGATCCCTACTAATATCTTCAGTTATAAAGAAAAGATGATGGTCATATGTTGGACATGTGATGAGAAGAGATAATAACCGAATAGCAAAGCAAGCCCTCATATGGGAAACAACAGGTAAGAGGAAAAGAAGAAGTCCAGAGAGATACTGAGAAGAACGTTGATGAAAGAGGCAAGAGCAGCAGGATTCAGCTCCCTCAATGAGATAGAGCTGCTTGCACAGAACAGAGACAAATGGCGAGATTTGATAAAATATCTTTAAAAGAATTGAAAACTGCTAGAACAAAAATTCATATAAGAGAAGGAGTATCTTGGTCTACGCCATATGGACTGGCTACGGCTCGAAAGGTCAATAGAATAGAAATGGATCCCTGCACATGACTTACTCAATTCTGCTGATATGTTACAGGATCCCTGCACATGACTTATTCAATTCTGCTGCTATGTTACAGGATCCCTGTACATGACTTATTCAATTCTGCTGCTATATTCGTGTGCATCTCCTCTTAGTTGCTTGCACTTTCTGAGTATTTCTTGGTTGCTGAACTTGTTTGGCCAAATATTTTGATATTTTCTTCCAGCAGGTTGTACAAAATGACAGTGATGATTCTTTTTCTATTGTTCTCCAGCTTTCTTTCATACTCAACTTTTATAAAACCTTAGTTTAGTTTTTGTGTTGTACTGGGTGGTGAAAACTGACATAGTATGGATATATAACATTCTTTTCAGGTCTGGCAAAAAAATACAAGACAATTAAATGTATAAGAGGTAAGATGAAGAGGCAGATAAAGAAAGAACTAAAGTGACACTAAAATAGATGAATAAATCTTGGCTCTGTTATTTTACATGCATCAGTAAGAGACAATGAAACTAATAGGAAGATTGTTTGATTAAGTAAAGACTGAGCTGTGATCATTTATCTGAAATAAGCCAAAGAATAATGCATAAAAGTATCTTTATCATTCAATTTGTTTCTAAAGTAAACAAACCATAGACTGTTATAAACTTACAGTAAATCTTCTATCAAATGTACAGAACTTTTGAGCCAGGAAGCTGTAATATGGATTGTATGTCTTCTCATTTAAACAGCAGTGGACTAACACATGGATGATCTCCCTCTCTTGTGTGCGGTTCAGTCCTAAACGCAACAGTCGAGAAAATGCATCTTCAAAGTCCTAAGAAAGGAAAAGAAAATCTATTTTTCAATATTGCTACATATCTGTACATAGAAAAATTATTAAAACCAAAGCTAATAATGAATGAATTTTTAAATATATAGTCCTGCCATTGAAAAGCATATCTGTATTTTTTTAATTAAAAGTTATCTTTCATTTCTTGATTATCATCTGTACAAAGTTAGGATACTTTATAAAGGTCTTTGCAACAGAAGACAGTGTGATCACCAGAAAGGAACCCAGATAAGAGTTCATAGTTAGAGGACATTTAACATTAAATATATTTTAAAACAAAACCTTAGGCTGAGATTCTGACCTCACTTGTTCCAAGAATACAAAAGATATGCCTGCGAATATCTGTATTCATGCCCTGCTGTTTTGCTAGTTTGAGAAGCTGTTTAGTCACTGTACCAACCACCGATGTCTCAACTTTGGACTTTGCCTCTGAAATATAAAATAATTTCAAAATTGCGAAGATAAGAAATAAACAGATAGCAGGAAAAGAAAAGTCCCCAACAGATCTACTTAACAAAACAAACAAACATGATGAGTTTCATGTTTATAAAATAAAGATGGGGGGACTGGTTGGTCTTGAGGCAAGATGCCGGCCTCGAGACAGAACGGTTGTGTGTTCAAATCCCGGCTACACCGGTTGGGATTTTTATTTTTGATTTCTCTCTGCGGCAACCATCCCTGGTCTCAGCAGTGAGTCCCGGCATGAAACATCAATTACTCATCGACGGAAAAAATATGAGTACCCCCGAAGTCGGAGTTATCTGCCTGTGCAGTGTGGGACTCCTGTGCACACAGCTGCCAGGGAAAAATGGATTAACATGCAAAACTCAGTTCCTAATCTCTAGGGACTTTGTCAGAGGTCAAAGTTGGCGAATGAAAAAATATTTTAAAAAATACAGATGCTTCAGTTAGAAAAAATTACCCGGTCAGTAACGTATGTAAGGCAGACCAGATTATTGCTTTGTTAAATAATTGTTTAAAAAATTGTATGCACATATGCACACCAGGAGCCCTAAGTTCACTTAGTGAACTGGACTACAAAAGACAAGAGGTCAGGTTCGATCCTGTTTGATGGCTTCTGGTTCACCCAGCCTTAAATGGGTACTGGATTTTTTTTCTGGTAAAGCAAAGCAGCACTGGCGTATACCAACCACCCCAAAAATCATGTGTTGAAGGTCTGTAGAAATCATGGTCACTAACACCATATTCCCTATAAGCCACTTGGCGTGACAAGACTTTTTCCTAATTTTTTTAATATGCACATTACAAACATCCAGTGGCCAATTCTTGCTAAATAAGGTCTTCCTATTGCTGCGAAGTTAGTGCATGTGAGTTGAAGTGCTTTTGCTAGTGTGTGGCAGTGGTACTGCTCACTGGAGGAGGGAATCTGAGCACTATTGAATACTTTGATGCACAATGATGATGATCTGTTGACTAAATTATTGGACAAAATCCAAGAATCTAGAAGACTAACTTCATTCCATGTATGTCTTGTGTTGTATTTTAAAGTGATAGCTACAATGTAATACTAGTGTATGGCGGTGTGTTTCAAGATGGAAGTCGTGCTTACATTCTGTCTTGCATGGACCAGTGGGCATAGGGCTGACAACCTTACCCTGAGACTCACTTAGGGATAACCCTAGGTGGGAAGATCATTCTTGTTATGAAAATTTGTATTAACAATTACTAAGCAGCTCTAAAACAAACGATGAAGTCTTAAAACAACTAAAAATGAAAGGAGAACTACTAAACACAATTCAAACAAGACAAATGCGATTTTTGAGCAATGTTAAAAGACACAACAGCCTGCTAAAAGTAATCCTGGAGGGGAAAATACAAGGTAAGAGGCAGAGGCAGACCAAGACTAACATGGACGAGTAACATCAAAAGATGGACAAACCAGTCTATGACAACCTGCACCATCAAAGCAAGAGACAGAGAGAGACAGAGCAGAATGGCGCTCCATGGTAGCCAACCTTCGTTGCGGAAATGGCACTTGATGATGAAGCAGCTCTAAAATATGAAACATCAGGTCAGAGAAAAAGAGGATGACCCTGAAAAATACTGAAAAGAACTCTAACAAAAGAGGCAAGGTTGGCAGGCATAGGCTCACTCACTAAAATCGAACAGCTCGACCAGAAAAGAGACAAGTGGCAGGAGACTCTATGAGCCTTTTGTGCCATCTAAGGGCATTGGAAGGATCAAGAATTAAGAAGAAGAAAGGAGTGCTTGTGTACACATATGCTTACAATATGACGTAGTTGTAAACGATTGTATGCATATATGTCCTTCATGTAAAACAAATTTTTAACTCATTTCCCACAAATATTCTCCTAGGTCAAACACACCTTTGATATTCTCTTGCAGGTCCTTACGTCCTTCCCAGGCTGAGCCAACAATCCACCATTTCCCTGAATGGTCAGCTTTTAGCAAATCTTCTAGGCTAATGGTCAACTGGTCCTCTCCAAATCCTTGACCTTTACATAAATTAAGAAGAAACACAGGTTTATTAAAGCAAACAGATGTACAAACACACACAAGTATGTATATATCTGCACATTCAGGGACTCTGTAAGGATTTTAATATTGATGAACAAAAAAAAAAGGTGGGGATTGGGGATAATTTGATTTCCTGAAGCTTTTCTCTTTTCAGTGGCTGATATGTATGTGGCATCTTTTAGGGGCACCAACAAAATCAATTTGGTTTAGTCCATAATCATTCTTTAGAGGGAACCCCACAATATACATATTACTTCCACTGTTCTCCACCATGTTGTCTTTGATCTGTTTTTCTTTTGCCTTTCCTTCACATTCCACTGAATTACATCGATTATGAATATTAATTTGTTAAAATAACTGAAAAAAACCCACCAGAAATTTGGATTATATGTTGCTACATTTCAGGAACATAATTTTTTACTTTGTAGATAACTATGCTGATTGATAAACAAAATGAAAGTGCACGCAATATTTCTCTGATGTTAGCATTGATATCAAAATATGTAAAAATTACCTTTAACTGAACTCTTAATGGTCTTTTTCAGGCGCTCAAGGTGACTTGGATCATATCCAGGTATCTTTCGCATGTTATTGTTTTTGATAGCCATGAGCACATCGAGCATAAATCGAATCCTTGACCGCATGCCATCAGTGCTACTACTCTCAACAGCATGAGCTTTTGCCTGAATATTCAAAATCACTTGCTTCAGTTTGGCTGGGTCATCCTTGCGTAGACTAAATCCAACAGCTGTGAAACATTTAACAATTACAAGTTTATCAAATCGTAAAGCAGTAAATTTGTGACAATCATAATCACAGAAATGTTAGCAATAAAACATTTGAAATACACTGTACAAAGATAAGCTATGTAGTTTTCAAAGTGTGTAATTTTAGAAGGCTAAATAAGATAGAAATGTCTGATCCTTTTCACAATGTGTCAATCTCTCTTTGGCATTCACTAGCAACTGAGCTGACACAATGTGCCAGAAAAACTCACTCCAGAACAATAAATGATGGGATACTCATATAGTTCAGCAACAGGGGCATTCTGATCATCAGGAAATAAGTCTTTCCATTGGGCAAATATTTTAACCAATCTGCTACACTGGAGGTCACTAGGATATGGGGATGGGGGTACCACCAGAGTTATCATTTCCAGTCATCATCATTCTGGTATATTCTGAACATGAAGCTCACATAACACCATGATTGAGTATTGTATATTTAGATGAGAATATTAAACTTAATTTTGTACAAAAATGTAATTGATTGACTATACTGTCAACCTTTGTTCATCATCTTCAATGTTCAATCGTTTCCTTATATGGTTCTTCTGTTTCATGATTACTTCTATTTGTTTCTGAGGAATCTCAGTTTGTCCTACATTTGTGATGCCAAATTCCTTGATAGAAAAATTGTAAGAGATAATGCCATCAGCGATTTTCAACTTCTGCTTTAAGTTTAGCCATTTAAGTAGGCTATCTATGTAACAGTGAATGGGAGAATGTGAAAATAGAGTAGGGGATGGTTGAGGTGAGTAAGTGAATATAGCAGGTGGTGAGTTCACAGGGACAGTGTGAAGAGATTAGTTCAGACAAGACAGTGGAATTCTCGTGAATGTTGAGAATGTAAACTTGGAGATGACGTAGGGGAGTTTTGATTGGATAAGAGACAAAACAGAAGATGATGTAGAGTAATTTGATTGGTTTAGAGACAAAATATTTAAGCCATGTACGAGGCTGGTAGACAAGATTTCACACATGGGGACTGTTTGAGTACAGTGCCACCGAGAGGCAGTAGCTTGTAGGGCTTACTGACCTCCACAATTAGTTTTTAGTCATGTTAGACAACAGCTCCAGACAGAAGAATTCACACAGGGGGACTGCCTGAGAACAGTGCGAGAGACAGGGTACTTTAGACCCCAGTAGATAGGTGCAAGCCAGTGGCTCATGGAGCCCAAGTAGTAACAGAGAGTTAGACTAGTGCAGAAGTAGGTATCAAGTTTACTAATGAGACCCTTCAGTATGTTAGAATAGTTAGGAAATATTAGGTTACAGACTAGAGGGATTCAGTGTGGATCGACTGAGTGTGAGAGATTAACTGAGGCACGAATGCAGTAGAGATTGTCTTCAGTACATTCTATGTGCGAATGGCCGAGCGAATTGTAACCCACTAGCTTGTACATATATTGTTGCATTGGACATGTTATGTGTGAATAAATTTAATGTTACCTTCACGAGAGAATTCTGTGTGCAGTGAATTACAACTATCACTTTGTTGTGGTCTGATGCTATAGCAAAGAACAAAGTTGGAGTGTCGTGGTGAAAGAGTCATTGTATCAGACTTTGCAATCTAATATTTAGTCAAACATCAACGCAAAGTACATCATAGTAATAGATCACGAGAAGAGCAGAACAGGGGAACATGTTAAGTACATCCAGGTGAACACTGTATATCTGATACGTACACGGTGGATGCGTGGTCTGCGGTGGTATACATTGATGTGTACCTTGTACGTTAACAAGTCAACAAGCAACCAGGCACACAAGCAATCAAGTAAACAAATAAGTCATGAGCCCGCTCAAGGTCAAGCAACCGAGCAAACGTGCTACTCAAATGCTCACCCATGTACATTACCCCATCTGTGTACAATCTGCAGCTCTAGATTAGGTAGACTTGTCCAAGTTCTATTCTATTCTATTCTATTGACCTTTCGAGCCGTAACCGGCCCATAGGGCGTAGACCAAGATACACCTTCTCCTATATGAATTTTTGTTCTAGCAGTTTTCTTTTAAAGATATTTTATCAAATCTCGCCATCTGTCTCTGTTCTGTGCAAGCAGTTCTATCTCATTGAGGGAGCCGATTCCTGCTGCTCTTGCCTCTCTCATCAATGTTCTTCTCAGTGTCTCCCTGGGTCTTCCTCTTTTTCTTTTACCTGTTGTTTCCCATATGAGGGCTTGCTTTGCTATTCGATTATTATCTCTTCTCATCACATGTCCAACGTATGACCATCGTCTTTTCTTTATTACTGAAGATATTAGTGGTTGATTGGCGATTTCTCTAATTTCCTCGTTTGTTTTGAATTCGTTCCATTCTATACCAAGTATTTTCCTTAGACATTTATTTTCGAATGCGTTCAACTTTGTTTCTATATCTCTTGTTGTTTTCCAGCTTTCACACGCATATGTAAGGGTTGATAGTACATTTGATTTGAATAGCCTAAGTTTTGTGTTTGTGCTAATGAGTTTTGATTTCCACAACTTTTCAAGGCTTCTGAAAGACATTGCTGCTTTAGCCAGTCTGATTCTAATTTCTTTGCTCGTATCCCCTTCTCGATCAATGTGACTTCCAAGATAGATGAAGTGATCGATCTCTTCTACTGGTTTGTTTTCCATGTATATTTTGTCACTTGTTGGAATTAAACTTTTCATGACTTTAGTCTTTTCATGATTGACCTCAAGCCCAATTTTGCTGGCTATTGATGATAGTTCATTTGTGTTTTCCTGCATCGTTTTTATCTGATTGCTGATGAGAACTATGTCATCAGCAAAGTCCAGGTCCTCCAAATGGTCTCCTTGTATCCATTCGATGCCTTTATTACCAGTGCAGCATTTCTTCATTATGAAGTCCATAACAATTCCAAATAACAAGGGCGATAAAATACATCCTTGTTTAACCCCAGTTTCTATTGGGAAACATTCGCTCAGTCCTTCCTCTGTTCGAACTGCACATGTGTAACCATCATACATGTCTTTGATAATATTTGTCCAAGTTCTCCTAGACTTTTTTTTTTTTTTTTTAGGTTTAGGAGGATATTTTCTGGCTTATCGCTTTTTGTGTCCATGAGATGAATGACTTCCACATCAGCCTGTCCAAATTCTAATAATTAAACTCTGACAGATCTTCAGATGCACTATCAGCATGAATAAAGTGTTGCTGAGTTATTGATGCAGAGATTCCCAAACTTTAATTCTGCCCAATGGATCTTTATACCTTGTTGGGTGGAGAAACTCCTATTGCAGCCATAATGGAATACTAGCCATTATGCTAAAATCAAATTGTGTTGTCATCATAAGAACAGTATATTGATTTGATAGTTGTTAAATAAATAAATTTTAAAAATAACCGACAAATGCATAGAAAAATAAATTTACTTTTCAATATATGAAGCAGAAGCTCTATGTCTCTTTCTCCAAAAGATTGCATAAGTTTGTCAAAAATGTCAAATATCAGGCTGGAATGAGTAACCTGCAAAAAACATAAAAAGGTTGCAAAATTCATGAAGACCAGGATATTATTGCATTCATAGATAAGTAATAATTCATGTTATAATATTTATATCGTAAACGCCAGTCATTCAGCAGTCTTTTTCTCTATTAACTGTTAAAATCATACAGCATGTATTATTAAGTAATTATTCACATTTATATTCTCTTTAATGTAATTATTCATTGGATAAGATAATCCAATGTAACCATGACGTAACAGATTTAGCAACTTTTAAAGCCAAGCAACTACCAAACAGAATCACAGCTACCAAAGACACATTTTTATGACATAATTAATTCATAATTTAAAAATAAATTATCTACTGGTAACTCCCATTTCTGATAGCTATAGGCAGTATGTTCAATACTTGGTTTCATCTTAAAATAAAGCTTAAAAAGTAAAAAGTAAAGAGCCCCATCACACCAAGTGGCTTATAGGTAATGTAGTGTTAGTCACCATAATTTTTATAGACCTCCGGAACATGATTTTTGGGGTAATGTGGTAGGTATTACTAAAATCAGGCTTGTCAATTAGTAAAAATTGATCTGGAAAAGAGGTGTTAACTTACCTTAAAGTTGTAAACATTAGCAATCATGAGTAATGTGTTTTCCATAAGCTTTCCAGCTCCATACTCAGACTCTTGTAGCAGATCAGAAAATCTTTTAACAAGCTTCTGCAAGACAAATGCTCCTGGAGAAAATTACAAAAATACACAAAATCTTTATTGAGCTGAAAAAGATTAGGAAGAAACAACATAATTTGTTGGGAAAAACCATTGTATAGGAAGTTTAGATGTTGCGATAAATGTCACAATTCATGGGAAAAGTAGAATGATTGAGAGAAAAGATGCTGGACAAGCTAGTTGGAGAGAAAAGATGCTGGACAAGCAAGTTGGAGAGAAAAGATGCTAGAACAAGTTAGTTGGAGAGAAAAGATGCTAGAACAAGTTAGTTGGAGAGAAAAGATGCTGGACAAGCTAGTTAGAGAGAAAAGATGCTAGAACAAGTTAGCTGGAGAGAAAAGATGCTAGAACAAGTTAGCTGGAGAGAAAAGATGCTGGACAAGCTAGTTGGAGAGAAAAGATGCTAAAACAAGTTAGCTGGAGAGAAAAGATGCAGGACAAGCTAGCTGGAGAGAAAAGATGCAGGACAATTTAGCTGGAGAGAAAAGATTCAGAACAAGCTAGCTGGAGAGAAAAGATGCTGGAGAGAAAAGATGCTGGACAAGCTAGCTGGAGAGAAAAAATGCTGGACAATTTAGCTGGAGAGAAAAGATGCAGGACAATTTAGCTGGAGAGGAAAGATGCAGGACAAGCTAGCTGGAGAGAAAAGATGCAGGACAAGCTAGCTGGAGAGAAAAGATGCAGGACAAGCTAGTTGGAGAGAAAAGATGCTAAAACAAGTTAGCAAGAGAGAAAAGATGCTGGACAAGCTAGCTGGAGAGAAAAGATGCTAGAACAAGAGCTGGAGAGAAAAGATGCAGGACAAGCTAGCTGGAGAGAAAAGATGCTGGACAAGCTAGCTGGAGAGAAAAGATGCTAGAACAAGAGCTGGAGAGAAAAGATGCAGGACAAGAGCTGGAGAGAAAAGATGCTAGAACAAGAGCTGGAGAGAAAAGATGCTAGAACAAGAGCCGGAGAGAAAAGATGCAGGACAAGCTAGCTGGAGAGAAAAGATGCTGGACAAGCTAGCTGGAGAGAAAAGATGCTAGAACAAGAGCTGGAGAGAAAAGATGCAGGACAAGCTAGCTGGAGAGAAAAGATGCTGGACAAGCTAGCTGGAGAGAAAAGATGCTAGAACAAGCTAGCTGGAGAGGAAAAATGCTGGACAATTTAGCTGGAGAGAAATGATGCCAGAACAAGCTAGCTGGAAAGAAAATATGCTAGACATTTTAGCATCTTGACACAGGAAAAAAACAACTTATATACAACTTTAGAAAGAAATCAGTGGCAGTCAAATTTCCCCTGTCATGCATTGATCTGCTTATGGGCACTATCTGCAGAATGTCAAACGTCTGATGAGTGTACATATGCTCTTGGTAGTTACTGCAGATCATGATCATCCTTATTATTACACTCAGGCCTGAGAATTGGTAAAGACAGAATCTTACAGAAAGAGGATTCTAAAGTTACAATCAGAAAACAGACATGGCTTCAAAGTTGCCATTGAAAACAAAAATATCCTAACTGCATTTATGCTATTTTTGTGTTTCTTGGGATTTGAAAGGAAGGGAGTAAAGAGAGTTTGTGGTGACAGTTTTTATGGGGCTGAAAATGAAGGCCACATGCCCAGTAATGCCTTCATGTCTCTTATTCTTCTTCTTCTACCTTTCAGCTCCCTGTGGAGCATAGGTCCTCGACAAACACTTTCCAAGTCGTTATGTTTCTTGCCATTCTTTTAAGATCATTCCATGTCTTCCCCATTATCTTCATCTCTGCTTCTGTCTGTCTTCTCCACAAATTTCTTGGTCTTCGGCAACTCGGACTCCTTATGGCTTTCTCCAGCTTGCGTCATACAGAGAGCCTTTATCTTTCCTGGATGGCAAATACATAAAGCAGTACAAATAAATAGGACAAATAGTGTACTCACTCACCTACTTCTGATCCAACATTACTGTGTAGGATAGACACTAGCATGGCTAAATCTGCTGCAAGCTTCTCTGGGCAGGGAACTGGTGTCACAACAGCTTCCAGGATCAGATGTGTTAGTGTTTCGTTCATGTCTGCTCTACTGTTGTCCAAATATAAGGACTCTATTTGGGAACTTATTGCTTGAATTGTGCTCTCACTAACTCTGCAAAGAGAAAAAGAAATGAAAGGTTATTATAAATAATGTGCTGGAGGAGAAAGAACAAACCACAGATATTATTATTTTCTTCATCATTTGCTTTAAGTAGTTTAAGTGTCAAGGGGAGAGACATATTCTGGTCTTTTACTTTTTGGTCAGCCTCTTGTGTATCAAACTTCCAAATATCCATCAGTATATCTCTCTGCGATCAGGACTCAATCAGAGCAGGATCCCAGACTCTCACATGAAGTCAGCTGTCAGGTTAAGTGTGTTGATCGCCCCCACAGACAGAACATCACAATTAGAGCCCGCCAGATCCACTCTGTATATGAGGATGCCCTCTTTGTCGGTTCTTTCTGAAGCATTTGGTGATAACTGTGAGGATTATATTTAGTTATTTTTGTCTTCTTAAGTGACCAAGCCTTTAATTTGTTGCTTCCTTGTATATTTTGCCCAAAGGGTGATATTTAACTGTTTTTTTTTTATTTCTTGAATTCTAATTTTGTTTCTCAAGCTGGCTTCCATCATACATTTGACACACATCTTAATGATCTTTATCTCATTGACAGTTCTAGAAACTCCAGATCTGACATTAACAACATAACATTGGCAGGAAGACTGCTATTGTGGTATTGAAAAATGCTCTTGTTTGCTTTTGTTGTGATTTTCTTGCTGGCCAATAGTGCTGTGACTGGCCAATAATATGACATGCTTTACTGAGTTTATTTTCAAGGTTTACCAGTGCCAGATGAATACATTAATCAAACTATCATCTTCTATTCCACTTCCTCTTATACTCACTTTGGTGTCATGGCAGAAACACAGTTCTAGTTCTCACTCTTGAGATCCTTCACTATTGTCATTTGGTGCTGTCATAGAGTTTCCTTGATGATGTCATAGTTTCTTTGATGCTGTATAGAGTTTCCATGATGCTGCCCCTCAGTCTTACCCTTTGCTTGCCTAAGGCTTTACTTCCTTCTTACAGCATAGGCAAACCATTATTATTTATTTTTTCCATATGTTGTACAAGAATGGTTCTCCTAATGGTTGCTACATAGAGAGGCAAATAAAGACAGAATTTCAAGGTAATGCCACCGATATACCAAAGTAAACTGATTTTGTTGTTGCAAACTAAACATTACAAGGTATGTTATTTACTGAGATTTTATTGGTTAACATAAAATACAATTTACATAAAATTATCTTTTATGTCCAGGCTAAGCCTTGATCTAAGTCTAAGTCTAAGTCTAAGTTTAGATAAGACTTAGATATCAATGAAATGTGGGACTCACAGAGCAAAATACTAATGACAGCAGCAGAAGCAAGTGCCGGACTGAAGAAAATGGAAAAACGAGCTTGGATCTCAGACACCACATGGAAATACATCAAAGAAAGAAGAGAAGCAAAGAGAGCCGTGACTAATGTAAAGACAGATCTTGGAAAGGTTCTGGCAAAAGCAACATACAAAGAATTAGACAACAAAGTGAAAAGTTCGGCAAGAAGAGATACAAGAGCTTATATAGACAACTTGGCAGAGAAAGCAGAGACAGCTGCAATTACAGGAGACAGCAGAACTCTCTATACAGTACAAAAGATGCTGACAAACACCTATACATCCAGTGGAACACCAATTCTAGACAAATCTGGATTAATGCTAACAACAAGCGCAGACATAAAAGCCCGTTGGGCAGAACACTTCAAAGAAATTCTTAACCGTCCACTACCTCACAGTTTAATAGATTTTGAAGCTGAAACACCAGCAGCAGAATTAGATGTAAATTTAGATGACTTCACCTTGAGTGAAATAGAAACCACCTTAAAGCTAATGACCAATAACAAGGCTGCTGGAGAGGATAAGTTAACAGCTGAGATCCTCAAGGCAATTGATAGCCATAATTTAATACATCTCCAAAAAATGTTCAACATCATTTGGAAAACAGAGAAGACGCCTCATAAATGGAAAAAAGGAATCATTGTTAAGATCCCAAAAAAGGGCAATCTTAGAGATTGTAACAACTGGAGAGGCGTGACACTTTTGTCAGTTGCCTCAAAGTTATTCTGTAAAATCATCCTAAATAGAATAAAGGATTCAATAGATACAGTAATGCGTGAAGAACAGGCTGGGTTTAGAAAAGGGAGAAGCTGTCTTGACCACATTTTCACTCTACGACTTATATTGGAGGAACATATTGAAAAGCAAAAACCTTTTGTACTTAACTTCATCGACTTCAAAAAAGCATTTGATAGTATTCATAGAGATTCTTTGTGGAAAATTCTGAAGCAATATGGTTTACCATCAAAAATCATAAATATTATCAAAGACATGTATGATGGTTACACATGTGCAGTTCGAACAGAGGAAGGACTGAGCGAATGTTTCCCAATAGAAACTGGGGTTAAACAAGGATGTATTTTATCGCCCTTGTTATTTGGAATTGTTATGGACTTCATAATGAAGAAATGCTGCACTGGTAATAAAGGCATCGAATGGATACAAGGAGACCATTTGGAGGACCTCGACTTTGCTGATGACATAGTTCTCATCAGCAGTCAGATAAAAACGATGCAGGAAAACACAAATGAACTATCATCAATAGCCAGCAAAATTGGGCTTGAGGTCAATCATGAAAAGACTAAAGTCATGAAAAGTTTAATTCCAACAAGTGACAAAATATACATGGAAAACAAACCAGTAGAAGAGATCGATCACTTTATCTATCTTGGAAGTCACATTGATCGAGAAGGGGATACGAGCAAAGAAATTAGAATCAGACTGGCTAAAGCAGCAATGTCTTTCAGAAGCCTTGAAAAGTTGTGGAAATCAAAACTCATTAGCACAAACACAAAACTTATGCTATTCAAATCAAATGTACTATCAACCCTTACGTATGCGTGTGAAAGCTGGAAAGCAACAAGAGATATAGAAACAAAGTTGAACGCATTCGAAAATAAATGTCTAAGGAAAATACTTGGTATAGAATGGAACGAATTCAAAACAAACGAGGAAATTAGAGAAATCGCCAATCAACCACTAATATCTTCAGTAATAAAGAAAAGACGATGGTCATACGTTGGACATGTGATGAGAAGAGATAATAATCGAATAGCGAAGCAAGCCCTCATATGGGAAACAACAGGTAAAAGAAAAAGAGGAAGACCCAGGGAGACACTGAGAAGAACATTGATGAGAGAGGCAAGAGCAGCAGGAATCGGCTCCCTCAATGAGATAGAACTGCTTGCACAGAACAGAGACAGATGGCGAGATTTAATAAAATATCTTTAAAAGAAAACTGCTAGAACAAAAATTCATATAGGAGAAGGTGTATCTTGGTCTACGCCCTATGGGCCGGTTACGGCTCGAAAGGTCAATAGATAGATAAGCCTTGATGTTCCTTTTTAATTTTTTTTCCCTCAGTCAAAGCTTTCGTATCCTATCCAGTTAGCAGTCTATAACACTCCTCTCCATTTCTCAATCCTTGGTGATCACAGAACTTTATCATGCAATGTTGTTCCATCAATATCTTCTCTTTAATTCAACACAGAATTTCTGCAGACACAATTTGTTGGTACACTAATCAAATAGTGCTCTTTGTGTATTTAAATGTGATGATGAAAAATCATGTAATAAATTACAAAATCACAAAGAATAGAAAGCTACTAAATAAAATGTACAGGACACTAACCATGTGGATAACTAACAAAAATAGTGTACATTAACAACAAAACATAAGAGTAACATTCTACAAGCTCTGTCAACAATGTAGAAGAAAAGTAAAATCTTTAGATACTATCTCACTGTAATATTCCTGGAAAAGATGAGACAAACAAGTTAGCAAAAGAGGGTGGCATATACTAGTCATATACAAGTACAACTTAAGAGGAGTCAATGAAGCTAGTTAAGAATAAATAAAGTGAACAAATAAATGACAAAAGGCACAGGAGAAAAGAGATGAGACCAGGCACTATCCAGTTTTGGCGGATTCAGTTACGGGAAAAGCTACATAGTAAAACAACATCAGCAAAAGACGCTACTATATATCTATCTATTGACCTTTCGAGCCGTAGCCGGCCCATAGGGCGTAGACCAAGATACTCCTTCTCTTATCTGAATTTTTGTTCTAGCAGTTTTCAATTATTTTAAAGATATTTTATCAAATCTCGCCATTTGTCTCTGTTCTGTGCAAGCAGCTCTATCTCATTGAGGAAGCCGATTCCTGCTGCTTTTGCCTCTCTCAGCGTCTCTCTGGGTCTTCCTCTTTTTCTCTTACCTGTTGTTTCCCATATGAGGGCTTGCTTTGCTATTCGGTTATTATCTCTTCTCATCACATGTCCAACATATGACCATCATCTTTTCTTTATTACTGAAGATATTAGTGGTTGATTGGCGATTTCTCTAATTTCCTCGTTTGTTTTGAATTCGTTCCACGCTATACCAAGTATTTTCCTTAGACATTTATTTTCGAATGCGTTCAACTTTGTTTCAATATCTCTTGTTGTTTTCCAGCTTTCACACGCATACCATACGTAAGGGTTGATAGTACATTTGATTTGAATAGTCTAAGTTTTGTGTTTGTGCTAATGAGTTTTGATTTCCACAACTTTTCAAGGCTTTTGAAAGACATTGCTGCTGTAGCTATTCTGATTCTAATTTCTTTGCTTGTATCCCCTTCTCGATCAATGTGACTTCCAAGATAGATAAAGTGATCGATCTCTCCCGCTGGTTTGGTTTCTATGTATATTTTGTCATCTGTTGGAATTAAGCTTTTCATGACTTTAGTCTTTTCATGATTGATCTCAAGCCCAATTTTGCTGGCTATTGATGATAGTTCATTTGTGTTTTCCTGCATCGTTTTTATCTGACTGCTGATGAGAACTATGTCATCAGCAAAGTCGAGATCCTCCAAATGGTCTCCTTGTATCCATTCGATGCCTTTATTACCAGTGTAGCATTTCTTCATTATGAAGTCCATAACAACTCCAAATAACAAGGGTGATAAAATAGATCCTTGTTTGACCCCAGTTTCTTTTGGGAAACATTCGCTCAGTCCTTCCTCTGTTCGAACTGCACACGTGTAACCATCATACATGTCTTTGATAATATTTAGGATTTTTGATGGTAAGCCATATTGCTTCAGAATTTTCCACAAAGAATCTCGATGAATACTGTCAAATGCTTTTTTGACATCGATGAAGTTAAGTACAAAAGGTTTTTGCTTTTCAATGTGTTCCTCCAAAATAAGTCGTAGAGTAAAAATGTGGTCAAGGAGCTTCTCCTTTTTCTAAACCCTGCCTGTTCTTCGCGCATTACTATATCTATTGAATCCTTTATTCTATTTAGGATGATTTTGCAGAATAACTTTGAGGCAACTGACAAAAGTGTCACGCCTCTCCAGTTGTTACAATCTCTAAGATTGCCCTTTTTTGGAATCTTAACAATGATTCCTTCTTTCCATTTATGAGGCATCTTCTCTGCTTTCCAAATGATGTTGAACATTTTCTGGAGATGTATTAAATTATGGCTATCAATTGCCTTGAGGATCTCAGCTGTTAACTTATCCTCTCCAGCAGCCTTGTTATTGGCCATACGCTTTAAAGTGGTTTCTATTTCGCTCAAGGTGAAGTCATTTAAATTTACACCTAATTCTGCTGCTGGTGTTTCAGCTTCAAAATCTATTAAACTGTGAGGTAGTGGATGTTCCGAATTTCTTTGAAGTGTTCCGCCCAACAGGCTTTTATGTCTGTGCTTGTTGTTAGCATTAATCCAGATTTATCTAGAATTGGTGTTCCACTGGATGTATAGGTGTTTGTCAGCATCTTTTGTACAGTATAAAGAGTTCTGCTGTCTCCTGTAATTGCAGCTGTCTCTGCCAAATTGTCTATATAAGCTCTTGTATCTCTTCTTGCTTAACTTTTTACTTTATTGTCTAATTCTTTGTATGTTGCTTTTGCCAGGACCTTTCCAAGGTCTGTCTTTACATTAGTCATGGCTCTCTTCGCTTCTCTTCTTTCTTTGATGTATTTCCATGTAGTGTTTGAAATCCAAGCTCGTTTTTCCATTTTCTTCAGTCCGGCACTTGATTTTGCTGGTGTCATTAGTATTTTGCCCTGTGAGTCCCACATTTAATTGATATCTAAGTCTATTTCACCGAGTGCTGCATAACAATTATTTAGTTCTATGTTAAAATTTTTCTTGATGGCTTATCTTTCAGTTTATGGCTATCAATCTTATGTGTAGTTGATCTCTTCTGTTGGCTTTTAAATTTTAATCTTATTTTCCCAATGCACAGGTTGTGGTCAATATTAACATCAGCACCTCTGTATGCTCTTACATCCATTAATGATGCTAGCTGCTTGCTTGCGTTTGCCTGATGACTAAAGTATTCTATAGTATTTATAGACTGTAGAATTCCTCTTCGTCATCCGTCCTTAAAAGGACGTTAAGTGGACGTGTCTGCGTTGTGTTGTGGTTTGCAGTATAACTGTTATATTTGCGCCTTTCGGCCCAACACATCCGACTTCAACACGATCTATTAATGATGATCTGAATTGTTGTTTAATACATAGGTGGTCAATTTGATTTGAAGTACTATCATCAGGAGATATCCATGTTGTTTTGTGAATATTTTTGTGTGGAAATAATGTCCCACCTATAACTAAATTTTCTATTAGACATAATTCTATTAAGCTTTCTCCATTCTGACTTGTAGTATCACAGCCTTCTCTCCCCATTACATGTTCCACTCCCGCGTTGTCTTTTCCCACTTTGGCGTTGAAATCTCCCATTACAATTAAAACTATACTAACATATAATACTACATATTACTAAACTACTTACAAATCATGATTGCTTGCTACCAACTGTCCGTCAAGATATCAAAGGCCATTTTATAAAAACAGAAAGTTACGTTTGAATTAAAGTCTTACTTGTTTACAAGACCTTTAAGTCTCTTCTGCAAAGCTTCATTCTGTCCTGCCATCAGAGCTCTTTTTGCTGGGGGAATATATGCTCCTGTTGCTTCAGGTTTAATTATATTGCCTTTAGCATCTTTCAGTCGACCATATATGTCCTCTTTCAATTCTGTTTCTATTTCAGATCTGCCTCGTTTCATGGATGCTTTAGTCTTCGACAGCATATCTTCTGAAAAGGAGTCTTCTTGATTATAGATGTCACTGCCATCTTCACCATCACTTTTCATATCAATTTCTGACTCTTCAGATTCATCTGCACCACTGTCTTTCATGTCATCAGCATCACTGTCACTATAATCATCACCTGTATCTTGAATCTCAGCAAATTTCACCTTCTTATCATCTATTTGTGTTTTCTTCTCAACTTTGAGAATGGATTTGGCAGCTTTTGATGTTGGATCCCAGGTCTGTTTTAAAGAATCTCTTTCAACATCTGAAAAATGAAGGTGTCATATTTTAATCTTAGAATTAAAAAAAAAATCCAACATGGTTGAATACATCCATGGAAACAGTAAATAAGTTTTCTCAATATTTAGAATTGAAAATTAAACCCAGACATACAGGATCAGTAGAAATATTACTACTTCAATTTGTAACTGATTATCTGTATATTGGCTGAAACCATAAACAATGTGCTTCGGTATAAATATATATTTTCTATTATGTGAGTCCTGGGGCATAATAAATGAAGAAGTGAAAAGAGCAGCAGTACCAGGATGTTAATGTCATATAAGGTGACTAAGAATGTGTTACATTTGGTGCTAACAGACTGCAATTATATATATAAATGTTTACATTTAGGTTGTTTTACAATAAGGCTAACAGGTTCCACATTTAAATCACTGACACAGACAAAAAGTTCACTCACAAGATCAATATTACGTTGCTCATAGGTGCAAAAGTATTTATCCATAGTTATTTTATTAGGAAGGTGATTTACCTGATTCTTCTTCTTCCACTCCATGAAATGCTTCCATGTCAGATCCAGAATCTGAGTCACTGTCATCATTATCAACAAAATCTGGAGCCACATCTTCAAATGTTTTTATCTTCTCAGAGTCAGTAGCATCCAAGATGTCTTTGTTAGCAATTGGTTAAAGTTAACATATCATGGGAAAAATAATCTTACAGAAGTGCATGAATAAAGTTATTTTGGAAAGAAATTAATCTTGTCACATAACTAAAACAATAATGTGAAATAAGCAATAAGAAAACACAAATTCATAGCAAACCAATTTTCCTCCCTATGTTTAGTGAATTGTTTGTTTGTTGATACTCACAAGCTTTATATCTCTAGTGAAATTTAATGTTTTTTGGATGGATTTTCCTATTATTTTTGCCAGGGCCATTTTTGGCCAACTCTTTTCAATTTCAAAGTAAAAGGGTTTTTTTTAAATCTGTGCAGAAAACACACGGGGGCTCCTGTTTTTCACCTTTTTCTTAGAGGCTAGGCATTAGATCTCACTACTCGGAGACCAGGGAAGGGTAAAGTCACCGATTAGATGGGGCTGCGACACATCGGCCGGTATTTGTTTAAATGTTCTTGTGTACTGATAAAGGCAGGTGGCTGGAATTAATGTTCAGTTATTTTGTTTTGTCCTTTCTCCAGAAAGCTGCTACATAAATTTTATCTCACTACTCGGAGACCACTTGTGGTGGAAATTGAACCTGGGACTTTCTTGTTCAGAGGCAGACATCTTACCTTTAGACCACCCAGCCCCCTAAGTACAGTGAATAATGTTAAATGATGACAATAATTTGTTAAATTGGGGACTTCCTTGATAGAGTATAGTCTATGTGAAGCTGCTGAAGACAGACATTATTATAGCCCAGTACTTCAAGATATTTACAGACACCAGTATTGATGGTATACACAGCTGAAGGACAGGGAAACCATAGGCTGGTGGGTAACTAAACAACTAAAAAAAACAAATTCAATTACTTCCATTTTGATGCCTTATTTAACTGGAAGATCTGCTTTTACATTATCATTTCTTTAAGTGGTGGGTGGTGTACTTGTCTGTAAAGAGGTGAGACACTGGCCTCTAGACAAGTGGGTCCTGTCACAGGTGGTGAAAATGTTTCTTGTTTCCTTGTGGTGTTACCTTCCCCCAGTCTCTCTTAGTCATGAGATCCAATGTTTAGCCCTCTCAGATAGTGAGATCCAATGTTCAGCCCTCTCAGATAGTGAGATCCAATGTTCAGCCCTCTCAGATAGTGAGATCCAATGTTTAGCCCTCTCAGATAGTGAGATCCAATGTTCAGCCCTCTCAGATAGTGAGATCCAATGTTTAGCCCTCTCAGATAGTGAGATCCAATGTTTAGCCCTCTCAGATTGTGAGATCCAATGTTCAGCCCTCTCAGATAGTGAGATCCAATGTTCAGCCCTCTCAGATAGTGAGATCCAATGTTTAGCCCTCTCAGATAGTGAGATCCAATGTTTAGCCCTCTCAGATAATGGCAAACAATAGGAAGTTCTGTATGCACTCTGTGCACATTATTAAAAGTCTCTACGCCAACAGCAGCTGCAGGGTCAGAACAGCAACAGGCTACACAGACCACTTCGAAGTTAGATCAGGTGTAAGACAGGGGTGCGTACTATCCCCCCTACTGTTTATTACATACATGGACCATATATGCAAGCTAGCCAACCCATCAGAGACAGAGGAGATCAACGAGCTTCTATTTGCAGATGACCAGGCACTAATACATGAAACAATAGAAGACCTACAAGAACACTTAAACAAACTCAACATCTTAGGAACAAAATACAACATGAAAATCAACATCAACAAAACAGAAGTCATGAATGTCGCCAAAAATAAACAGAACATCAACATAACTATAGAAGGCAGACAACTAAAACAAGTAGAGGAATTCAAATACCAAGGAAGTCTAATGACAAACGACAATTCCCAAACAGCAGAGATAGAATCTTAGCATTTAGGTGCTAAATGCTAAGGTAGGATCAGACAACAGAGGCTTCGAAGAGATTATGGGAAAACATGGACTTGGAGATATAAACGAGAATGGAGAGATATTTGTGAATTTCTGCGCCCTTAATCAAATGAGCCTAGGAGGAACAATATTCCAACATTAAAGAATACACAAAGCTACATGGGTGTCACCAGATCATAGAACGGAAAATCAAATTGATCACATATGTATTAATAATAAGTTTAAGTCATCCTTACAGGATGTAAAAGTATATAGAGGGGCAGATATAGCTTCTGATCATCATCTTCTGTTAGCCAAACTTAAAATTAAATTAAAAAAGTATAATACAACGAATAAGGGTAGAAAGTATTTCAATGTAGGGTTTCTTAAAGAACAAGGAATTAAAGATAAATTCGCAGTCACAATATCAAACAAATACCAAGTCCTCCAACAACTAGAAAATACAATAAATATAGAAGATCATTGGAAACAGGTAAAAAATATATGGAAAGAGACATGCGAAGAAACACTGGGGAAAAGAGAACGCCAGAATAAGGCATGGATGACAGCAGAGACCCTGGATAAAATTAAAGAAAGAAAGAAAGAACAAGAAAGCAGACATAAATAAAAGCAAAACAAGAAGTAATAAAGCCAAGACACAGGAAGCTTACACAGAGGTGAACAAAGAAGTGAGAAGATGCATTAAAAGGGATAAGAGGAAATATATAGATGAACTAGCTAAAGAGGCAGAAGAAGCAGCAAATAAAGGGAATATGAAAGAACTGTACAACAGCACAAAGAAATTAGGTGGAAAATACAAACAGATCAACGCCTTTATCAAAGACAAGAAAGGAAATCTGCTTAGTAATATAAGGGAACAAATGGAGAGATGGAAAGAACACTTTGAAGAACTTTTGAACAGACCCGGCTCAAATAATCCTCCAGATATACTACCAGCAGAAGAAGAGTTACACGTTAACTGCGGAAAACCAAGCAAAGAAGAAATAATGAAAGCCATCAAATTATTAAAAGATGGTAAAGCCACAGGACCAGATGAAATTCCTTCGGAAGCCATCAAAGCAGATATTAACACCTCTACCAAGATGTTACAGGATCTATTGGATAAAATTTGGGAGAGGGAAGAAATACCTAAAGACTGGAGAGAAGGTTATATGATCAAACTACCAAAGAAAGGAAGTTTACAGGAGTGCACAAATTATAGGGGAATTATGCTACTATCAGTGCCAGGAAAAATATTAGGCAGAATCATTCTGGAGAGACTAAAAGAGGCTATAGAGAAACACTTGAGAGATGAACAAGCAGGTTTTAGGAAGAACAGATCATGTGCTGATCAAATAACTACCCTACGTATAATAGTTGAACAAAGTTTAGAACTAAAATCCCCACTATATATTGGATTCATAGATTACGAAAAGGCATTTGATAGTTTAGACAGAAGAATGCTTTGGAAGTTGCTGAGTCATTACGGAATCCCCATAAAGTTTATTAACCTGATAAAAACAATGTATGAAGGAACAAAATGTAGTGTGGTGCATGAAGGACAGCTTACAGAAGCATTTGAAATAAGAACAGGAGTAAGGCAAGGATGCCTCCTGTCTCCATTTCTCTTTCTACTGGCCATAGATTGGATTATGAAAATAACTCAAAACAACAGAAATGGGATCCAGTGGTCACTGACCAAACAACTTGATGATTTAGACTTTGCTGATGACATAGCTCTCCTATCACACAGCCATCAACAGATGCAGGATAAAATGAGTATATTAGATGAGAGATCACAACAGCTAGGACTAAAGATTAATAGAGATAAGACCAATATTATGAGAATTAATGCAGTTGGCAATAACCATATAAAACTAGATTAACTAGATAGGAGAAATACCTCTACTAGACGTACAATCGTATATATATCTGGGCAGTAATATAGATAAAGAGGGAGGAACAGAAAATGATACCAAAATAAGGATATCAAAAGCAAGAGGAGCTTTCATTGCACTGGGAAACATATGGAAATCCAAAGAAATTAGGCTAAATACAAAAATAAAAATTTTCAACTCAAATGTTAAGTCGGTCCTATTATATGGCTGTGAAGCATGGAGAATGACAAAATTGACAATCACGAAAGTACAGACTTTCATTAATGGATGCTTGCGCAGAATAAAGGGATGGAAATGGCAGGACAAAGTCACTAACGTGGAATTATGGAAATGTACCGGTCAAATACCAGTGGATAAAGAGATACAGCGAAGACGATGGCGATGGATAGGACACACACTACGGAAGCCAACTGAGAGTATTACACAACAGGCCCTTTTTTGGAATCCCCAGGGGAAAAGACAAAGAGGAAGACCAAGGAATTCTTGGAGAAGACAGATAGAAGCAGAGATGAAGATGATGGGGAAGACATGGAATGATCTTAAAAGAATGGCAAAAAACAGAACGACTTGGAAAGTGTTTGTTGAAGACCTATGCTCCACCAGGAGCTAAAAGGTAAAAGAAGAAGAGAGATAGAATCAAGATGCAACAAAGCTTGTCAAATCATCGGACAGTTATCACCACTATTATCCAACAAGGAAATAACTCTGGAGGCAAAACGAGCACTATACAATACAATCTTCATTCCAACTTTGTGCTACCAATGCCAGACCTGGACTCTAGATGCAAGAACAATAAGAAAAATAACCTCTACAGAGATGAAATGTGTTAGACGAATGACAGGAAACAGTCTGGAGATAAGATCAGAAATGAAGAACTGAGAAAAAAGCTAGGAATAGCCCCAGCCATAGAATATATAAGGAAACAACAAATAAAATGGTTCGGCCACGTGACAAGGCAGAAAGAACAAAACACAACACAACGAGCCTTCAACAAACGTTGTGAGAACAACAGACCCAAGGGTCGACCACGAAAAAGATGGATCAATGGAATATTAGAAGCACTAGGAAACATAACAGCAGCAGAGGCGAACAGAAGAGCAAAAGACCGCAAATTATATCTCCCCTCGACCCTGAAAGGCAGATGAGGAAGGAAAGAAGAAGAAGAAGAATGTTCAGCCCTCTCAGATAGTGAGATCCAATGTTCAGCCCTCTCAGATAGTGAGATCCAATGTTTAGCCCTCTCAGATAGTGAGATCCAATGTTTAGCCCTCTCAGATAGTGAGATCCAATGTTTAGCCCTCTCAGATAGTGAGATCCAATGTTTAGCCCTCTCAGATAGTGAGATCCAATGTTTAGCCCTCTCAGATAGTGAGATCCAATGTTTAGCCCTCTCAGATAGTGAGATCCAATGTTTAGCCCTCTCAGATAGTGAGATCCAATGTTTAGCCCTCTCAGATAGTGAGATCCAATGTTTAGCCCTCTCAGATAGTGAGATCCAATGTTTAGCCCTCTCAGATAGTGAGATCCAATGTTTAGCCCTCTCAGATAGTGAGATCCAATGTTTTAGCCCTCTCAGATAGTGAGATCCAATGTTTAGCCCTCTCAGATAGTGAGATCCAATGTTTAGCCCTCTCAGATAGTGAGATCCAATGTTTAGCCCTCTCAGATAATGGCAAACAATAGGAAGTTCTGTATGCACTCTGTGCACATTAAAGAATTCTTGGCAGTTTAAAAAAAAAGAACAATAATTACCAGTGCTCAACCAAAACAATTTATGCAATTAAAATCTACCCATGTGAAAACAAATGTCTTTACTCCAGGACCAAATGACATCTCTCAGGAAGCCAGTACAACTGTCTCTACTCACTTCAACTCTTCTGATCACCAAAGGTCCCCCAATATCCAAGTACTGGTATTGCCACTTGCTTGTCAAATGACCATAGCTGGTTAACCTCAGAGATCTATATCATAGCCCGGATTGGCTCTCTCAACCTGAGAGGGATCAACTCCTTTCATTCTATTCTATCCTAACCATTAGCTCTTTCCATTTCTCAATTATTTACCCATGAAGGATTTATTCCTTACATTCTCTTCAGAACCATTGGCCTTCTTTTCCCTTCCTCTATTTTCTACATAAAAGGGATTTTGTCTACTTATTCTCTTCTGTCATAAACCTATTCCATTCTCTATTATTTTCTCATTTAAACCTTGTGACATCTTTGGGCTACCATTTTTGTACCATTGTTAGAACCACTAAGTATTTTACTTCACTAGTGTAGTCATGTAATTATTGTTAGTCATCTATCTGACCCTTTGTTTATATCCAGATTTCATTTCTTCGATCATATTCCACAGGGGCTGTGACACATCGGCCTGTATTTGTTTAAATGTTCTTGTGTACTGATAAAGGCATGTGGCTGGAATTAATATTTAGTTATTTTGTTTTGTCCTTTTTCCAGAAAGCTGCTACATAAATTTTATATGCCCCCCCCCCCCCCCTAGACACAGATGTTTTCAGGCCAAAAGGTGCTGATATTAAGGCTGGCTGAAGACCAGCAACACTGTGCATTCATGGACACTAAAAATATCCTAAGAGCGGACAATGAACATAAGCAGTTGTCAGGCAAATACAACTAAAGAAGATTTGCTCACATATGATGGCATGTTTGGTATAATTATTCAGTGAGATATAAATAAAAATAAGAAACGTTTCTGTGTATCAAAGGAAACAATACCAAAGTAATAAATAAATTTGTAATATGCTCAGAAAGAAACAAATTTGTTTTCAATTTGAATTACAATACATATTTTGACTCTTTAAATTAATTAAATTTAATTCTGCACAGCAGTTGGACAGTTCTGTAGTAAAGTAGTTCTTGGTATGCAAACAATGCAACAGTTTTAAATTATAACTTCCATTTAGAATAGATCTGCTAGTAAGAGCAAGAAAATTATTATATTTAATAAAAACAACTACAAACCCCAAACAAAAAAGAAGGTATTAAATAAAACAATTCATACAAGCAAAAGTGATGTATTTGTAATTATGCATTAATTGTTAAAATAACATTTTCTCTGCTGCCTAACTTCCAACCAAAACAAGTAAAATAAACTTTATAATGTTCTGGTTGATGTGCAGAAGACAAAGAATCAGTGTGGGTATAGTGAAAAGGGGATGAAGAAATCTAAGTATAAGTAAATTAGATAAAGAATAAGCTGCAATAATTGTTTCAAGAGGAAATTTTGATAAACCCTAGAAGGATACAGTCAAGTCCATCATTCATAAAGGAAGCAGGTATACGTGTTTTCCCTTTTTCCTTTCGGAATTTTAGGTTCTTTTCCAGCTGTTTTAGTTCTTTATCATCTCGCTGGATGGCCAGTCGAAGACCTTGAATTCTGGTGTCTTCAACCTTCAGAAAGAAAAAAAATTCACAATTTATAATAATTAACCATTTACTAGATTTATATCATCTTAATTATATTATCTATCTTACTCTGTTGTATTGTGCTGTAGTCTGCCACCAGTCTGCAACATTTCCCCTTTCAGGGCCTTACTTCTAACTTTATCAGATTTCATAGGACCAGGCATAACATCACTATACAAACCCTGCTCATTTGGGGCAGCATGTTTCTTGGAGCACAAAGTGGAAGTGGAGTAGAGCCTTGGTCAGCTATTGTTTGCAGATGTTGAATCAAGAAATCAGATATGAAATGACTTTTTCTAAATTCATGTCATCATATAAATTTTATGATGTTCTGAACAAACAAGTTTATATATAAATATGTTTAGCAGCCTGTGACAACAGGCAAAACATACAGAATAGGAAACAGCAAACAAGAGGGCAGACAATATGTATATACCTGTCAAATCAAATAGATGAACAAAAACTATAAAACAACAGTAAAAGCTGCAGTTTCCTTTATGAAGCAAAAATAAGGTGATCTGTAATCTTAAAATTATTTCCTTCAGCAATCGGTATGTATCATATTTACGTGACCTATAATCTTGCATTCAGAGTGGAATGGCGCTCCATGGTAGCCAACTTTCGATGCGGAGACGGCACTCAATGATGATGACTTTTAGATTACAGTTTTTTGCAAACATTCTTTACTGGAGAGCTCCTTCCTCACACAGTATTTACAAGGAAATCGCGTTAAAGAATGTGATTTTCTACTTGGATTAGCAATGTTATCTCTGACAAAAATCAGCTTATAGAAATGACATTGATTAGTAATGATTTCAATGCCAGAATTCAAATGATGACTGAAAAAGCTAGTAAATTAACTTTTTTATAAAGTTATAACTAATGCTAATATCTAAGCAACAACAGGAGAAGTAAATTTACAATGATATGATCTGGATTTATGAACAAAACAAATGTTCACATTGAATACTTTTTTTTTTTTGCGTTCACCAGCTTTTTACTTCTGACAAAGTCCCTAGAGATTAGGAACTGAATTTTGCATGTTAATCCGTTTTTCCCTGGCAGTCATGTGCATAGAGGTCCATCACAGCACAGTCAGATAACTCCATCTTCACAGGTACTCATATTTTTTTCCATCGATGAGTAATTGACGTTTCAAGCCAGGCCTCCCTGCTGAGACCAGGGGTGGTTGCAACAGAGAGAAATCAAAAATAAAAATCCCAACTGGTGGAGCAAGGATTTGAAACCACAACCTCCTGCACAAAGATGCAGGCCCCGAGACCAACCAGTCCCCTTATGTTGGAAACTCGTAATCAATAAATCAATGTTTACAGTGAATAAAATATCAAGATATCGTGATTGTTGAGGACAAAAGATAAGTTATTTTTATGCTACATCAACATAACTTTCAACTCATGGCTGCGTGAAGACATATTGTTTTTTCTGCAAAATAATTAATATTGGATTACCTTTACCCAATATTTATGATGGTAAGTTAGCAATTATGGTCTAAATTTTACGTTTTCATTTTTTCTGTTTTGTATTTGATGATCCATTTTTCTTTCTGCACACCTTGTAGCATCTTTTTATTTATGAAATCTAATTCCTTGTTCAATTATCTAAAAGTTAATATGCAATATGTGAAGTGTTAGATAAATAATATAGATTGATATTAAAAACATAAGGTCCAAGAAAAATTTTTCTCTGAAATCGCTTCTGCTGCATTGATAAAAACCTTACATACTGAAACAGTTAAGGTACTTTGGATAACGAAAAAGAGTCGAGAAAATTGGACACTATGTACAAGGGGTATTTCAAAAAAGTTGTAACACCCCTACATACAAGACAGTCAACACTAGGCAGTATAGCATAGGAAAAAAAATCATTAAAAAATTATCAGTGGACTTACTGTTTTCTTTTCCTCTTTTTTCTCCACTTTCTTTTTTTCCTGTTTATTTTTTAACCTTGCTAGCTTTTCTTCATGGCATTTTGCTTTGAAAGCAGTGTCAATATTTTTGAGTGATTTCATCACATCCTGTAAAAGTTGGAGAAAAACAATGTAAATATATATAGTCAAATGTTCCTGCTGAACTGGTGAATAAGAAAAGAAAAACAGATTAACATACCCATGTTGATTATTCCGAGTTAAAGGGAAGAGCAGCGTGTTTCATTTGCTACTGTTTCATTTGCTACTGAACACCACATTTCCCTAATAATTCTAACACTTTAACACTAATGTCCCCAATAATTCTAACACTTTAACACTACTGTCCTCAATAATTCTGACAGTTTAGCACTAAACTCCTCAATAATTCTAACAGTTTAACACTACTGTCCTCAATAATTCTAACTGTTTAACACTAATGTCCCCAATAATTCTAACAGTTTAACACTAATGTCCCCAATAATTCTAACAGTTGAACACTAATGTCCCCAATAATTCTAACAGTTGAACACTAATGTCCCCAATAATTCTAACAGTTTAACACTAATGTCCCCAATAATTCTAACAGTTTAACACTAATGTCCCCAATAATTCTAACAGTTAACACTAATGTCCCCAATAATTCTAACTGTTTAACACTACTGTCCTCAATAATTCTAACAGTTTAACACTAATGTCCCAATAATTCTAACAGTTTAACACTAATGTCCCCAATAATTCTAACAGTTTAACACTAATGTCCCCAATAATTCTAACAGTTTAACACTAATGTCCTCAATAATTCTGACAGTTTAGCACTAAACTCCTTAATAATTCTAACAGTTTAACACTACTGTCCTCAATAATTCTAACTGTTTAACACTAATGTCCCCAATAATTCTAACAGTTTAACACTAATGTCCCCAATAATTCTAACAGTTTAACACTAATGTCCTCAATAGTTCTAACAGTTTAACACTGATGAAAATATTGCAATAAATTTGAACAGAAGTATGCTCATTTTGAGAGAAATGAAATGTGTCTATAGTTTGTGTATGTGACATCTGACAAGCCCACTTGATTTGCCTGTCTGCTGATCTCTGTGTTTTGGCTGAGGGTGCCTACACAATAAGGTTGTTGTTACTAAGTGTTAGTGTACAGTACCTGTTTGTTCACACAGGATAACTAGAAAATGTGTTGGTATACCCTGAACAAGCAAGAGTTTAGTGGTAAAACTATTAAAGAAATACTGGGTTCAGTAGCGAGTGAGACACTTTATAAATGCAACACAAATTTATCATTATAAAAGATTCACACACATGGAATAACTAAAGTGAGGTCCCAAAACATATATAATGCCCCAGGGGAGTAAAATAATTTTCATCCTACTACCCAACAGCATTTGTAGTGGGGGCGGGTGCCACTACTCTTCCTCAATATCATTACTTTTCCCCAACTCAGTGAGTCAGGTACCCATTCCTTTTTTTGAGCCGGGTTGAATGGATAGTGTAAAGCTGTATTTGAACCTACGTTCACTGTAATAACAAGTCAGTGCACTACCACTATGTTAATAACACTCACAAATAACCTAAAAATATTAATTCTAGGAACCTTCAATGGTTATGGTTATGGAAGGCCCCTGTATCTATCTATCTATCTATCTATCTATTGACCTTTCGAGCCGTAACCGGCCCATAGGGCGTAGACCAAGATACACCTTCTCCTATATGAATTTTTGTTCTAGCAGTTTTCTTTTAAAGATATTTTATCAAATCTCGCCATCTGTCTCTGTTCTGTGCAAGCAGTTCTATCTCATTGAGGGAGCCGATTCCTGCTGCTCTTGCCTCTCTCATCAATGTATCACTGCAAATGAATTAAAATCCATAATTGCTCAACCGCCCATGCCAGCGGAATCATCCAAATTAATATTTCATCTCCTAAACAAAGAAAGGTAGCTGCAGTCCCCATCATAGCAGTCTCAGCACATGCCAAAAATAAAACTTTGAATATCATATTCAAATACCATATGTAGATATATATGTTCATGCACACATAATCATTAAAAAGAAACTAATTTTAAAAAAAACGTATGAAGCTTCATTATAGTGTGAAATGTTTAGAAAAGTCTATTGAGTTTGATCCTGATCAACTGCATCCAGGTTTATCTAGTCTTAAATGGGTACCTGATCTTTTTCAAAAAGAAAGACATCACTGGCATATTACTGACACATTACCCAAAAAATAATGTTAAGAAGGTCAATAAAATATGGGCACTAACAATATGTTCCCTATACAACTTGTGGACGATAGATCTCTCTTCTTTCTTACAGAATAAAGGTACATGTGCAAACCAAACATTAATTTTATTATTACTGTTATTTTATGATAGAGCCTCAGTGGCTGAGCGGTTAGTGTGCTCGCTTCCTGACCAGAAGGGTCCGGTTTCAATCCCCAGCAGTGGTGGATTTTTTTTTTCAGACTGACAAGGCTCCGAGGTTCACCCAGCCTCTATATATAGGTACCAGAGATTTTTCTGCAAAGTTAAGACAGCCTGGCATGATACCGACCACATCAACCAAAAATGTGCAGTAAGTAAAAAGTAAAGTACCCCCGTCACGCCAAGTGGCGTATAGGGAAATATGGTGTTAGTGACCATAAATTTTACAGACCTTCAGCACATGATTTTTGGGGTAATGTGGTCGGCATTACGCCCATGCTGCTTTACTTTCCCAGAAAAAATACGGTACCCATTTAAGGCTGGGTGAACCCGGAAGCCGTCGGTTGGGATCGAACCCTACCCTTTGTCCGTTGTAGTCCAGTTCACTAACCACTGAGCTATCGTGGCTCAAAAAATGTGCAGTGGTCATAGATAAATATGGTCCCTAACACTATATTCTCCATACATCTAACTAGGCGTGGAGGGAACCTTTACTCTTTACTTGATGATAGAACAACAAAGAAATAGAATGCTTCAGCAAAAGAAATACAAGAAAACAAGTGTACAGTGAATCATCATCATAGTACATATACAACATTTGTTCAGTCACTTTTCCACACAGGATATCTCAGGACAGTGCGAGAACTTCATAGTAATGGAGGGTGTAAGTAAGTAAACGTTACCTCCAAGCCATAAGGTTTTTTTGTTACTGTCCATAATTTCTAATAACCTATGGCATATTTTGGGAGCCATGATAGCTCAGTGGTTAGTGAAATGGACTACAAAGGGCAAGAGGTCGGGTTCGATCCTGATTGACGGCTTCTGGGGGTCACCCAGCCTTAAATGGGTACAGGATTTTTTCTGGGAAAGTAAAGCAGCATGGGCGTAAAACCGATCACTTTACCCCAAAAATCATATGCCATATGTCTATAAAAATTATCATCACTAACACCATATTCCTTATATACCACTTGGTGTGAGGGGGGTTCTTTACTTTTTTTTATACTTATGGTATATTTTATGCGTAACATGGTTATTATTATGCTTGGCAACTCAATGTTCCCTGAATAAATCTCTGGTACAAATTTTCTGAGGCTGGGTGAACCCTGAAGCTATGATCGTTTGAAAAAGTTTGCCATTTCTGGAAAATGAACCCAAAGTCTTTAGGACAGAAGCAAGTGTATTAACTACTCAGCTGCAGAGGATTCACTGGTGCTTGTCCTTGTATTATTTTCACAAATTCATTAAGATCATGTCATAATACAGCACACATCTGAACGCTTGCTCTTTAAAGCTTCTACCTTAGTTTTGTGCAGTTGTGATGTCAAATATGGAATGCCCTCCCACAAAGTCTGACTGGAATGTTAGTCTAGCCTGCCACTCCCAGAAAAATTACACCTGAACTATATAAATTATATTACGATCCACTTCATATCAGTTTTATACAAAAATATTATTTGATCATTTCTGTGAGTAAAAGTGTAAGTTGTAATTTTTATTAGGACTTCAATTTTGTGAAATTTGCATTAGGGATAGATCTACATTTTTGTGCTCGCCACACCGGCAACCATAAGCGATTTAATATTTTACAATCCACTTAATTCATGACATTTAATCTGTCGCACTAACATGAATGGCTATATTTGTTACTACAATAAAATAATTTTATAATTTTTGTGACAAAAAGTGAAAGTAATAATTTTTTAAATAGCTTCAATCTTGTGTCATTTGTATTTGTAGTTCATCTATATTTTTGTTCTCCCCTCACCAGTGACCATAATTGACATATAAGAATATATTACCATACATTTAACCTAATTTAGGTAGGGCCTACAATGCTGGGCTTGCCATGTTATTTCAGTAAACTTACGTGCTGGACAAAGAAAACAGTGCCAGTAAAAACACTCACAGATTTTAACCTGAACATAAAATGTGGAATCTATCTACTTGTTAATATTACCCCACCACCAGAAATTGTAAATGTTTTGTTTGATAGTGGCACAAGAAATAAATATAGAAACTAATTGTAAAAAAAACAGGCTAGTGTATGGACCTCACAAATGAGGGTCAGAACAGCAAGACTTTCAGTTACTGAGGTATTTCCCGACCTAATCTGTCACATCTAAAGTGCACTGCACGAACAGTTGTGAGCAAGTTGTCTACTTTTTTTTATTTCCTGTTGTTTTGACTCTTTTATATACTCAACATGAACACAAGACTTCCATATTATTGTCCATTTCTGATACTTTATCTAAACTTAGAGTTAAAATACTTACAAATTTACGATGAGCAAAAGCATCTCGTCTGGCCTTTTTTAGTTTTCTTTCCTCCTTCCTTCTTTCTTTTCGACTTAGTGTTTTTGAAGGTGGCATCTTTGTTCTAGAATGTTTACCCATTTCTCTGAAGAAATGTTAATGTTGCTGTTAATTTACAAGTATAGCTGCATTCTCTTTATTTTAATACAGGACTCTAAACATCAAACGCACTTAAACTTTTTGATGAATTGTGTTCAATGAAAGAATTTGTGATTGTACAAAAATACAGAGCTTCTGTTTACTTTAAGCAAAGCTAAATGCTTGGAACAACAAAATTTCATAAAAAACAAGCCGTAAAAAACAAGGAATAGTGTATTTTGTTGGTCCAAGGGCTTTCTTAATGCCATCATACATTACTTTTCCATTCCCAGTTTGAGATGCAGTCTAGATGCTGTCGCTAAGCTGGAGCCAATACTTATTTATGCAGCATCGAGCTGTTTGCTGGACTTTGCTTCTGGCCATTTTAATAGGCTGCAGAGAATTTGCATTATGTGTGCACTTGTGATCTAAGAAGGCCGCGTGTTTAACTTCGATTACGCGTGTCATAACATGGGAGTTGGTTTCAAACCAATCATGTGACTTAAATGTCAGTTTTCCAAAGATGCTAACCGTGTTGTTGTAGATGATGTTGCGAAGATGCTCCCATTTTTTCTCAGTGCTATTGTCGTGTTCTTGAGTGCTTAGCAACTCCTTTAGGGTCTTGTTGAACTGCTCGATCATCCAGATTGTGTTAGCTTGCTAGTGTCTACGTGTGGTCTCTTTTTTACCTGCTTGGCGTAGTGGAATCTCCTGACAAGTAGCTTGATTTTGCAGCTGACTAGTGAATGACCCGAGTCACAGTCTGCACTGTGGTATGACCATGCAAGGATTACAGATTTGAGGAAAGGGCGTCTGACAAATATCAAATCCAGCTTCCAGCTTGTGCCAGTGTTTCGATCGTGGGTGCCTCCAAGATACTTTATTCTAAGGCTTGGTTCTGAAAAAAAAGTATTTGTTACGCACAGGTTGTGATAGGCACACAACTCTAGAAGATGTTGGCCATTTTCGTTTAATTTACCAACTCCAAAGTGACCAAGACAAGTTGGCCATTAACTGTGGTCTGCACCAATTCTAGCATTGAAATCCACCAGTAGAATAGTGTTATCTTGTCCTGGTATATTTTCCTTGACTTCTGTCAAATTTTTGTAGAAATTGTCCTTGGTTTCAGATGAAGAGCACAAGGTCAGAGCATATACACTTACAAGAGTAACTGGTCCTGCCGTTGTATTAAGGCGAAGTGTTATTGTCCGCTCTGATGCATTCTGGCTAAATGTGACCAGACCTTTTAAAGGTTTTTTCACAGCAAATCCCACACCATGTTCTCTCATATCATCACTGCTCTTTCCTTGTCACATAGAACACATAGCCCACAATACATGAAGCCTTGAAAAGTTATGGAAATCAAAACTCATCAGCACAAACACAAAACTTAGACTATTCAAATCAAATATACTATCAACCCTTACGTATGCGTGTGAGAGCTGGAAAACAACAAGACATAGAAACAAAGTTGAAAGCATTCGAAAATAAATGTCTAAGGAAAATACTTGGTATAATGTGGAACGAATTAAAAACAAACGAGGAAATTAGAGAAATCGCCAATCAACCACTAATATCTTCAGTAATAAAGAAAAGACGATGGTCATATTTTTTGGACATGTGATGAGAAGAGCTAATAACCGAATAGTAAAGCAAGCAAGCCCTCATGTGGGAAACAACAGGTAAGAGGAAAAGAGGAAGACCCAGAGAGACACTGAGAAGAACATTGATGAGAGAGGCAAGAGCAGCAGGAATCGGCTCCCTCAATGAGATAGAGCTGCTTGCACAGAATAGAAACAAATGGCAAGATTTGATAAAAGATCTTTATAAGGATTGAAAACTACTAGAATAAAAATTTAGATAAGGAGTATCTGGGTCTACACCCTATGGGTCTATATACATATATACACACACACAAATAGAAGTAAATATTAAGGATAATCGGGAAGGACCAGAAATACTCAAAGAAGAAGTGGAAGACGCCTTGCGCAATATGAAGGCAGGAAAAGCTCCTGGACCAGATAATATAACTAAAAAAGAGATTGAAGCCATGGGTGATTTTGGAATAGATATAATAACAAAAATGTTGAATGATGCCTACAACAGCGAATATATACCAGATGACCAACTAAAATCAATATTCATAGCCCTACCAAAGAAATCTGGTGTGATAGAATGCGCCCCCCCCCCCCCCCATGCACCTGCCTGCACCCACGCACGCACATACACACACATATATATATACATATTCCGTATAAGTATGTAAAGGTACAAACAATGCCATATACATTAAAAGATCTTTAGTAGAAAGAGCCATAGAGGTGAAAACAGATCTATACCTATGTTTCATAGATTATACCAAAGCATTTGACAAAGTAAAGCACCAAGAAATAATTAAAAACTTATATGGCATAAATGTTGACAGCAAAGATCTAAGAATAATAAATAACATGTACTGGCAACAAACAGTGACCATAAAAAGTGGCAAGGCTGTGTGCTGTCCCCAGATTAATATGTATAGTGGGATTATTTTAAGATCCATAAGGGACATGCCAGGAATAACAACTGGAGGTCATAATATAAATAGTATGCTGATGATACAGTCTTAATCGCTAAGAGCGAAAATGAGTTACAAGAAATGTTAGACATTATAGTGAAGGAAGGCAAAAATAAAGGACTCAGCCTTAATAGTAAAAAGACAGAAGTAATGATAGCAACAAAGAAAAAGACATCAATGCAGTGCACAATAAAGACAATTGGAACAATATTAAAACAGGTAAATGAATTTAAATATCTGGGAACAATGTTAACCTCAGATGGTAGATGAATAACAGAGGTGAGATGCAGAATGGCTCAGGCAAAAGCAGCTTTCCAAAAAATGAGGAAGATACTATGCAATCCATTTTTGACAATAGAAACAAGAAAAAGAGTTCTTAAATGTTATGTAGAGCCAGTCTTAACATATGGATGTGAATCATGAGCAATGGAATAACAGACAAAAACATCAATGGAGGCTGTAGAAATATGTCTTTTTACAGAAGAATGTTAAGAATACCATGGACAGCTAAGAAGAGTAATGAAAACGTTCTGAAAGAGGCTGATGATGCCAAAGTAAAGAGAAAGCTAATTTTAATATTAGGGGGGAAAAAAACATCATTTTTTGGTAATGAAATGAGAAGGGAACAGCTGGAATATATTGTGACAACTGGGAAAATTGAGGACGATGAGAAAGAAGGAAGCAAATAAAAAAGATAGTAGACAACTTAAGAAAATGGCTTGGCAGAAGGTCAACAACAGAAATCATAAATAACTGGGTCGAAAGTTGTGGAGAGACATGATAACCTATGCCAGCAGGCATGGTAAAAAAAGTAAAGTACCCCAGTCATGCCAAGTGGCGCATAGGGAATATGGTGTTAGTGACCATAAATTTTACAGACCTTCGGCACATTTTTTTGGGGTAATGATGTGGTTGGTATTACACCCGTGCCGCTTTACTTTTCAAGAAAAAAATCCGGTACCCATTAATTTTTAAAGGCTGGGTGAACCCAGAAGCCGTCAGTTGGGATCGAACCCTACCTCTTGTGCTTTGTAGTCCAGTTCACTAACCACTGAGCTATCACAGCTCCCACAGCAGGCATGGCACTTGATATTTATATAATAGTGACACAATTTCAATATATATATATAGTGAAATACTAATAGTAAGTAAGTAAAGGTTCCCTTCACCGACTTCACGCCTTGCTAGGTATATGGGGAATATGGTGTTAGTGACAATATTTTTCTATAACTATGGCACAATTTTGGGTGATGTGGTCGGTATCACGCCAGGCCGCCCTTACTTCCCATTAAAATCTCTGGTACCCATTTTTAGAGGCTGGGTGAACCCCGGAGCCTTGTCAGTCCCGAGTCCGAAAAAAATCCGCCACTGCTGAGGATCGAACCCATAACCCGGACTCTTCTGGTCAGGAAGCGAGCACACTAAAAGTACTAATAGTATATGCTATATAGTACTCATACTGAAATAGAGCAGTCAGTAGTTACACTTTTTTGTACTTTAGTTTTGTTTTGTGTAGTACAAAATTGACAATGGTCACAATCAATGACATGGTTCGAACATGTGACACTCCATTTGTTACAATTTGTAGTAGGCTACTACTCTCTTAGTAGTCTTACTCGCTGTCTTATTTAGTAGTCAAAGTGTCACAACTCAAAAAAGTTATGCCTACAGCAAAACATGACAATTTAATGCAGGACACAATTTAACAGAAATAAATGAACTCACGCTGCAAGTTTGTAATTATTATAAAGGAAGCAACCAGTTTTCGATGTCAACAATAAAATTCGCTCATCAGCTCGTTTCTTTCGTTAGTTACAGTTTTGAGATGTGTGCTCGGTTATAGTTTTTATATAGTTAAACCATCAGCACGGTCACTGAGCAGTTGTGTTCTTTCTTCTTCGCTTCCTCGATTAAGAGGAAAGGCTCCAAGATGCATAGAAATGCGAAACTTCTGTAAAGCTGATACTAATAATGAAAATTAATATGTATACTCGATCGAGTGTTTAAGGAGATACAAAGTTTTTGTTCTAGCCCTTTAGGCGGCTACGGTCATTGCCAATAGATTTAGCGTTTCTTTGATAATGTCTCTCCATCTTACTCTGGTTTGCCTCTTGCTCATCTTCCTTCTCATTTAAACAGCTTTGCATGGTACAGAATCTCACGGCACTGATGGGCAAACACGTTTATTTTGTTGCTTCTGTATGTATCTTAGGATTAATTAAGTTTCCGACTTTTTCTTTTATAATATCATTTCTGATTATATCTTTTCTGTTCACTTCAGCGCTTTTACCAGACATTTCATCTCTGTGTGCTCTTTGCTTCTTCTAGTTCTACTACCAGACTCTAGTTTAGCGGGGTAAGTAAAAAGTAAAGTAACTGTTGCCTCCACGCCTGTTAGGCATATGGGGAATGGGGCTATTTTGAGTCATCATCATTGCACTCCGAACATATCCATAGGTGCTCAGATCGCCTCCTCAGCAAGTCCCGCAGTGTCCAGCGACTGACGACTCCAGTTCTATGTTGGTTGATAAGTCTTCTTTTACGTCCACCAAGTTTCTTGTTTCTCGATGTACTAATTTTAACTCCCACCTCTTTTACCAGAAGGAGTGACGTGGATTCATAGTTGTCAAAGTCCTTTGCCCTTCCCACATCTCGGAGGTCATTGATGATGCGCCCCCCCCCCCCCAGTTCCTTTTGTTGATCGTCTTCAACGACAGCACAGCTAGCCAACCTGCTCCTTCACTTCCCCGTACTCCCACATGTCCAGGGTCGTAGACAAAGGTAACCCTACGTATTTTTGACTTCTGCAATGACTCTATCCATTACCTGCGTACAGAGACAGCCCCACCCCCTCCCCTTCTCTTATCATGCTCATTGAATAGCTTAGTATGCAGGCGTGGGTGTAGTCTTGTGACTCTAACCAGATGAATCCCCTGGTCACTGCCATCACCTCCATCGTTATGCTACTCGTGGTCATAACGTATGCACCACTGTCTTCTTTGACTATTCTGCCTGCCGAGCGTGCTGTAAATTCCCATGCACTCCTCTGGTGTCGTAATACGCATCCGTCTGTATAGGTGACTGCATATTTCTCAATCGTGTTATTCCAGATGAGACCGTTGACCTCCGCATTGACCACGACTGAGTTATGTTCCATGTATAAGTCCACAGACCTGTTTGATGACATTATCTGCTCGGTCCACACATGATTTGCTTCTGGTTAACTTGACACCTTTCACTGTATTAAGCTCGTGGTGCAATGAATGCTCTTTATCTGCACTTGTCTTCAGGTATACTCGTGCCCTCTAGATCTTGATCCTGTCATCCATGGTTGGAAAGTCGCGAAGATATCCCATTGCTACACAGGGAGTGTTCCTCGTACACCCCAAAATAATGCATATAGCTTCATTCTGTATTTTCTTCAGCTTGTCATTTTGCGTCTTACTAACAGTAAGAATTGCCAGGGCATACTCGATTGGTACGAAGACTAGCCCCTGGAGCAGAGGGGTAAGTAGCCTTTGTTCGATTTTGGCAGTCGCCATGACCTTCAAGGCGGCTAATCCTTTGCGGGATTTTGTTATCACATGGTCGACGTGGTCCCGAAAACATTGGCTGCGATCAAACTTAATTCAAAGTACGTCATCACCCTGACCCTGGTTACCTCATCAGCTCTCACCTACCACTTTTGTCGTAACACATGTGTTTCTGTGTTAACGATAAGGGAGAGTTGTTAAGGGAGAACCATGCAACTGATGCTTTATTAGGATTAACCAAGGCACCTGATACTCCACACCAGGAAGAGATGCGATCAAGTTCGTTTCGCAGTGTAGAGGCGGATGACAGGATCAAGATTTGAAGGGCGCGAGCATACCTAAAGATACCTGACAACCATGAGTCCACGTCACTCCTTCGGATGAAAGAGATGGTAGTTAAGATTGGTACAGCCAGACACGAGAAACTTACTGGGCGTATAAGAAGACTTATCAACCAACACAGAACTGGAGTTGTCAATCGCTGGACATTGTGAGCCTTGCTGAGGAGGGGATCTGACCACCCATGGACATGTTCGAAGTGCAATTATGATGACCCACAAATAACTCAATACATCTAAAGTATTTGAACTCCTTACCTTTACTTACTTCAGCTCTTTGTTCTCTTTTACCAACTATTTTGTGCTCATGGCCATGTCCTCTGTCATTTATGTGCCAATCTTTGTATTGCTTCTTGCAGATTCAATTAGTTCAAATGATTTTGTAGCTTATTCGGTGAATGTTTGGACGTACAAGCAGCCTGATTGTGTAAACCATAACTGAAGCACACTTAGAATGTTACACTTGCTATGGGCTACATTGTGATCTAATCATGTGTTTAATAACAGTGGCGGAAGTATACAAACTATAGAACTACTGCCTCGATGGTAAATGCATACTAACCACTGAAGCCCCAGATTTGTATAGAAAAATAAAGTATATTTCACGCAGATGTAAGAGGTTATAATCGAACATGGCGCAAGTATGAGGGTATTTTGAGAAAGAAAATATAAGAATCATTTACCCAGTAAGTACTGACAGCTTACAGATTATTTTTAATGTATTTTGAGGATGTACTATGTGATGCTTGGTACCCATGAAGCTGTCTCCAGAACAACGGGGTTGGTTCAGTCAATGAAAGGAAACTCTCTATGCATATACTAGCAACAGATCATCAAAAGTCGTCCCGGTGGAGAAAATGTTTAGACCACAACATCATTGTCTCTATATTTGTTATCACCTTTTCAGCTTATTAGCTTCTCGACACTCTGGGGGAGGGGTGGACCAGCCTGGATCATTACTCTTAGGCGTCGGTCTCCTGATGCGCCAGAGTCTGAAAGCTCACGAAATGTTCTGCCTCAATATATTGTCAAACTAAACACCAACATGTTGTAGTCGAGACTCTAGTTAGTATGTGCAAGTGCGAGACACAGCGTAATAAATTCACAAAAAAGAAACTGCAACTCCAAATGTTCTGTACAACACATTTTTGACATCTCATGTGATAACTCAAGACGTTGTCTACATCTCGTACACACGTTTATTCGCACAATTCTTTAGTTACACTTCATAGCTAATCTTGATAAATATCTTACTTGCATGTAAAAGTCATCCACGTGATGTTGACTATGGCCATCTAAACATCTGTCAAACTATATCGTTAGCGGAAATTCTGCATTTGTTTCGAGGCTACCACCGATGTTTTGGCGCGTTCCCAGGTCTGTAATTGAATCCATATAACTTCTTTTATTTGCTATAAAATCACATACATGAATACTATGACTTCTGTGCACATTTTATATCACTAGCTTCTGTACTCCTAGCCTTGGTCTTCCATATAAGCACTGGCATATTTAGAGACCCAAAATATCTACATATAGCTAAACATTTTCCCTTGAAACATTTGTTTCTGAATAAACGGCACTAAAACATCTCCGAATTTGCCCTCTCTGAATGTTCTCTAAGTCTCGAATCCCAAATCAACCTCCGTCCTAGACAGCTAACCACAGCTTCCTTAAATAGTAAGTTTCCTAACACCCAATGTTGGGTTTATGATTTCCACATTTCCCTATTTTTTCAACGTATCTTGTCTGATTGATTGTATCTGACCCCATTGTTATCATAATCATTTGTATCTTATTTGATTGATTGTATCTCACGCCATTGTTATCAAAATCCTTTCTATCTTATCTCTTCAATGTGCCATGCTCCTTTCAGTCACCGGTCAACGTTTTGTTTATTTTCAAACAATGTTTAGAGATAGTATTAATCTGACGTAATAAATCATGCAGTTAAGCAGGTCACTACAATATTTATGTCTGGGGAATATACTAATCTGATAGAACCAATCACTCTGTTAGATGGTACTACCACAAGTACAAAATGTCTGATTGAATCTACCTTCTACACAAGTCTCAATAAACATGTTATAACCCTACCCGAAACCTTTGGGTGTTGTCTTTCTCATGGTGTTAAAAGCCTAATATGGCTTGGTAGTTTATGTTGTCTTGGGGATTTTGCTAAACTCATCCAATCATCCCCAGACTAAGTCTTCTAAGATTAAATCGCAATTGCCATCTAAAAATGAAAGCGAAAATATATTGTATAAGATCGCTTACGTGAGAATTTCATACCACAGGTGACAAAGGGATTCATCGAAAATGAAAGTCAAGGGAGCTAAGTCAGCTACTCTCAGTGTTTGTAATAATATGAGTAAAATATAATGACTTTGTACCCCTTGGCGTCTCGCGTAAATACTCCACGGCAATGTGGCATATTTGGTAGTCCTTCCCTCTCGCTCAGTGAAGAAAATTAACTTAATTGCCATGTGTGTAATTCCTGCACATGCTGAGATGGCCCTACTTTTGATATTACTTGATGCTCACGTTCTTTTTTTTATGGATACAGAGGTTATAACAGTTTTGAATTGTCAGCATAGGTCCTGAAAACACTAATATGTATTTGTGAGCCCTGTTACGTCTGCTTTTGTAATCTGTTTTGACGACACTGCTCTAATCTTTATGGCTTTGTCACACAACAGTAGATTTCAGCATATGAGTGTTGGACCCCCCCCCCCCTTTTCCCCCCAGATTTTCTTGCATATAATATTTAATACAATTAATTTACAAGACCATCGGCTGGGTAGTTCTTGTTCACAGATTCTGACACAAGCAGTCAGCTACGAGTCATTGACTGCTTTAATCTGTAGTGTTACCGTGAGTCTTCAGCTCCACACATGTTATATTACATCCTGTGTTGAGTGTCTATAAAATAATAGTACAGATCTGTTTTCACATATATAAATCTTTCTACTAATGATCTTGGATGTACCTGACATAATTTGTATCTTTACCATCAAGGAATTTATATTGCTTATAATTAATTTCTTATTTGTTTTTATTTCTCACATTTTGAATGATGACTCTTAGTGATATTTTGTCCATATGACTCATAGAGACTTAAAAGCAATTCATAAGTATAAAGTTTTCCTCATAATTTGGTAGCTATAAATTTATTTTAAATAAATGTCTTTGTCGTTCTCTCATTGTAGTTAATGTTTCCAAGATGATGGAACTTGTTCACACTCTCTCGATTGCTGCAGAAGTTGCATTTGGGGTCTGATTAATTTTGGCTCTCCATTGCAATTTTCTGCGTTAAAGTCAAAATGATGTTCTACTTAACACATCTGTGCTGATGAAGTGGAGTAGTGCACATGGCAATATTCCTTTTTAACAAATCAAGTGTTGTAAATGCGACCTTCCACCGTTTAGAGTTGATCTGCGGTTTACGTCACATTGAGTGCTGTTCAATGACCGTTGTTGGAATTGTTTGACGCAAGTCATTTACATGTTACAACTCATTAATGTGGATTGCTCCGTCAAGTCAAGTTTTATCTCTTTCGTGAATTTGCCGTGTTTCGTTCGTTGTAGGCTGCATTCACTAGAGTAATCAGGAACTATATGAGCGCAGCCATTGTTGTGTGTGCTAAGTCATCATAATGGTTCATCGTATATCCCTAGACTGGCCATACGTTAATCTTACGGTCTGTTGTTTGATGTGCGACGGGGATAATCCGATGACTGTGTTTTATATATTCGGAACTGGAGTCAAAAAAGATGTCATACCATAATCAAGCGCTATACATTTTAAAAAAATATGACGATCATAATTTTCAGGAGGACGTGAACTTCCTGTCATATGGTGGATCGGCGGCAGGAAGCATTGAAGGCTGTGTATGAAAGTGTTCCTTGTTACAGTTTCCTCATTTTCCAAGTCCGGCTTGTTGCAGGAGCTACTGAGTTAGGTGCTCTGTGCACACGGTAGCTGAGTGTTTCATCCATTTTGATCATGTTTCGATATTCCAATTGTTTACGATGAATGATGATATTATATGGCAAGGAACTGTTGGCTGTGTTCACTTTCTGTGTGGTTTCGCCTTATGTCTTTTGGCGTGTGCTGAGACTGATATGATGGGGACTACAGCTGTGTTTCTTTGTTTTGGAGATGAGTTAGTAATTCGGATGATTCCACTGGCACGGGTGATTGAGCAATTATGGATTTTAATTTGTTTGCAGTGATACCGGGGCCTTCCATAACCAAAGTTAATATTTAAGGTTTGAATGTACATAAATAATTAGATGACAAATATTATTCAACCCCAAAATATTTTAATTTATTGACAAAGAAGTATACAACTAACATTTGTGTACATTCATTGCATGAAGAATTCACATTTATTTAATGAATTAAAAATTAAGACTACTTTGAAAAAAGAATGTAGTTTTCACAGCATAATTATTAATGTAAATTCTGATCTAATATAACCTAGAAGACACAGTCTGAGGTTGAGCGGATCATGCCTCACCAAGAAGAAGGTATAAACTCCAAAGCCATCTAATTTACTGAATGATCTGTTTCAAAGTTTCTATATTAAGAGGAGTGTCATGAAGAGCCTTTACCTATCAAGTGCACATCTTTTGTGGAAATGCTGTCCAATATCTCCCCTGATGCTGACATTCCCAGATCAATGGTCAAATATCCATTTTTTTTCCATCTTCGTTGACTGGTGGAGACAAGCTAGCCTCAAACCCTGGTGTTCGCATGAAAAGCATGCTCTCAGAATTATCAATTAAATGCTTTCCTGCTTGAAACTATCGTTTGAAGAATAACAACTTTGCCATACAAATAATTTAAAGTTATACAATAAAATTAATCTCAATAATTAGAAGGGAAAAAGTTTGACATAAATATAATTGCAAACACAATCTTAATTGTTAATGCACATTTATGTACCCTCATGCAATGTACAATGCAAGATATTTATGAATTTTATATTTAAAGTATGAAGACAATTAACCATTTTTTTCTTACTTTTTGGCTTTGAAAAAAAGTTAAGAACTTTCCCAAAATATTAGACATTATCTTATTTAAAAGTTCACATTTTGTAACATAAAAATTCAGGTTGTGGTGTTTGTTAGTTAATGATTAAGAATAGTAATTTAAGACTTTACAAATATCTATCTATTGACCTTTCGAGCCGTAACCGGCCCATAGGGCGTAGACCAAGATACACCTTCTCCTATATGAATTTTTGTTCTAGCAGTTTTCTTTTAAAGATATTTTATCAAATCTCGCCATCTGTCTCTGTTCTGTGCAAGCAGTTCTATCTCATTGAGGGAGCCGATTCCTGCTGCTCTTGCCTCTCTCATCAATGTTCTTCTCAGTGTCTCCCTGGGTCTTCCTCTTTTTCTTTTACCTGTTGTTTCCCATATGAGGGCTTGCTTTGCTATTCGATTATTATCTCTTCTCATCACATGTCCAACGTATGACCATCGTCTTTTCTTTATTACTGAAGATATTAGTGGTTGATTGGCGATTTCTCTAATTTCCTCGTTTGTTTTGAATTCGTTCCATTCTATACCAAGTATTTTCCTTAGACATTTATTTTCGAATGCGTTCAACTTTGTTTCTATATCTCTTGTTGTTTTCCAGCTTTCACACGCATACGTAAGGGTTGATAGTACATTTGATTTGAATAGCCTAAGTTTTGTGTTTGTGCTAATGAGTTTTGATTTCCACAACTTTTCAAGGCTTCTGAAAGATATTGCTGCTTTAGCCAGTCTGATTCTAATTTCTTTGCTCGTATCCCCTTCTCGATCAATGTGACTTCCAAGATAGATGAAGTGATCGATCTCTTCTACTGGTTTGTTTTCCATGTATATTTTGTCACTTGTTGGAATTAAACTTTTCATGACTTTAGTCTTTTCATGATTGACCTCAAGCCCAATTTTGCTGGCTATTGATGATAGTTCATTTGTGTTTTCCTGCATCGTTTTTATCTGATTGCTGATGAGAACTATGTCATCAGCAAAGTCCAGGTCCTCCAAATGGTCTCCTTGTATCCATTCGACGCCTTTATTACCAGTGCAGCATTTCTTCATTATGAAGTCCATAACAATTCCAAATAACAAGGGCGATAAAATACATCCTTGTTTAACCCCAGTTTCTATTGGGAAACATTCGCTCAGTCCTTCCTCTGTTCGAACTGCACATGTGTAACCATCATACATGTCTTTGATAATATTTATGATTTTTGATGGTAAGCCATATTGCTTCAGAATTTTCCACAAAGAATCTCTATGAATACTATCAAATGCTTTTTTGAAGTCGATGAAGTTAAGTACAAAAGGTTTTTGCTTTTCAATGTGTTCCTCCAATATAAGTCGTAGAGTGAAAATGTGGTCAAGACAGCTTCTCCCTTTTCTAAACCCAGCCTGTTCTTCACGCATTACTGTATCTATTGAATCCTTTATTCTATTTAGGATGATTTTACAGAATAATTTTGAGGCAACTGACAAAAGTGTCACGCCTCTCCAATTGTTACAATCTCTAAGATTGCCCTTTTTTGGGATCTTAACAATGATTCCTTTTTTCCATTTATGAGGCGTCTTCTCTGTTTTCCAAATGATTGTTTACAAATATACAGCAACAAATAGTATTATTGTTTGAATCATATGGTCTTTTCCATTAACAAAGACAGATTAATGAACAAATTAATAAATCCTGTCTGAAGAAGAATTTTTTTTCCAGAACCATTGAATCAGTTTGTTGTTTTGTCTTCCATCTATTATCAAATCAATTATTCACTGAAGGTATTCAGTTTCATAAAGTAAAGTAGAGTTAAGAATACCTATCATGCTTTGAGCATATTGGGAATATTGTGTCCAGTTTCATGATAAATATATCTCTCTTTTCTTTTTTGACATGCATTAAAGTTGAGAATCATACGTTTAATTTAATATTGTTAAAAATTAAAGGCATTTATAACCAGAAAAAAACTGCTTCTTAAAATGTTTACTGTATGAATGGCCTGCTTAAGAAAGGCAAGAGTTGTGGTCTTTAATGGTGGTGACCACATGTGCCAAAGTTTACAAAGAGGATTTAATAAATGAGTGAAGCTGTTTTAAAATCTCAGCTGCATAAAACAGGGTCAAATTTAATAACATCATCTAAATCTATTTAAAATGATTTTTTTTTTACTAAATGTAAATTCTTTCTTAAGAGACATGTTTATAGTTTTGGCAATTTGTGTTGAGTTAGCAAAAAAATACAATTAAATTACACTTGAATAGTTTTAAATTTGGTTTAAAACACAAAATCAACAATAATGAAGTAAACATGTATTGTAATAGTAGGTGACAGTTGAGAATGCAGACAAATAAGATTGTAAAAAAAACCCTTATTTTAGGCAGGGTTAGATTTTTGTGAGTACAAACACAGGCGGAATAAGCACAAATAAAAACTTCCATATCAAGGATTCAGTGGAAAACACTGCATAGATTCTTACCGCAACATTTTTAGTTAGAATTTTCAATTCCAAGGTATCTGAAGCATTTGTATATGCGTGTTTATGCACTTGTGTTTGTGTGTAAAAAAAAATATATATATTAAAACATCTATTTCATAGCATACCATCATCAAAATAACTTCTCCACAAGAAGTGTATAACCAGAACTAAACTCTAATAATTTGCTGTGACCATCTGTGAGTAATTTTATAATGTCTCTGATGCTTAAAGTGACAGTAAGTAAAGTAATTAATAATGTATGTATCTTAAAATATATCTGCAACTTAAAGTCACAGAAAATTTTCTTATATGTCTAATTAAAAATTTGTAAAAAAAGTATTTGCTATCATTTAACATGTTGAAGATCTGCACATATTCTGGAATAATACAATTCAATATCAGTGTACTTGCATTGTTTATGAAATATAAATGTTGTGCTTTTCCCATAACAATCACATGACAACAACAATATATATATTACGAATATCATTATATTAAAACTAGCCAGAGTGTAAATGACAACTGGATCACTTTACTGATGTTACAATTACACATGTAATTGTTTTCATGATCTGATTACACATTAATTAAAAATAAAAATTTGAATGAAAATTACATCATCATCATCGGGTGCCATCTTCACAATGAAGGTTGGCTACCATGGAGTGCCATTCTGCTCTGTCTCTTGCTTTGATGGTGCAGGTTGAAGATTACAACCAACTGTAAATGATGACTAAAATTTAACAAAGATGCAAAATGCAGGAAACATGATTATTATTTGCAATCTATGTTTGTAATGCAGTATTTTATATAAAAAGTAAATTGAAGTACCACAAGTGAATAAACAAATGACTAAAATGCTCAGGAATGTATGCAATGGCAGAAAAGTGACTAAGCCAGTATACATTTATAGCAAAATTGGTGTTTGAATGTAAGTAATGTATTTTCTGATATTAAGTTTGATAATTAAGAAATAGGTGCTAGATGTGTTTATTTAGATGATGTATTCAACAAGCTTAAGTTTAATTTTGTTTGAGGAAGTTGCCAGTATCTAAACTGTTGGCATTTTTTTGTTGTATTGATCTTGTAGTTGTATTTTTTTATTAAAAAAATCTTTTTTGCATTCGCCAGTTTTGCAGTCAGCTCTGGCGTAATGACTATGAACTGAATTCTGCATGTTAATCCATTTTTCCCTGGCAGCCATGCGCACAGGGGTCCCTTGCTGCACAGACAGATAACTCCATCTTCGGGAGACTCGTATTATTTTTTACCAATGAGTAATGGACATTTCAAGCCAGACCTCGCTGCTGAGACCAGGGGCAGTTGCCATAGAGAAAAATCACAAATAAAAATCCCAACTGGTGCAGCCAGGATTTAAACTCACAACCTCTCTGTCCTGAGACAGGTATCTTGCCTCAAGACTAATCAATTCCCCAGATGTTAATATGGATATACTTTAAAATGTAATAGTGTGAAACTTCTGATACACCCACAAGATTTGTTTATATATGGTGCTGATAATGGTCATGAACCTACTTTGTTCATTGCCTCCTAGATGGAGGCAAGGTACCTGAGAGCAACAGAGCTGGAAGCTGTCAGCGACTCATAGCTGATGTCTTGCACTAGGATAGGTGAACCAGAATCATCTAGACTCTGCTCCACTTCTTTGTGGTGCTTCTAGAAACAGGCTGACCAGTCTAATCTGGCAAGCAAAATTGAAAAGGAAAGACAATCCGATGCTCAAAATAGCCATGCTGAAGTTAGATGTGCTTGGTTGAAAGGTACAAATTTCACAGTGCACTGCAAACCACAACACAATGCATCTATGTCCACTTAATGTCATTTTAAGGATGGATGATGAAGAGGACTATATTTTAGTAGTCATCAGATGAATGCCAGAAAGAATGAATATGTCAACACAACAACAGCAGATTTTGAGCATTTAATTAGTTCTCCTTCCATAGATAAGAAAACAAACATTTATGATTATCTTAGAAATTTCTGGTAGATAGTAGTATTGTTGTCACTTTTGTTTAATTCATTTATTAGTCTCATAATCTTGGTGATCATTGGTGCACTCTTGAATGACTTTCAATGATTAAGAGTTGCATTCTGAGATATGATAAAGTTTGCTTCTGTACATGTACATTATATATATTTTATTTTCTGCACAACTGTAGGTCAGTCCTCCAAGATATAACAAAGTAAATGAAAGTACAACTGATTAAAAGTAGTTCTTTCTTCAGTTTTGTCAAAACATTTAAAACAAACCCATAGTCGCTTAGATAATTTCAACAAATAGTGAGTGCGGAGTGAGTGAATGAGTAAGACTGATGGTTTCAATTAAAAAAAAGGTGTGTTTGAAAAGCTTAACTGAAAAACTGCCCTGAACAGTGTCAATGCAAAGTATTCCTGCCTGTTTATATATTTCAGGAAATAAATAAGTTGACAAACTAGCTAAACTAAGCTCTTGTAGTACATTTTCATCACATAGAACCAGTGAGAAGGTTGAGGAGGGGTGGGAGGGAGAATTACAAGATGCCCATTAGCACCTGGACTGAAAGCATTTAGTTATCCATAGCCTACTTCTTGCATTAGGTCCAGGGAAAAACAACTGAATCAAGGTCCTACTCCACCTCCTTGCAGTGCTCCTAGAAACAGACCAATTAGTCCAAGTGAATAGGGCTAACAAAAATATATAACCTAGTACCTTAAGATGCCAGGGTGGATGTGTTGGGCCAAATATTGCAACAATCAGAACTTGCAGTAAACCACAATGTGATACATCTATGCACAGCTAATATCCCTTTGAAAATGGACAACACAGAGAAGCCACTGAGTGATTGCAGAAGAAGCAAAAGGCATGGTACCAATAAAAGATACACGAAAGAACAACAGGAAAAAAAAAACTGGCTCCAAGACAAACAACAGGCAGACAAATTGTATGGCATTTCTGAGGACCTACTGCTGATTGACTGAGGAAAATCTCCTCTTTATGTAATCCACTGAGCATGAAATACAGAACATAGCAGCAGCAGATAAACATCATCATGGCAGTGCTGTGAATTATTTTAAAGATTTAAAGCTTGCACACTGTATGTTACATGCAACTTATCTGTATTTTGCCCAAATTTCACACCTACATGTATATTATGCACATTATTTTATCTGGTTTCTAAAGAAAGATCATCTGCAGTGCAGTGGTAACATACTGGTTTGGCGATAAAGTGTGGATTCAATTCAGCTTGAAGCTCTCCAGTGGACCCAGTTGAAAAAGGCACAAGTTCCTGACTCACTGAGTTGGGGAAATGTAATGACTGCAAAGAAGAGCACTGGCTCCCTCACCTCCAAGTGCAATGGTCAAGTACAGTAAAATGTTATAATTTCTCTCCCCAGTGACCATTAATGGTCAAGTACAGTAAATGTGATAATTTCTCTTCCCAATAACCAGCAGTGATCAATTATAGCAAAATGTTAGCTTCTCTCCCTAGTGACCATTAGTGGTCAAGTACAGCAAAGTGTTAGTTTTTCTCCCACTAACCAGTGGTGGTCAAGTACAGCAAAATATTATAGTTTCTCTCTCCAATGACCTACAGTGGTCAAGTACAGCAAAATGTTAGTTTCTCTCCCTAGTGACCATTAGTGGTCAAGTACAGCAAAATGTTAGTTTTTCTCCCACTAACCAGTGGTGGTCAAGTACAGCAAAATGTTAGTTTCTCTCCCAAGAGACCAGTAGTGGTCAAGTACAGCAAAATGTCAGTTTCTCTCCCTAGTGACCATTAGTGGTCAAGTACAGCAAAATGTCAGTTTCTCTCCCAAGAGACCAGTAGTGGTCAAGTACAGCAAAATGTCAGTTTCTCTCCCAAGAGACCAGTAGTGGTCAAGTACAGCAAAATGTTAGTTTCTCTCCCAAGAGACCAGTAGTGGTCAAGTACAGCTAAATGTCAGTTTACCTCCCAAGTGACCAGTAGTGGTCAAGTACAGCTAAATGTTATAGTTTCTCTCCCCAGTGACCATTAGTGGTCAATTACAGCAAAATGTTAGTTTCCCCCAAGAGACCAGTAGTGGTAAAGTATAGTAAAATGTTATAGTTTCTCTCCTCAGTGACTTGATATATATATCATGAGGTTTATTACTTTTGGAGAGCATCAGGAGTGTGGTGTTAACATGGTGAAATGGTGATCTGACTGTGGGTTTAAATGCACTTTGATGCTTGTCCATCAACCAGAAAATAAAAGGAATAAATGTCAATGGGAAAGATCATTGCCTCCACCCCTCCCCTGCCCAAACTCCAAATACCATGGCCTTGTACTGTGAAGTACTATTTTTCACTCTCCTTAGACATTATACATGGGAAGTTACATTAAGATAAAACACCAGAAAGCTCAAGATAATAGTTCAGAAATATATTAAAAGTTGTATTAATAAACAACTATAAAGACATAAATTAATGGAGAGACACGATCAAATATTACAACCGGCATGAAAAATGAGAATGAAAAATAAATTCACTATTTTTTTGTTGTATTACTAAAAAAATATTTCATGAACAAAGAGTTACTTGACAATGTTTAAAGCTGCAGTCTCCATATAATTTCAGTTCTAATTATTCTAATATTTGAAGTTATGTAACAAATAAACCTTTTAAGTTCATACAAATTACAAATAACAAGCACTCATTTATATAGAATACAAAGAATATTTGCATTATCTGAGCCAATTTGTTCTTTGTCTCCAGCTTTGTTAATCGGAGCATAAGCTAGGTGAATTGTGATTGCAACAGCAAGGTCAGTGATCGACAATTGACCAAGACCACATTTCACCCTCTAATTTGATTCTTTTTCAATTCAGACTAGCTATCGAGGTGAGGATTCTGCACTCACATAAATGGTGGGATATGCTGAACATTAAAGACCCAACATTACTGTACCTCTAGATTGAACAATATTAATCTTCTCCAACAGAACCCATGAAATAAAGAAAGTAATTGCCACCCATCAAACCACCATTCTGAGTCTAAAAGCTGATGACCATTTGGTTATACATCATCATCTTTTCAAAATGAAATGTTCTGAGCAACAAGTTCAACAGGCACCTCCTCCAATCTTCACCTTGGTCATACATTTTTGTTATAAGAAAATATTAGATCATTTACTTAAAACAAAACATCCCTGACTTCCTCCAAGAAGCCTAGATCATATTTAACTTGTTTACATCAGAATCAGTGTTACGGTGAGAACATATTTGTTTCTTTTCTGCTACATTTAATTTTAATTTTAAAAAATTTGTCTCTCTCTTTCTCAGTTATAGTTATTCTTTCATTCCACTGTTAAAATTAATGTGCTTTCATACTGCCTTTGTCTCATTAAAATTTGTGTAAGCTATGCTACTGATGAATTACAGAATCATGCAATTTTATTAGGAGTTACAGGTAGATCTATGCCAGTTACCAGACATCTGTGACCTTCTCAGAGCCATGTGCCAGCAATCCCATAGTTTAATCTAACATAAAAGTGCTCAAAGTATAATTAAATCAGGCCTTAAAAATGTTTAATATCATTTAAAATAGTTTACTGCACATTTAAAAAAATAACTTTTTTCAATACCATTAAAGACATAAATATCTTAATAATTCAATATGTCAAGTATCTTTAAGGAGAAACAAAGAAATCTTATTATTTTCAACGATGGTAAAAGTAAGCATGCTAAAATAAATGATCCACACAAAAAAATAAATAAAAATTGAAATTAAAATCAGAAGAGAAAAGACAGTATTGATTTTCAGAAAGCTAAAGTAAAATATAGAAATTGAAAATGCTAAACACTAAACATATAAACAAAGCTTGGGATATTCAATTCAAATGTATTATTCTATCCTTACTTCTGCATGTGAAAGCTGGAAAACAACAAAAGAAATAGAGAATAATTTTTGTGCATTCAAAAACAGTTTGCATACAATAAAATTAATTATGGGTAGTGCATAAATAAGAGAAATGGCCACGTAACCAACAATCTTATCTCTAATGAGGAAAAGAAGGTGGGTATATGGCAATCTTATGATGAGTAATAACAAGGGAATCAAAAAAAGCTATCAAATAGGAAACAACAAGAATAATAAAGAGAGAATGGCCTCGAGAGACAATAAGAAGAACACTGGTAAGAGAGGCAAGTACTGTAGGCATTGGCTATTCAGATTAAAAAGATAGCTCAGAACAGGGACTTTTGGTGAGGTATAATGCAAGCCCTATTGTGATTAATAACACTGGAAAAATGATGATGACAATGAACAAATCACATTAGTTGTAATACAATAAAAGGTAAAGGCAGTCTCATAACAATTGTTATTGGGTAATGAAATGTCAGCGACTTCATTATGCTAAGCCTCGCTTCATGAGATAGGATGGCCATTTCCCTTCCTCATTGTCTTTCCTTCTAAGAGAATACCTATGCTCCCAACTTAAGGAGCCTGAGGGTCTTTTTTTATCAGAAAACTGTTTGTCTAAACTGGCATTTGAACCAAAAATCTTAAAGTTGTCAGGCAAATGCACCACTGCAATGTTTCCTAGCATGTCTAATATTCCATGAATCTATTTTTTTTTCACGGTCAGCCTTGAATCTGGTGTTCTTGTAGCGTTTGTTAAAGACTCGTTTTATTTGAGCTTTCTATCTTATCACATGGGGGAGCACAAGTGCCTGCGACCTGTGGTTGCAATAGCAGGGTCGGCGCACCATCAGCCGACCAAGACCTAGCATTTCTACCTCCTCGTGTGTCTCCCCTGGTAACAGTCTGTGTCAAAACAGGCTGGCTAACAGAAACTAGGATCACCGTGTTCCCCATAGTGGTGGCTGTTACTGATATAGAGGACTCAGTATTGCAGTACCTCTGGGCTGGACTAGTAGTTTCCCAGCTTAGCCTGGGACAGATGAACTCCATCCTCTCCAGTAAGAACCGGGAATGTCAAGAAAGCCATTACAACCCGCCACATCTAATGAGTCAAAGAGCAGCAAAGTGGCAATCAATCAATCAATCTATTATCACATGGCCAAAACATTTTATCTGTTGTTTCTTTATGTGTTAAATGGTGGGAATTATTCCTAACTTTTATTCTTAGCTCTTTACTTCTGAACTTGTCTGGCAGGCTGTTTCCTGTCTTTCATCTAACACATTTTATTTTGATGGTGGTCATTCTACTAGTTGTTCTTTAGCCTAGTGTCTTAGAATGGCATTGGTAGCTCAATATTGGAATGAAGATTGTATTGTGGATTGCCTATATTGCCTCTAGGGTTATTTTCTTGTTGAATAGCAGTGGTGACAGTTGTCTGATTATTTGACAAACTTTGTTGTATCTTGAATATATTTTTGCTGTTTGTGGATTATCGTTTGTAACTAGACCTCATAAGTATTTGAATTCCTCCACCTGCTTTAATTGTCTGCCATCTATAGTTATGTTGGTGTTAAAAGATTTAAAACAAAAAAGAACTGGCTTATAAACCCTCAGTCTATGGAGGAAATTAAAATACTATGGCCACGTCAAAAGATACAGCAGACTGGAAAGAACAATAATGGAAGGCATGGCTCCTGGATGATGCATTAGGGGCAGACCAAGAAGAAAGTGATTTCAAGACATCAAAGAGACCTTGAACGGGACAACAGAAGAAGTGGGAGATCAGGCTAGGGACAGAAGTTCTTTCAGATGGGCAGTGGTGAATGCAACTTTCTGCAAAGAAAACATGACTTGATGATGATCAGTGTCTGTCTGTGAGTTAATCTCCTCTGTCTCAGATTAGTTAGCTAATTTACACATGTAGTTCTTGTAAGTGAAAAACAATAGGCATAATAGTTCTTCTTGCATTGTCTTGTTCACTATCTTCTTTTGTCTTTCCGGTCAAGGAGAAAAATGGAGAGTTTTTAACTTTGCTAAATGGTTTGATCATGTGACTGGGCATTTTGTGTGGGTTCAGATATTAAGATTGTCCTTCTCTTGGAGAGTCTTCCTCTACCTCTTCTTTTATTGCACCTAGTTGTTAATGTTGACTGTGGAATACTACTAGCCAGTAACTGTGCTACATGTTCAAACTATTTAATTTGTCTCTGGATCGTTACATTGAAAGGCATAATTGTAATAATTGAAAGACATCTCATGTAATTGTGATGCTTTTTCTTCTATATCACATTTTCTTCCATTCTTTTCCTTCTTGGAGTTTTCATTTGTTATTACACTAATACATTTTTCTTCGTTTTATTCTCAACTCAACTGTTAATAATTTTAATCTCTTCTCTGTCCCTTTTATTGAAAAGTAAAAATGTAGATACACATGTTCAGTCTTCTTTGTCCAAATAAAACTTTTTACATGTCACTTTTAACATTTTTTTCAAGTTTATAAAGAAAATATAACTTTTCGTTTGAATAATTGTTCATTTATTTTCGTATTTCAACTTGTAATTTTATTAATTTGTTATTTTTTTTCAGTTAGGTATCATTAGTGAAGGCTATTTGACTGTTAGTTAAACTTTATTATTTACTTGTTTTTTTTTTATTTCAAGGAAAAAAGTCTTTCACTTTTCTTATGGTTCTAGTTTTGCCAATATGTTTGTGACTGTGAATATGTAACCTCTCCTACCACTCAAACACATTTACACATAATCTTCTTTACTACTTATAGAGCAATACTGAACAAATATTACAGCATCAATGTAATATGCATAAATAAATTTAAATGTGAATGATTGTGTATGTAAAGGAGCTAACAACTCACATACTAAAATAATTACATGTTTTAGAGAACATTTGGTCACAATGCATACATTTTTTCAAATAAAAGACACAAGTAATTCAGGAGAAAGTTGATTTGCTAAGTCTATTTAAGGTATGAACTCCTGTGAGCAATTTGCTTTCTTTTTACTGCTGGTCAGCATTATCAATATTTACCTTGGCAACAAGAAAATATTTGAAGAAATAGAAAGGCTTCATCATTGCATTCTTCAAACTCAACTTAGAGTTCAGGTGTTCAACAAATCTTATTTGTTTGTTTATGTCCTGGGACAATTATTTCCAGTTCCAAACTGGCTTCCCTGTTTATAAATGCTCTCTCACTAGTATTTTTGTGCTTCACGTTACATTTCACCATTTTGAAATCTTTATACAAGGTGTTTTGACAGACTCATCCATAGCTCTCAGTCTCTCACACCTCCTATTCATATGTTAACAGGGCTAAAGCTTCGTCGCAGGAACACTACAACTGAACAAGCAAATGATGCCATAAAAATTATGAGATTAACAGAAGTATATATTTTTTTCCCATGGTTGCAGGCATCTGTATCGCAGCTAAGAATGCAGCCTCGCATTCTTCTTCCATTATATTTGAGAACTCTCATCCAACCGCAGTGACTTTGTCGACCAATTTCAGTCTCTGTGTTGGTACCTCCATCATCAACCACGCAGTTTCGAACTACTACAGTGTAGTTGATTGACTCTGTGAATGACAGACAAACAGTTGAATTCATCTTGAAGGCAGTCAATTTTACTTTTTTAACAATCATAGTAAGGAATCATGTAGGTCTAAATATCAAAAGAGAAACATTTGAATCCTTATTTATTATGAAATCATGAGGAGAATAAACAGTAAACATTTAACAGTATTAACACACAGGACAATATTTACCAGAAAAAAAAATGCATCTTGGGACACACTATTTTAATTGCAGCACCTTGAACTTCCCTGATAAAATTCAAGAAGTAAACTTGTGACGTATACCATACACAGACTTAAGGCTAGGATGATCAGACAATGCAGAAATGACCGGATAATGACATCGATATCACCAAACACATTTAACTAAAGCTTTATCTCACATGGTCAAAGGTGGTGGGATGTACTCGTACCTTAAGATTGACTGGGTCCAATATTTTATATAGAACATACAGATAATTATGCTTATGCAGTGTGACTTCATTGAGTATTTAAACCAAATCTAAAAGTAGAAACACAAAATACTGAGAAACACTGAGAACCTTTGATGTAAATATCAGCCATGCTGTTGAAGGTGAGTTTGTGACAAATGACTTAAGAATATTTGTAACTGGGACATGGACAGCAGATTCCAGAGTTTATTTTGCACATGATAGTTTGAATGGCTGAAGTAAAAACTCTGATTCAAATACCTCGTAACGACCACATTGGACATGCAGTTTTTATTGGGCAGCCCTTCAGATCTCCCCCCTACCCCTTTTTTCCGCAGCTGCAAACCCCAGAAATAAAATAAATACCACATTAACAGTTAAAACCTGTATAGGATAATAGTATATTCTTATAACTTGCCTCATCAAATTATCTTGTGAATTTTCAGGCTTCATCAGAATGCAGCAGAAGGTGCCTAGAAGTTTACAACAACAACTGCTGTTATCACTCCCACAACTATTACACTATCTATCTATCTATCTATCTATCTATCTATCTATTGTCCTTTCGAGCCGAAGACGGCACATAGGGCAGAACCACAATCTCAAAAACAGAAACCTTGCATGCCAAACTGGCACATATTGCAGAGATCACTGCTCTAAAATATATGGCACTGTTTCCATAACAATACTTTTTACAATGACAGCTTGTCAAGCCATCGATCAACCTCCTTAGTCGCCTCTTACGACATGCCTGGAAGGTCACAGTGTCACTATTCTTTACTACTATTACACTACTGCTAATTATTATTATTATTCATTAGTGCTAAGCCCAGTCTATGCTCTGAATATTGTATGCTGGCCATAAGTGTTTGCTAGTAATATTTCTTAGATACTGTTAATTTTCCAGACTCAAGCTTTGGAATAAAGAGGCATACCCAGTGTAGTGAACTATCTGGGGGCAGCCAGCAGAATAGTATCACAAAACAGTCATGATGTGCTCAAAAGAAGAGAAAACACCCATTGTATGAAAACAGTGGGATGTCAAAGGGAGAAAGTGCTTATGTAGAACTACCTTAGGTTAACTCCCTGAGATAATACCACTCCGCTGTTTCTAGTACCATCAATAAAGCACACAATAATGCTACTTCCCCTTTTTTAGTACCAATAATACATGACAAAATAACGTTATTTTCACTTTTTAGTACAAATAATAAAGTACATAAACAATATCACTCGCTGTTTCTAGTACTAATAATAAATCACAAAATAATGCTACTAGTGAAGACATTAAAGTTAAATTCCAAGCAAAAAATAAGGTTTCTTTTATTTGTATTAAAAACCAATCAAAAGCATTTTTAATGTCATTTTTTTGCATATTAATAATAAATACCAGCCACTAAGTAATATTGTAATTTGTAAACTAGACTACCACAAACAATAGTGGCTAAACAGATATACTTGATTTTCCAGCATCAGTGTACCATTAATAGGAAAACACACATTTAGATTAGCTACAGAGTTGTTACTAATTACAATCGACAGTACCTACAATCAGAAAGGAGAGTATTTACAATGTGAGTTACCTACAATCAGAGTAAGTGCAATCAGGGCACCTTCAACCAGAGTATCTACAATGTGGGTACCTACGATCAGAGTACCACAATGTGAGTACCTACAATGTGAGTACCTACAATGTGAGTACCTACAATGTGAGAACCTACAATGTGAGTACCTACAATGTGAGAACCTACAATGTTAGTACCTACAATGTGAGAACCTACAATGTTAGTAACTACAATGTGAGTACCTACAATGTGAGTACCTACAATGTGAGTACCTACAATGTGAGTACCTACAATGTGAGTACCTACAATGTGAGAACCTACAATGTGAGAACTTACAATGTTAGTACCTACAATGTGAGAACCTACAATGTTAGTACCTACAATGTGAGAACCTACAATGTTAGTACCTACAATGTGAGAACCTACAATGTTAGTACCTACAATGTTAGTACCTACAATGTGAGTACCTACAATCAGAGTAACTGCAATCAGGGCACCTTCAACCAGAGTATCTACAATGTGGGTACCTACGATCAGAGTACCACAATGTGAGTACCTACAATGTGAGTACCTACAATGTGAGTACCTACAATGTGAGTACCTACAATGTGAGTACCTACAATGTGAGTACCTGCAATGTATCTACAATGTGAGTACCTACAATGTGAGTACCTACAATGTGAGTACCTGCAATGTTATCTACAATGTGAGTACCTGCAATGTATCTACAATGTGAGTACCTACAATGTGAGTACCTACAATGTGAGTACCTGCAATGTATCTACAATGTGAGTACCTGCAATGTGAGTACCTACAATGTATCTACAATGTGAGTACCTGCAATGTGAGTACCTACAATGTATCTACAATGTGAGTACCTACAATGTATCTACAATGTGAGTACCTGCAATGTGAGTATCTACAATGTATCTACAATGTGAGTACCTACAATGTATCTACAATGTGAGTACCTACAATGTGAGTACCTACAATGTGAGTACCTACAATGTATCTACAAAGTGAGTACCTACAATGTGAGTACCTACAATGTATCTACAATGTGAGTACCTACAATGTGAGTACCTACAATGTGAGTACCTACAATGTATCTACAATGTGAGTACCTACAATGTGAGTATCTACAATGTATCTACAATGTGAGTACCTGCAATGTGAGTACCTACAATGTGAGTACCTACAATGTATCTACAATGTGAGTACCTGCAATGTGAGTACCTACAATGTGAGTACCTACAATGTGAGTACCTACAATGTATCTACAATGTGAGTACCTACAATGTATCTACAATGTGAGTACCTACAATGTATCTACAATGTGAGTATCTACAATGTGAGTACCTACAATGTGAGTACCTACAATGTGAGTACGTACAATGTGAGTACCTACAATGTGAGAACCTACAATGTATCTACAATGTGAGTACCTACAATGTGAGTACCTACAATGTGAGTACCTACAATGTGAGTACCTACAATGTGAGTACCTACAATGTGAGTACCTACAATGTGAGTACCTACAATGTGAGTACCTACAATGTGAGTACCTACAATGTGAGTACCTACAATGTATCTACAATGTGAGTACCTGCAATGTGAGTATCTACAATATACCAACAATGTGAGAACCTATAGTCTGTACCAACAGTCCCCACATTCTAAATCCTTCTTTCCTTCCTCATACCATATTCTAGGGAGCCGCTGGGGCACCACTGAGAGACTTTAGCGATCTCTGCAGTCATTCTTTGGAACTCTGTGCCAAGTAGAGGCTTGTACATTCTTTAATGTTAAGGGAACAGGCTAATAAATGTTTCTTTAATGTTAAGGGAACAGGCTAATAAATGTTTCTTTAATGTTAAGGGAACAGGCTAATAAATGTTTCTTTAATGTTAAGGGAACAGGCTAATACATGTTTCTTTAATGTTAAGGGAACAGGCTAATAAATGTTTCTTTAATGTTAAGGGAACAGGCTAATAAATGTTTCTTTAATGTTAACACTGTTGTGACAATAGCTGCGATATCTGACCAGAACAGTCATTGCCTTGCTGAAGAGGATTGGAACCTGCCAAGCTATTTTAACCCGCTAGATACAATTGATAGATTCCTCCAACTCCATACAGGATAGCTTGCGGCCCAGGTTAACAATAATCGCGCCTTAATGTACTATGTGCCTTTTAAAAAAAAAAAAAAAAAAAAAAATTATGCAATATAAATATCCCATTTAAAGGGTACCCAGTATAAAATACTGTTGTCTCTAATTAATATTTGGGGGGGGGGTACTGTCAGGGTGAAAAGGGAACTGGTTTGTCTTGAGGCAAGACACCCGGTGGAGAGAGGTTGTGAGTTAAAATATCGGCTGCACAAGTTGGATTTTTTTATTTGTGATTTCTCATTGTGGCCAACCACCTCTGGTCTCACCAATGAGGCCAGGCTAGGAACGAAAAATTTCTCTTCGATGAAAAAAATATGAGTACCTCAGAAGACGAGTATGTATCGCCTATATGGCAATGGACCACACACAGCTGCCAGGGAACAACGGATTAACACACACAATTCAATTCATTGTCTCTAGGGGACTTCGCCAGAGGTGAAAGCTGGCGAACGCAAAAGCAAGAAATAAATATTTAATTGTATTTTGAAAACAATTCTGTTTGTTGCTTAAATAAGAGATAAATACTAATAAATGAAATAATTATTATGGGGGGAAACTTCCGAGACAATAGATGATTCGCTGTTGCATAAATATGCTGATGATGTCTGAATATGTCAGACGAAAGGCACATATATTGGATTATGCCATAAACTAGCGACACAACCACAAAGCATCATGTGTCGACTTTACATTATTTTAATTGGCAAATTATGAAGATGAGCAGTCGTTGAGTGAACGTAGAAAAATAAAATACATAAAAACAGTCAAACTCACAAAATCACGTAATTCGATGTAATATTGTAATGGCTCAACCAAATATTTTCTCTGCAACGGATTAAAAAAATATATCAGCCAAACGCAAATTGATTGTATTTCTTTGAGACAATGCGATGACAAAAACGGGACAGATGGGGTTACATAATACTTTTTATTCATAAAAAACAGAAAGTTGAAAAAAAAAGGCCTACAATTTGAGTCCAGTCGAGCCTACAATTATTCTTCAGTGACAAAACGCTTGCAAAATATTATCTAGACGTAGGGGCTTACTGTGCTGCACCATGATAATACCATTAATAATTTTCAGAGAAAGTAATCTTAGCAAATTTCGTTCTTTCAATGCTTTTTATCACAAAACCTTACAAACTGCATGACACAATTTTGATATAATCCATGATGAGACAAGTTGATGGAGTCCATGAAAATGATATAAGATGGTAGGTTATGATTGACCAATATTTATAGTTGAATATTTTGAATATATAAATAAACCTATTCTGAATATTAATATTCAGTATATTCTTAGTTGCTTTTAAAAACAGGACATAACTGGCCTTCTTTCTTTCAGTTTTTTAAAATATCTCTCTCTCTCTCTATCTCTCTCTCTCTGCGATCAGGATTCAATCAGCGTAGGATTCCAGATTCTGACATAAAGTCAGCTGCCAGACTAAGTGTGTTGATCGCCCCCACAGACAGAACATCACGATTAGAGTCCGCCAGATCCACTCTGATTGAACACCCGTTAAAATGTTGCACTGTGTTCTGCGCCAGTGGCCCAGTGCATCTGATTTCAGCTAGCAATTTATTCAGGTTTGCTTTCCTTAGCCCTTGATTGTCCACAATCTTCCTGCAAGGCAGCAGATTGTCTTTTCTGTAGGGGGATTCTGCCCTTAGATGGTCGGCCCTCCCAGTTTTACGAGCACCATCTGCCCGAGTCACTAGAGGTGACTAACACAGACATGCACACACAAAGATATGAGATGTGAATAACACAGACATGCACACAGCGATACGAGGCGTGACTAACACTGACACACATCAAGATATGACACATGACTAACATAGACATGCACACAAAATATGAGATATGACTAACATAGATATGCACACACAAAGATATGACACATGACTAACATAGACATGCACACAAAATATGAGATATGACTAACATAGATATGCACACACAAAGATATGACACATGACTAACATAGACATGCACACAAAGATATAAGATATAACTGACAATGCACACACAAATATAAGACACATGCCTAACATAGACATGCACACAAAGATATGAGATATGACTAACATAGACATGCACACACAAAGATATGAGATGTGACTAACATAGCCATGCACACACAAGGATATGAGATGTGACAAACACAGACAAGCACACACAAAGATATGAGATATGACTAACATAAACATGCACACAAAGATATGAGATATCACTAACCCAGACATGCACACACAAAGATATGACTCATGACTAACACAGATACACACTAAGATATGAGACATGATTAACACGGACACACCAAGATATGAGATATGACTAACATGACACACACCAAGATATGAGCCATGGCTAGCACACACACACACACACAAGCTAAGATATGAGCCATGGCTAGCACAGAAACACACTAAGATATGAGCCATGGCTAGCACACAAACACATTAAGATATGAGCCATGGCTTCACGGAAACACACCAAGATATGAACCATGTCTATATCCGAGCCATGGCTCAATTCAAGAGAAGCATAGAGGAGGTAGAAGAGCAGCGAACGCGAAAGATGGATATGCTTGGGTTTGTTGTAGTCGGCAGACTCTTCTTAATGTGGGAATCATCGATCAACGAGACGCTGGCCCGGTTAACTGTTCACAGGTTCCATTCAAACAGTTGTCTGGAGATTTGAGAGTGCAGTCTGACCTGTAGAACGTTCCCTTGCATGTACAGGTTCCTGTTGACTGTTCACAGGTGTCGTTGAAACAGTTGTCAGGACATTTGAGAGTGCAGTCTGACCCGTAGTACGCTTCCTGCACTTTCCGGGTCACATATGATGTCACAGCCATCAGAACACGTCTGTTCACACTGTACCCCAAAATTACCATCAGGACAAGTGTCATTACAGGTATAGCCAGGATGTTTACATTGTAGGCATTTTCCTGATTTTTTCTCACATAAATGACAGACACTGAGACAAGACCAGGAGCAGTCGTGTCCATAGGTCCCATGTAAACAGTTGCCGTGACACGTACCGATGATGACGATACAGCCTCTGCTACACCCACTACACACTTCACAAAACAACCCAGAATGCCCGTCCAGACAATCTATCTATCTATTGACCTTTCGAGCCGTAACCGGCCCATAGGGCGTAGACCAAGATACACCTTCTCCTATATGAATTTTTTGTTCTAGCAGTTTTCTTTTAAAGATATTTTATCAAATCTCGCCATCTGTCTCTGTTCTGTGCAAGCAGTTCTATCTCATTGAGGGAGCCGATTCCTGCTGCTCTTGCCTCTCTCATCAATGTTCTTCTCAGTGTCTCCCTGGGTCTTCCTCTTTTTCTTTTACCTGTTGTTTCCCATATGAGGGCTTGCTTTGCTATTCGATTATTATCTCTTCTCATCACATGTCCAACGTATGACCATCGTCTTTTCTTTATTACTGAAGATATTAGTGGTTGATTGGCGATTTCTCTAATTTCCTCGTTTGTTTTGAATTCGTTCCATTCTATACCAAGTATTTTCCTTAGACATTTATTTTCGAATGCGTTCAACTTTGTTTCTATATCTCTTGTTGTTTTCCAGCTTTCACACGCATACGTAAGGGTTGATAGTACATTTGATTTGAATAGCCTAAGTTTTGTGTTTGTGCTAATGAGTTTTGATTTCCACAACTTTTCAAGGCTTCTGAAAGACATTGCTGCTTTAGCCAGTCTGATTCTAATTTCTTTGCTCGTATCCCCTTCTCGATCAATGTGACTTCCAAGATAGATAGTTGCCGTGACACGTACCGATGATGACGATACAGCCTCTGCTACACCCACTACACACTTGTCATTCCGACCCCCGCCAATGTAGATGGAGCAGATATTTGCAACTATGCCGGGAAATATGATAACAACAAAATGGTAGTTTCCCTTAGTGGACGCATCTAAAAAATGGTTTGGTCGCACCATTTGTGAGAACAATTGTGCACATACCAGATGCTGCAAATTTATTGACTACTATTTGCCATCATATTTACATTTATTATATATATATATATATATATATATATATATATATATATATATATATATATACACACATATATATATATATATATATATATAAATATATAAAATATTAAATATATATATATATAAATAACTGTTTATTAATGGCTTCTCTTTTTATTTACAATAGTATAATATATTTGTATAAAAATATTCACAAAATGGTACTTTGTAATGAGGGAACAAACAAAAAACATAAATTGAAATAAAATTTCCACTTCAAACTGTGATAAAATAATTCCTACTCAAAATTTACATAAAACTCTACTTTGCTTACATTTTAGATCCATATCTACACATTGGGTATGATTTTCATTCATTTTGAAACGCAAAAAAAAAAACAAAAAACATATTTATTATTACCAAAAATGTGTAAACAGAAAGAGACGTTTTTAAAAATTCACCTCGGTATTGAAATAATCAGAATATCATCATGTGTCGTACCGGTTGGCGTAGGCGATCATGTCCCTTCCACAATATTCTATCCACAGTGTATCATATCACTTTTATTGACTGTTTGCCATGCCATGACACCAAGCAATCTAATATCTTCTCTCTTTGTCGTCTGCGGTATCTCTTTCCCTGTAATTTGCCAGCCGTAACCAAGTATTCCAACTTTTCTCTTCTCATGTTATGCCAGAAAAATGTTGATTGTTTCTTTATGTTGTTATCTAGCAGTTCTCTTTTTGTGTTGGTCTCTTTGAGAACTTCCTCATTGGTCTTTTTAGCTATCCAGGGAACTTTCAACATTCTTCTGAGAAATCTCATTTCTGTGGCATCTTATCTCATCTTTTCATTTGTTTGTTTACTATCCATGACTCGCTTCTATAGGTCTGAATTGGCTCTATATAGCACAGATGAACTCTCTCTCATTTCTATGGACATAGACTAATTGCATAAGAAGTTTTTCATTTTCAGAAAAGCTATTTTGGTTGAGCTATTCTGCTTTTTCTATTTCTGTGGTGCATCTTCCATCTGATGTTATTATTGTTCCCAAGTATTTGACGCGTTGCAATTGTTATCAGATTTGTCCAGTTTATTTCTACGCTGCATGATTGTGATGACTGTCTCTTCGATATAAACGTTACTTCTGCTTTCTTACTATTCAGATTGAGACCTTTCTTGTTGCTTTCTTTTACCGTTATGTATCAGAATAAGAATATAGCTTACACTAATTGACATCGATCATCATCATTATCATTGAGTGCCGTCTCTGCATCGAAGGTTGGCTAACATGGAGCGCCATTCCACTTTGTCTCTTGCTTTGATGGTGTAGGTTGTCATAGGTTGACCTGTTAATCTTTTGATGTTACTTGTCTATGTTAGTCTTGGCCTGCCTCTGCCTCTTTTACCTTGTATTTTCCCTTTCAATATTACTTTTTTTAGGCTGTTGTAAACGTTTGATATTGATAAATCCACTTTCTTTGAGGTCTTTCTAACACTTTGTAAGTTTCTATTCACTGAATCATTCCCTGGATAATTACATAATTTATAAGCGTTTAATTCCATTTGATTACAGATAATATATTTTAAACTAGCCACAATTCAACTGTCACTGAATTTGCCGTATAGCAGACCATATACGTCGCCATAAAACTATCAACAGTTGTCAGTGAATTTTAATTAAAATATATAATAACATTCCTTGAGAATTGCGAGAAGATGCCATCTTGATGGCTGGAGAAAAGGTTAAACAGCCTTCATGTGCGCTGCCTTCGAAAGATTATTATTATGAACATCAAATGGTAGGACAAAGTATCCAACTCTAATGTGCTACAACGAGCCAAACTCCCATCCATCATGGCAAGACGTAGGACTAGTAGACTAAGGTGGCTGGGTCATGTAAGAAGAATGGCAAACATTTGTATAAGTAAAAGTAAAGTACCCCCGTCACGCCAAGTGGCGTATAGGGAAATATGGTGTTAGTGACCCTATATTTTACAGACCTTCAGCACATGATTTTTGGGGTAATGTGGTCAGTATTACGCCCATGCTGTTTTACTTTCCCAGAAAAAAATCCGGTACCCATTTAAGGCTGGGTGAACCCGGAAGCCGTTGGTTGGGATCGAACCCTACCCCTTGTCCGTGGTAGTCCAGTTCACTAACCACTGAGCTATCGCGGCTCCCAAACATTTGTATACCTGAACAAATACTGTTTGGCGTACTTAAGGACGGAAAGAGACCAAAGTGCATTTGTATCAGAATCAACTATCTCATCCTCCTTATGACTTCACTCTCTTTCTCAGAATCAACCATCTCCTTCTCCATCTCATTTTTCTCCTTCTCATCATCAATATCATCATGTTCCCAACCTCTCACCCTTCATCACCCCCCACTGCCCCACAGTTACCATCTTCAGCAATCATCTTGATGCACTGTGTCCCAGGAAAGTAACCGGTTCTCCCTCTCCGCGAAGCCCAGCAGTCCTCCTCATAGAACTTGCCAGTGTTGTTGAAGGTGTCCTCACAATCAGGGTTCTTGTGATTGATTGACGTGCACTTGAAGCAACCAATCGCATCAACTGAGGACAAAGTTGGCACATAAATGTGTCACGTTTGCTTTCATGGCTCACTTTTGTTATGTCTACACAATCAAGAACACACAAACATACACGCTCACCCCATACCTACACACACATACGTATATTCATACACGGGACTACGCATACATGCTTACACAGACCCTCACATAGATAAGTACATTCATATTTGTTCTTCTCCTTTCAACTCACTGCGAAAAAAAAATATATCTGTTTATGTACCAACCCTATTGTCTTCATTTATATCTATTTATGTACTAACTCTAATGCCTTCATTTATAACAGTTTATATACAAAATGTATTGTCTTCATTTATATATGTTTATGTACTAACTCTAATGCCTTCATTTATAACAGTTTATATACAAAATTTATTGTCTTCATTTATATATGTTTATGTACTAACCATGGAAGCCGCGATAGCTCAGTGGTTAGTGAACTGGACTACAAAGGACAAGAGGTAGGGTTTGATCCCAACCAATGGTTTCCGGTTCACCCAACCTTTAATGGGTACCGGATTTTTTTCTGGGAAAGTAAAGCGGCACGGGCGTAATGATGACCACACTACCCCAAAAATCATGTGCCGAAGGTCTGTAAAATTTATGGTCACTAACACCATATTCCCTATACGCCACTTGGCGTGACGGGGGTACTTTACTTTACTACTTATGTACTAACTACTAACCTTATAGCCTTTCATGTCTGTTTACATACTACAACATGATTGCCTTCGTCATGTCTGTTTACATACTATAATCTGATTGCCTTCGTCACATCTATTTATATACTACAACCTGATTGCCTTTGTTCATATCTGTTTACATACTACAACCTGATTGGTTTCGTTCACATCTATTTATATACTACAACCTGATTGCATTCATTCATGTCTATATACATACTACAACCTAATTGCTTTCGTTCACATCTGTTTATATACTACAACCTGATCGCCTTTGCTCGTGTCTGTTTACATACTATAGCCTGATTGCTTCGTTCATGTCTGTTTAAATACCAACCTGGGGAACTGGTTGGTCTCTAAGCAAGACGCCGGCCTCGAGGCACAGAGGTTTTGGGTTCAAATCTCGGCTACACCAGTTTGGGATTTTTAATTATGATTTTTCTCTGCGGCAACCACCCCTGGTCTCAGCAGCGATGCCCGGCTTGAAATGTCAATTACTCATCGACGGAAAAAAATAGGAGTACCTCCGAAGTCGTAGTTATCTGCCTGTGTAGCGAGGGACCTCTGTGCACACGGCTGCCAGGGAGAAATGGATTAACACGCAAAAATTCAGTTCCTGGTCTCTAGGGACTTCGTCAGAGGTAAAAGCTGGCGAACGAAAAAAAAATACCAACCTGATTGTCTTCTTTCATGTCTGTTTACATGCTAACTTGTCTGTCTTCATTCACGTCTGCTTATTTAGCAATCCGTCTATGTCTTTAAACAATTATACCCTTATATGATAGAATGAAAAGCGTGAAGTGTGTTTAATTCAGAAAGTAGCACGATTCAAATTGACCTACCACAGACCAGCCAGGTTGCTAGAGCAATGAATAGCAAATACCAGGTGGATGCCATTACGGGCAGAATATCACATTGTAATTGCAGCGTCTGAAAAAATAAACATAAGGAATGGTTAGAGGCTACTGTAATAATGACTGTGTTGATTGCATGTGTAGAAATAGTGATAATTGGATTGATTGCATTTTTGTAGTAATAATGATATTTATATTGATTATATTTTTAGCGTTGAGGCAAGCAGGTTAGCAGGACCTAGTTCGAATTTCAGGTGCAACGATCTGGCATTCTTTCAGTGGCTCAAGATATCAAGGTAGGTGACCTATCATAGAGACATGAATAAGTTTTAATATATCCACACACACACGCACACACATATATATATATATATATATAGCCATGGCTCATACCATCGTATATATATATATATATATACATATATATATATATATATATATACAGGGAGCCGCGATAGCTCAGTGGTTACTGAACTGGACTACAAAGCACAAGGGGTAGGGTTCGATCCCAACCGACGGCTTTCGGGTTCACCCAGCCTTTAATGGTTACCGGATTTTTTTCTGGGAAAGTGAAGCGGCACGGGCGTAATACCGACCACAAGTACCCCCGTCATGCCAAGTGGCGTATAGGGAATATGGTGTTAGTGACCATAAATTTACAGACCTTCAGCACATGATTTTTGGGGTAATGTGGTCGGTTGGGATCGAACCCTACCTCTTGTCCTTTGTAGTCTAGTTCACTAACCACTGAGCTATCGCGGCTCCCTATTATATATATATATATATATGCACCTATATATATTATATACACACAGTGAGACACACTCGAAGACAGGAGATTTGTGTTATTGTATTTTTATTTTTACGTGAGAAAGAGAATTCACCCGTGCGATATAGAGCCAATACTGCTCTATGAAAGTGAATTAAAGACACTAGACAAACAAATGAAAAGACGAATAAAGGCCACAAAAATGGGATTTCTCAGAAGAATGCTTAGAGTTCACTGAGCAGCTAAAAAAAAACAAAAACATTCAGGACATTCTCAAAGAGACCAAAACAAAAAGAGTCAACCCATAAGAAACATAAGAAAGAACAAAAATAAACATTTTTCGGGCACATCATGAAAAGAGAAAAGTTGGAATACAACTGGCAAAATACAGGAAAAGACAGATCGCGGACGACAAGGAGAGAAGATACTGGATAGCTTGGTGTCATGACATGGAAAACAGTCCACAACAGAATTAATACAATGTACTGTGGATATAGAATTGTGGAAGAACATGATCTCCTACGCCAACCGGTATGACACATGATGATGATAATATTCTATATTATTTTGTTTCAAAGCATAAATACTAGCATTAGTAGCAAGCAGCTCAAAGCTTCTGTTTCAAAAAAGGAAAGACGCAGCGATGCTTATGATAAACTACATGAAGCCTGGCTGAGAACAACATTAATCATAGCGTTGTTTATCCTTTTACTCGTCTTTAGATCTTTTCACGTGCCTGAATGCACGTGCGCAGCATGTTTGTTTATTTATGGAATATTTCCGCTTGTGAGCTTAAATAAACAAGCACATCCTCATACACCTGGAATCACAGCTATAACCACCGTCTAATGATGATGTCTCTGGAAATTGAACACGTTTAAAACAACAATAAAACATAAGAAAGTAATCTAATAAACCAGTGACAATAGCGTAAACAAGGCTAGGAAGACGGATAAGTATGTGAGCATGTTGTGATATATGTAGGTAGGTCCTTGGAAAAAAAAAAAACTGACGTAATATCCTGTGATATTTATTAATTATGTCGTAGGAAAATTAAAAATAGAATTTAACTTTCCAAAAAGAACGTTTGAAAACTAGCAAAAAAAAAAAAATTCTTCTGTTTTGGGTTTCTTTGAATAAACGTCAACATAAAGCAACACATTATGAACAAATTAACGCTGATAAAAATGAGAAAAAGGTTAATATCCAAATAAAAAAGTAAGTAAAGTACCCCCGTCACGCCAAGTGGCGTATGGGGAATATGGTGTTAGAGTGACCATAAATTTTTACAGACCTTCGGCACATGATTTTTAGGGTAATGTGGTCGGTATTACGCCCGTGCCGCTTTACTTTCCCAGAAAAAAATCCGGTACCCATTAAGGCTGGGTGAACCAGAGGCCGTCGGTTGGGATCGAACCCTACCTCTTGTCCTTTGTAGTCCAGTTCACTAACCACTGTAATATCCAAATATTAATGTTAATACACAGAAATTGGTGGACATATGTAAGTCAAATCTAAAGAACTAATAAAAAAAAAAAATTAAACGACAAACTAGACATTCGTATAACAAATATTATTTCTGTCTCATGCTGAAGGAGCATGCTTTGTCATACATGAACAAATTAAAGGGACTGAAACTTAAATTACACAAGTGTTCAGATGTTGAATTTTGGTTACAAGTTTGGCAGAGAACAAAAGATCTATTTTATTAATTTCCTGAAGGATGTGCTTCAGTTGATCTTTTTCTGAAAAAAAAAACCCGACTATTTATTTAGATCGTCAATTAGATAAAGATAGCAATAGTGAGAAAGAAAACTAGCGGTTCACACTTCAAGGTTAAATTACTTTTCATGTCCACAAAATAAACTATAAGATTATCTTTATTGTTTAAATCCACACATTTTGTGCAAAAGTTTGCGACTGATCAATCAGATTTCGTTGAGACTATATTTTCTTACATTTCTCTGAACTTAAACGCTGCATATCCCATTGGCCGTACACTAATAATAAATAAATAAATAACAATAATAACGGTAATAATAATAATAAAACGCAGAAGAGAATAAAACACCGATCAATAAAAGAATATTTGAAAAGCTTCCAAATCAGTTAATCGAAAATAGAGCAGCTGTGATGATGTTTGTAGAAGACCATCAAGATAAGGTGACCTGTGAGGAGGAAAGTAAATAGTTGCAAAGATAATCAGACGACCTGTGGACGCTTTGTATATTTTAAAGTCTTATTAAGAGATTAAATATGTTAGGTTAGGACTCAGTTAATGAGCTTGCTAGGCACGTTATTTGTAATGGGATGAGATCAAATCAAGCGCTAAAGTGCTTCTATATGTTATTGCTATCTTGTATCAAGACTGAAGCTAAGCAGTACCAATTGTAACCCATGAGAGCAAAATCTGGATGCTAATTCAGACAGCTTCAAAGAAAGAATCATCATTTGGTATGAAATTATACGGAAGAATTCCCCAAGTATACTGGATACTGCATCTTAAAAATCTTGGACATAAATGATGAAAGTAGTAAAGTACTTTAAGAAAGAAAACGCACATATTATGTCCACATGAAATGTGAAGAACATGATAGAATAATGAGGGAGAGTTAGTTTATCAAAAGTGGAGAAGGAGAAAACCTAGATAGAGGTAAGACGAAGGTCTATGGACAAGCAGGTCCTGGGTTCGAATCTCGCTACAGGCGGTGATAATTTTTCTATTCGAATCGGTGGATTTTTCTTGGTTGAACTCTCCTCAGATCTTTGGCCAATGAGCTCAGATGTTTACGTTAAAGAACCCATACAAATTAAAACAATCTATCCGACGACACATCTACTGTATACATCTGATGATGTATATCGAGGGTGGGGGGCTCTCGACGGGACCAGAGAAATGCAAGCCGCTTGGTCAATGTAATCGTCACGACATGTTAGACTCAGGTTTTATTTCACTCCCGATATACAAAAAAATACTTTGCCTACCGCGGGCTTCGAAAACCGTACGCCGGATTTTCAGCCAGCGGAACAGTGAACCGCATGGCCACGCGCTCCTCCATGACAGAATCAATAACATTTTGAAATCCTAGAGAGTAGGTCAAAACATGGACACTGTCTAAGGAAATATTGTTAAAAGATAAAAAAAAATTACCCAAGTACCACTTCTATTTTCAAGGTCCTCGTTGGTAGTATGGAGTTCGTGCATTTGAGCTGAAACCATTTTCAGTGCTTTCGCTAGCATGCGGCACCGGTACTGACAGCTGTGTAGGGGATCTGAGAACTATAGAGTTGTTCGATGTGCAGTGAAGATGATCTGTCGATTAAACTAAACTATGGGTCTATAGATATCAAGAACTACCTTTAGACTAAACTATGGGTCTATAGATATCAAGAACTACCTTTAGACTATAAACTATGGGTCTATATAAACTATGGGTCTATAGATATCAAGAACTACATTTAGACTAAACTATGGGTCTATAGATATCAAGAACTACCTTTAGACTAAACTATGGGTCTATAGATATCAAGAACTACCTTTAGACTAAACTATGGGTCTATAGATATCAAGAACTGATACCTGCTTTCGAGCCGTAACCGGCCCATAGGGCGTAGACCAAGATACACCTTCTCCTATATGAATTTTTGTTCTAGCAGTTTTCTTTTAAAGATATTTTATTAAATCTCGCCATCTGTCTCTGTTCTGTGCAAGCAGTTCTATCTCATTGAGGGAGCCGATTCCTGCTGCTCTTGCCTCTCTCATCAATGTTCTTCTCAGTGTCTCCCTGGGTCTTCCTCTTTTTCTTTTACCTGTTGTTTCCCATATGAGGGCTTGCTTTGCTATTCGATTATTATCTCTTCTCATCACATGTCCAACGTATGACCATCGTCTTTTCTTTATTACTGAAGATATTAGTGGTTGATTGGCGATTTCTCTAATTTCCTCGTTTGTTTTGAATTCGTTCCATTCTATACCAAGTATTTTCCTTAGACATTTATTTTCGAATGCGTTCAACTTTGTTTCTATATCTCTTGTTGTTTTCCAGCTTTCACACGCATACGTAAGGGTTGATAGTACATTTGATTTGAATAGCCTAAGTTTTGTGTTTGTGCTAATGAGTTTTGATTTCCACAACTTTTCAAGGCTTCTGAAAGACATTGCTGCTTTAGCCAGTCTGATTCTAATTTCTTTGCTCGTATCCCCTTCTCGATCAATGTGACTTCCAAGATAGATAAAGTGATCGATCTCTTCTACTGGTTTGTTTTCCATGTATATTTTGTCACTTGTTGGAATTAAACTTTTCATGACTTTAGTCTTTTCATGATTGACCTCAAGCCCAATTTTGCTGGCTATTGATGATAGTTCATTTGTGTTTTCCTGCATCGTTTTTATCTGACTGCTGATGAGAACTATGTCATCAGCAAAGTCGAGGTCCTCCAAATGGTCTCCTTGTATCCATTCGATGCCTTTATTACCAGTGCAGCATTTCTTCATTATGAAGTCCATAACAATTCCAAATAACAAGGGCGATAAAATACATCCTTGTTTAACCCCAGTTTCTATTGGGAAACATTCGCTCAGTCCTTCCTCTGTTCGAACTGCACATGTGTAACCATCATACATGTCTTTGATAATATTTATGATTTTTGATGGTAAACCATATTGCTTCAGAATTTTCCACAAAGAATCTCTATGAATACTATCAAATGCTTTTTTGAAGTCGATGAAGTTAAGTACAAAAGGTTTTTGCTTTTCAATATGTTCCTCCAATATAAGTCGTAGAGTGAAAATGTGGTCAAGACAGCTTCTCCCTTTTCTAAACCCAGCCTGTTCTTCACGCATTACTGTATCTATTGAATCCTTTATTCAAGAACTACCTTTAGACTAAAATATGGTTCTATACAAGGAGTCAGACTAGACTGTGTTCTGTCGCCGGATTTGTTTTCACTTTACAGCGAACATATTATGAGATCAATAGTAGACAAATACAAGGAATTGAAGTCAACGGTCACAAAATAAATAATTTGCGATATGCGGATGGCACAGTCTTAATAGCAGAGACAGAGAATGGACTACAAGGAATGAGTCATAATTGTAAAAGAAAACAACAAAAAAAAGGTCTCCGTCTGAATAGTAAGAAAGCAGAAGTAATGGTCATATCAAATGACCAATCAAATGAAATTTGTTAAATTCATTATCCAATGATGCTTAACTCTTTGCCTCTCTTATGTTTACTAATGGTTAAAAATAAAGCTGAGGCACATAATAACAACGTGGAATGACATAGATTTACTCATATGTTATATGACCACCCACAATTGGAAGTAATGAAGAGCTGGGTTCAACTTTCACAAATTGTTCGTATTTGCGTCCACTGTTTCATACCCAGTCTCACCCAAAATAGTTTTATCTGCCTCTACCTAAACACATATACAATAGTTGCTGCGCAGTAGCATCAACAAGGTCATAGGGTATTTGCCTTCTTAGCAGACAAACCATCGCAATAAAAAAAATTTAGCTCACATCCTGCAGCGCTTGACATTTCCCACCCAACAAATCAGTGTGATTGCTCTCTCGAGATGCACGCAAATTTCCGAAATTACCAGAAAAAAAAATCCCCAAAACTTTGCTTTAGGGGTGACGTGACTCACGTAAGGTGCCCTTTGTAATTACTCCGTACGTTTAATGAAATTCGCTGAATGTACCAGGGGAACATTTATCTCAGGTTGATTTCTTCTTCTTCTACCTTTTCAACTCCGTGTGGAGCATAAGTCTTCAATAAACACTTCCCAAGCCGTTCTGTTTCTTGCCATTCTTTTAAGATCAGTACATGTCTTCCTCATCATCTTCATCTCTGCTTTCATCGGTCTTCTCCAAGAATATCTCGGTCTTCCTCTTTGTCTTTTTTCCTTTGGGGTTCCAAAAAATGGCCTGTTGTGTTAAACTCTCAGTTGGCTTCCGCAGTGTGCGTCCTATCCAGTGCCACTTTCGTTGAATCAGGTTGATTTACTTCAACATAAAATAAAAAAATAAAAAAAAACTTTCTCCATATCTGGGATCCACCTGCGTGTTTGTTTGTGTATACAAAAAATAAGGAAGAGTATGTTTGATTATTTTCTCAAATATATGTTAAAATATAACTTTTATGTCAATGCTTCCATCTGGTGAATGAAAACGAACTCTTCAAGCTTGCCGATAGTGCAGTAATGTTTCTTATTTCAAACAATAAACAACTCAAGATGAAACAAAGCTTGTCAAATCATTTGACAGGATTTACCACTGTTGTCCAGCTAGGAAATAACGATAGAGGCAAAGCCCACACGCTACAACACAATGTTCATTCCAATTTTGTGCTACCAATGCCACACCTGGACTCTAGACTCAAAAACAAGAAAAATAACTACTACCGAGATAAAATGTGTTAGACGAATGACAGGAAATAACATGAGAAATAAGATAAGAAATGAAAATAAACACAAATATCGAATGTACAAAATATTAAATATGCGAGGCCGCAAGTAAAGCTGCAGAAAACATGTAACATAAACATACAATGGTATTGAGAGCCATGAAATGAAGAAATGAAGTATGAGCAGAAAAGGGAATAATTATCGCCATAGAATACATAAAGAAACAACAGATAGATAAAATGGTTTGGTCATGTGATAAGACAAAAAGAACAAAACACAACGCAAGGAACTTTCAATAAACGTTACGAGAACACCAGACTCAAGGGTCGACCACGGAAAAGATGGATTGATTGAATATTGGAAACACTAGGAAACAGAAAAGCAACACAGGCCAAGAGAAGAGAAAAAGACGGCAAATTATATTGTCCTTCAATGTTGAAAGACAAATGAGGACGGAAAGAAGAAGAAGAAGAAATTAAGTATTTTAACTTTTCTCTTCTTTTGATGTATTCACATCATGTCTTATTTTTTTTTCTAATGTCTTTTTGGATCTCTCTTTTGTGTTGGCCTTTCTGAGGATGTTGGTATTTTTGGCTATTCAGGAGACTCAATATTCTTCAGGAAAATGCCATCTCTGTGTCGTATTTTCATGAACATCCACATCTATCCAAAATGGTGGAACGACGTTCATGTTCTCTCGACCGCTGCAGAAATTGCATTTGGTGACTGATTAATTTCTGCTTTTCAATGCAATTTTCTGCTTTAAAGTTAATCTGATGATCCACTTAACAAATTTTCGCCGATGATGCTGAGTCGTACACACCACAATGTTCCTCTTTGTCAAGTCCAGTTTTGTGAATGCGACCTTCCCGTGTCTAGAGTTGATATGCGGTTTACGTCAACACATTGAGTGCTGTTCCACGGCCGTCGTTGGACTTGTTTGACGCCAATTATTTACATGTTACAACTAATTAATATGGACTGCTCTGCCAAGTGAACCAAAGTTTTCACTTTAGAGATTTTGCATAATCTTTTTGTGCGTTGTTGGCTGAATTTATTAGAGTAATCGGGATTTTATGGGCGCAGCCACTGTTGTGTGTGCTACATTATCACAATGGCTGATTATATATCCCTAAAACGGCCGTAAGCTAATAGTGAAAGGCGAAACGGAGTTTCGTTCATGACATTGCAGCACCGGAGTGACTCCCGGAGGTTCATGTTAGTCAGGAGGGATTTATAATTTCACAAATTCACATTGCAGGGAGATCTTACAGTCTGTTGTTTGATGTGCGACAGGGATAATCCGAAGACTAACTGTGTTTCACATGTTCGGATTTGGAGTCAAAAATGATGTCTTAACATTATCAAGCGCTATACATAAAAAAAAAAAAAATATAACCATCATCATTTTCAGGAGGACGTGAACTTCCGGTCAATATCGTGGATAGGCGACAGGAACCATTAAAGGCTAATGTTTAAAAAGTGTTCCTTTTGCAGTTTCCTCATATTCCAAGTCCGGCTTGTTGCAGGAGCTACTGCGTTAAGTGCTTTGTGCACACTGTGAGCTGTGCGTTTCATCCGTTTTAATCGTGTATCAATATTCCGATTGTTTGCGATGAATGATGATGTCGTGTGATGGAGAACGGATGGCTGTGTTCACTTTCTGTGTGGTCTCGCCTTATGTCTTTTGACATGTGCTGGGACTGCTATGATGGGGACTAAAGATAACTTTCTTTGTTTGGGGATGAGTTAGTAATTTGGATGATTCCACTGGCACGGGCGGTTGAGCAGTTATGGATTTTGATTCGTTTGCAGTGATACCGGGGCCTTCCATAACCATGATAATAACCATATATAAGAAAGTTAATAATAAATAGAAATACAACTATTAATTTTAGAATACATATTCTAAAAATGCACAAAGGAACTATATGATAGTAATTTTATATTTGAAGTTTAATGAATGAAATATGTTGTGATATAGAACAGCTGCATTTACACCTAACATTTATTATCATCCATAAGTTTATGGTGCAATAACAATTATTATGACAACCTCCGTTGACCTTCTTCTTGACCGTTAACTCAAGGCATTCTTCCACAACTCCGGTGAAACCTATGTGACAAAAGACCCCTAACAAAAACAAACTATATTAAAATCATCAACTCACAATATCGTCATATTTCTTCATTGGCAGCCTTTATTACTTAATTCTCTTCTGTCTGTTACAATTACAGTTATTTATATTCCAGTCTCACACTTTCATCCTACTCTATCTAAATGGAGCTAACTTATTCTAACCTTGATGATGCCCTATTCTATACTGGTCCGTTCCCATCGAACGTCCCAAATGACCCTTCCTAATACTAAATTCCGGGTTCTACTTGTTCCTGATCCATTCCGGATCTGTTAATATCGTCTAGTTCCATACCGATAATTCTACATCTCTGGCCACTAGTGGTAATCCAATCTCCAATTCTACCTTCTTAAACGTTTCCACTGCTCCATATTAAAGTTTTCTCTGCTCCACATGTTTCCGTTTGCTCATCTCCGCTGCCAATCGATAAGTTCTTCTATCTTCGCCAATGTTTCCACTGCTCCATATTATAGTTCTCTCTGCTCCATATTAAAGTTCTCTCTGCTCCATATCTTTCCGTCTGCTCATCTCCGTTGCCAATCGAGAAGCAATCTATCTTCGTGGTCCCTTCTCAACCGTCTCTCGCCCACGTCATACAGATTCCGTCATAGATTCCTATTTCCTCATTTCTTCTTCAGTATACTTCTGTGCTTAATTTTTTCTTCCCCATCCTTCATCTCTTAGTGTGCAATTCTCGGTCATACTATTTCCCCTGCTATACAATTCGCTCCTAACATGTGCTAGTCGTTGCCACAACTAACGACTATTCACTTCTAGCTATACATTCCCTGCTATAATAGGACGTTAAGAGGACATAGATTAGTTGTGTAACAATATTGCAGCAAGCTGCGAAATCTATCGAACCAAATAATCTGTCTTTGAGAATCGCATATCTGTTATTTCTATAGTTGGCCCGAGCCTTTCTTCCATTAATTTTGGCTTATAGATTTTCCACATGGCTGAAAAGGGAGATATCTTTTATATTGAATGCAATCTATCTTGTACCTATCTTTTTCATATTGGTACGATGAATGCCTTTTGCTTGTCTTCTAGAACTTCCTGTTGTTGCCATGCAGCATTGAATATTCTGTGCAACCATGGAACTCCTGTTTCTCCTGCTGCAACTATTATTTCTACTGGTATTTTGACAATCCCTAACACTTAATTTCTTGGTGCATATTTAATTGCTTCTTCGATTTCATCTTTCAGCGTTTGTGTATTCTAGTGTGGCTTTTGTTGTAGTATTAGTAATTGATGCCATGTTCAATATTCTTTTCATCTCTTGCATATGATGGTTATTTAATATTGGCTGTACATCTTTGACATTTATGAGTTCAGTGGGATCGTGGTTGTCTTTTCTCGCTCTTGTTGCTTTTACTGCTTTGTTTTTTGTGGCTGACTTGAAGTTTCTGCTCATCTTTTGTCAGAATTCTGTACAAGTGCTTTGCTTAGCTCGTTTGGTCAAAATTATAACGTTTTTATTTTTGAATTGAAGCAGATTTTTCTTCGTTTTTCTTCTTCCTCCAATATTTAATTAGTTTCTTCTTTTTCTTTAGGATTATAGCAAAATAAATAATAAGAATGATACAATTTAGAGAAATAAAACAATTGGGACAAATAAAACAAAACATAGCACCAGGTTGAAGACCATATTTTTCTAGGTTGAATTAAAAATTACAGTAATACCAAATCTATGACAATGTTACAGAAGTATACAGTAAAATACAGAGAAAATTCATCATCATGTTATGCTGTCCCTGCATAGAAGTTTGGCTACCACAGAGTGCAACTTCGCTCTGCGTCTTGCCTTGATGGTGTACGTTGTTATAGTTCTATCTGTTCATCTCTTGATGTTTCTCTTAAGTCTTTGCCTGCCCCTGCTTTGTTTACCTTATGCTTTCTTCTCCAACATTATTTTCAGTAGGATGAACAATAAAGAACTTTTAAATTTGTGCCAAAAACAAAAACAAATTTGTATGTGTATTGTTCAAATTGTAATTATATAAAACTGAATGACTTGCCTTTTAAAATGCAAAATAAAGAGTAAAAGGTGAATGAGCGTATGAAATAAACAAAAGTGGAAAAAAGAAGGAAAAGTTCAAATAGATTTAACAAATAAAAACAAACCATGAGGAACAAATAAATGTTATCTTAAGTGTGACGTCAGTAAAACCCATAAAACAAATCGAAACACATGCAGCTTGTTTCGTTGTAAATGGTTGGGAATCCTGGAGGTAAATATGTTGGAGAGAGAAGAGCCGCAGTGTGAGCTCATCATGGTTAGTAGTTACCTCGAGCGCAAAATCCTTAATTCCCTAACATACAAAAGAAAAAAAAAAGTAGAAATAGTGAATTTTAAAACAGCAGATCATGATATGAGCAAAAAATGCTTTGCTTGCGGCGCCGATGTCACTGGAAGAGAGTGAGAGGAGAAGGGAGAGGAGAGCGATACGAAAGAACGTTGCCAACATGTAAATGAAACAAAATCAGGTTATTGTTATCGCTAACAAAAGCTATTTCAATGATGATTGGAAAGCAAAGATGAAATGGCATACAGCATTACAGATAAAGTACATGTTTGTATGTTGATAATTTTGTAGACAGACAGATAGATGGAAGGATGAAGGGATGGTCGGGCGGGCAGACAGGTAGGTAGTTAGATAGATAGATAGATAGCTAGGCTAGGTAGGCAGATAGGCAGGTAGATAGTAGGTAGACAAACAGAGAGACAGATAGATAGATAGATAGATAGATAGATAGATAGATAGATAGATAGATAGATAGATAGATAGATAGATAGATAGATAGATAGATAGATAGATAGATAGATAGATAGATAGATACGTTTGCATTACTCTTCTTGGATGTTCATGGTATTCTCAACATTCTTCTGTAAACCTACATTTCTACAGTAAAAGTAGTAAAGTACCCCCCGTCACGCCAAGTGGCGTATAGGGAAATATGGTGTTAGTGACCCTATATTTTACAGACCTTCAGCACATGATTTTTGGGGTAATGTGGTCGGTATTACGCCCGTGCTGCTTTTACTTTCCCAGAAAAAAATCCGGTACCCATTTAAGGCTGGGTGAACCCGGAGCCGTCGGTTGGGATCGAACCCTACCCCTTGTCCGTAGTAGTCCAGTTCACTAACCACTGAGCTATCGCGGCTCCTACATTTCTACAGACTCCAGTGATTTCCTTGGCTGTTGTCCTATTGTACATGATTCACATAAGACTCATTTAACTCATTTTCTTGTTTCTATTGTCAAAAATGGATTGCATAATATCTTTCCCATTTTTTTTGGAAAGCTGTTTTTGCCTGAGCCATTCTGCGTCTCACCTGTTGTACATCTTCCGTTAGAGGTTAAAAAAGTTCCCAAATATTTAAATTCATTTACCTGTTTTAATATTGTTCCACTTGTCTTTATTTTGAGCTGCGGTGAAATCTTTAGCTTTGTTGTTACCATTACTTCTGTCTTTTTGCTATTAAGACCGAGTCCTTTATTTTTGCTTTCTTTCACTATAATGTCTAACATTTCTTGCAACTCATTTTCACTCTTAGCAATTAAGACTGTATCATCAACATACCTTAGATTATTTATATTATGACCCACGATTGTTATTCCAGGCATGCTTCTTATGGATCTTAAAATAATCACACTATAAATATTAAACAAATCTGGTGACAGCACACAAACCTGACTAACACCCTGTTTTATTTGTTGAAACATTCCCAATTGATTTCCAGTTCTTATGGTCGCTGTTTGTTGCCATTACATGTTCTTTATTATTCTTAGATCTTTTCTGTCTACGGTTATGGCTTCTAGAATTTTGATTATTTCTCGGTGTTTTATTTTGTCAAATGCTTTGTTATAATCTATGAAACATAAGTATAGATCTGTTTTCACCTCTATGGCTCTTTCTAATTAAGATCTTATGATCTATATGGCATTGCTCGTTCCTTTACCTCAAACAAAATCACACTGTTTATCACTAATTTCTGGGTTGATTTTGTTTCACACTCTTTGCATGATGATTTTTAGCAATATCTTAGTCATGCGACTCATAAGGCTTATTGTGCGATGATGATCGCATTCAATCGCACCAGATTTCTTTGGTGGGGCTATGAATATTGATTTGAGCAGGTCGTCTGGTATATATCCTCTGTTGTAGATATCATTCAATATTTTGTTATTATTTCTATTCCAAAATCATCCAAAGCTTCAATCTCTTCTTTAGTTATATTATCTGGTCCAGGAGCTTTTCCCGTTTTCATATTGCGCAAGGTGTCTTCCACTTCTTCTTTGAGTATTTCTGGTCCTTCTCCATTATCCTTAATATTTACTTCTGTTCGTTCATCATTATAAAAATCTTTAATGTGTTCTGTCCATCGTTCCCTTATGCTTTCTTGTTTAATCAACAGTTCACTTTCGTTTGATCTTAAACATTCAGTTTTTGATTGCGTTTTTCTTTCTGTTAATTCTTCAATTTGTTTTTATATAGCTTTTTTGCATCTCCTTTTTGTTGCATTTCAATCTCTTTGCATCTCTCTTTTATCCATGCTTCTTTTGCTTCATTGCAATTTTATTACAATTTCTTTATTTAATCTTTTATACCCATCTTTATTTTCTTTATTTTTTTCTTGTTGTATTTGTTAGCTGTAAAATGTCATCTGTCAACCATTTCTTTCTTGAATTTGTCTTCACTGGTGGTATGAACTCTTTTGATTGAGTGCTCGTGAATATAAATTCTGTGAAAACACCACCGAAGATGCTGGCCGTCCGTTTAATTCTCTTATTCCCTGATAACAAAGCTCAGTATAATAAAGTTTCCTGATAACAAAGCTCAGTATAATAAAGTTTCCTGATAACAAAGCTCAGTAAAATAAAGTTTCCTGTTAACAAAGCTCAGATTAATAAGGTTTCCTGATAACAAAGCTCAGTATAATAAAGTTTCCTGTTAACAACTTTCGTAGCTAAATTTTCTCACGATCCAGTGCCACATTAACTGCTTGTTCATCAGGGCGTACTCCGAGATCATAAAAAGGCAAACGAGGAAGAAAATCTCAGTACATTGCATGAAAAGATACCTATTCACTTTATCCTACATTAGGAAAGCAAAGCTCATATTGAAGAAAATAGGTAAGCCCTAAATATTTTGATGGGAAGTTGAAATTTCCTACTTAAAGAAGACGTAGCTCACACAACCAAACATGAACACTTTGTGAGAAATTGTATGACACTGTATGTTAAGAATTTAATTGACTGGCTTTAGAAACGAACTGCGTGAACGAGCAACATATTGCAGTAATGGCAAAGCTAGTGAAATGTTAAAATGCACGGTAGAGATACTTGATGAACAGACTGATACTGAAATTAATGGGGAACTATTTGCTTTAATAGCCATTGAATCCACAAACACTGCCAGCAAATCTGAACTGTCGATCTGTCATTTATTATTTCGGATATCGACGCAGTTTCTGGATTCAACCAACATCTGAAAATGAGTACAAAGATTTTTCTGCGAAAGCAGAAGGCCTTGCTGATATTGACCTTGTGCCCGACCATTGCCGAATGTGGGAACGAACTAAAGGCTGGAAGGCATGGATCCGGGAAGACGAGACACAGGCACACCAAAAAGCAGGTGGTTTCAACTCATAAAAGTGAACTTGAACATGACAAAAGAGGAAGTGAGAGATTATTTTGCTAGAGGCAGATATTCTTTCCAACAGACTGTGATCAGTGCAACGACGTAACTCAATTAATAGACCTCTCTGATAAGGTGACCATATTTTTGAAACCCTAATCCTGGACGGATTAATTTGACTTAAATTTTCTATCAATAAAATGACATTTATTCCGTCTTTTTCAAGTGAAAAATACAAATATTTTAAAACTAATTAAAACACCTAGTAATACAGGCTTACAAAACGTTATCAGTATGTAAACAAAACCTTAGTGATACTCACTTAAGTGGAAGGGGAAGCAGTGTTGCTGTAATTTTCTGATCAGTATTTCAGTTTCAGTATACAAGATTTTTGTATACAAACAATCATCATTTTTTAGCCGTGTATTGAGAAGAGAACAACTGGAATGTATTGTAACAACTGGAAAAATTGAGGAACGAAGAGATAGAGGGAAGCAAAGAGAAAAAATAACAGACAGCTTAAGAGAATGGCTTGGCAGAAGGTCAACAACAGAAATGATAAATAGCTGCCGAGATCAAAAGTTGTGGAGAGAAATGATCACCTACGCCAGCAGGCCCGGTACTTGATGATGATGATGATACAAGATTTAAAACTTGGAGCGCATTTTACTGTTACTGTTTCGCCAAATGAACATCCTGTCAACTTTTTAAACATTTTCTACACAATAACGGAATAATGTATATTTTTAAGTCGAAGAGGCGTTTACTAACTATATTGCTAAAATTGTTAAACGTTTGTGTCCCTAATGTATTTTAACAAATCCGGAACACAAGCTAAGAAATCAGTCAAAATTGGGACAGTAACAAATCCGGGACAAAGGTTGAAAAAAGAGTAAAAAAAAATCGGGACTTTGCCGGAAAAATCGGGACGTCTGATCACCTTATCTCTGACCACTTTAGACTATTAAGGAATAGGCTGTTGTATCTATTCAGCACTCCCCACCCTACCCTCACACTTTTCCACCCTAACCACGCACTTCCCAAAATTCTCTAAAGTCCCATTTCTTCAACCTTTTCTACATAAAAAAGCAAAAGTTGGCGATGTAGTTTTGCCAGTGAACTAAACGAAACATTTTTATCCGATCAAACATAAACCGATACAAGCTGCAGATAATTTCTAAAAATACTAACGCTCCAGGAGTTAAACAGAATTACTAAGCGACAAAGAAGGAAACTAATTAATATTTAAAGAAAACAAATATTGAAGTAAAGCAGAAACTGATAATGTGTCTAAATCGATTTTACCCACAAGAACTATTGTTAAATTGATCGATACTTTGATCGACGAAATGGTGCAGTAATAAATGGCAGACTTTGGTAAATTATCGGTGGTATCTCTTGCGGGTAACACAGCAGAACATCAAAGAGGAGTAGGCATACTAATAAAACGAGAGCTACAAAAATATATAAATACCCACTGGACATACAATGATAGGATTATACTATTAAAAATGAAGGCAAAACCATTTGACATAGCAATAATACAGGCATACGCACCCACTCAAGATTACAGATAAACAAATAGAAACACACTATGAAGATCTAAATACAGTTATGAAGCAAGTGAAATCTATAGACATCTTGATTGTAATGGGTGACATGAACGCTAAAATAGGAAAAGGTAGATATAAGACCATTATAGGAAACCATGGTTTAGGAAAAAATAAATGGCAGAGGAGAAAGATTAATGCAATTTTGTGAAGAAAACAGGCTGATAATATGTAACATCTTCTTTGAGCAAGAGAAAAGGAAATTATACACATGGAAAAGCCCTGGAGATAGGAAGAGGAATCAAATAGATTACACAATGATAAAAGACAGATTCCGGAATTCGTCAAGAAAGCCAAAACCTATCCAGAAGCAGATATTAATTCAGATCACAATCCTGTAATGATTAAAATGAAAATCAAATTAAAGAGAACAAACAAAAGACTAATTCAGCAATCCCAATAGAAATAACAGCATTAAAGAATCTTGTGACACCTTACCCAAAAAGGAAAATAACAAAAAACAAAAATGGATAACTGACAACATCTTAGAAGAAATGGAAGAAAGAAGACAAGGGAAGAACGCTGCCAGATATAAGGAAATTGATAATGAAATACGCAAAACGTGCAAAAAGGCAAAAGAAGACTGGCTCAACCAAAGATGTCTAGAAGTCGAAACTATGGAAAGTAAACAAAACTTAAGAGAGATACACACAGAAATAAAGAGAATGACTAATAAAGACAATACAAATGGGGGAAACAGTTGTTTTGCAAACAAAGAGGGAAGAAAGCTAACAGACAACAAAGATATAATCGATAGATGGCAGAAATATATAACAGAATTAGTTCATGACGAAAGGAAAAAAAAAACCCAGTTATAAATTTACGTCCCGATATAAAATCCTGAAATCTGAAGTAGAAAAAGCTATAAAAACAAAGAAAAAGGGAAAATCAGCAGGACCTGACTATATACAGATAGAGATGATACAAGCACTAGAAGATTTTGGCATTGAGTGATCACAGACATATGCAATGATATATACCATACAGGATACATACCAAATGAACTAAAAACATCAACTTTCCTTGCATTACCTAAAAAAAAAACGGTGCAGTTGAATGCAGTGATTTTAGAACAAAAAGCCTAATGAGTCAGGTAACAAAATTTTTTACTAAAAGTTATAAAGGAAAGGATTCAGAATAAAATCAATACTGAATTAGATGAGCAACAATTTGGATTATGTAAAAATAGTGGGACAAAAGAAACCATATTTAGCATGAGGACATTGATTGAAAAATACATAGAAGTAAACAAACCAATGTATGCCTTCTTCATAGACAACACCAAAGGTTTTGATAGAATACACCATAATCAACTTATAGACTGCCTAAAAGATAAAAGATATATAATCTAAGGTATGCTGATGATACAGTCTTAATCGCTAAGAGTGAAAATGAGTTACAAGAAATGTTGGATATTATAGTGAAAGAAAGCAAAAATAAAGGACTCAGCCTTAATAGCAAAAAGACAGAAGTAATGGTAACAACAAAGAAAAAGACATCACATCAGTGCAAAATTAAGATAAAGCGGAACAATATTAAAACAGGTAAATGAATTTAAATATTTGGGAACTTTGTTAACCTCAAACGGAAGATGTACAAAAGAGGTGAGATGCAGAATGGCTCAGGCAAAAGCAGCTTTCCAAAAAATGAGGAAGATACTAAGCAATCCATTTTTGACAAAAGAAACAAGAAAAAGAGTTCTTAAATGTTACGTAGAGCCAGTCTTAACATATTGATGCGAATCATGGACAATAGAACAGAGAAGAAAATCAACTGAGTCTGTAGAAATGTGGTTTTACAGAAGAATGTTGAGAGTACCATGGACAGCTAAGAAGAGTAATGAAGATGGTATGAGAGAGGTCAAAGCAAAAAATGAACTAATTTCCAATATTAGGAAGAAACAATCATCATTTTTTGGCCATGTAATGAGAAGAGAACAACTTGAATATATTGTAACAACTGAAAACATTGAGGGACGAAGAGATAGAGGGAAGCAAAGAGAAAAAATAACAGACAGCTTACGAGAATGGCTTTGCAGAAGGTCAACAACAGAAATGATAAATAGCTGCCGAGATCGAAAGTTGCGGAGAGACATGACCACTTACGCCAGCAGGCCCGGTACTTGATGATGATGATGAAAAGATATAAATCTGGACAATACAGACATGCGACTAATATGTAATTTGTATTGGGAGCAAACAGCAATAATAAAATTTAACAAAGAGAACTCTACAACCATATATATATATATATATATATATATATATATATATATATATATATATATATATATATATATATATATATATAAAGAGGAGTGAGACAAGGATGTATCCTATCACCAACCTTGTTCAATCTATACACTGAGCAAATTTTTAAAAACATCACAGAGTTGCCAGGCCTAAACATTAATGGAAAGATAATCAATAACCTAAGATATGCTGATGATACTGTACTACTAGCAGAAAATCCTAAAGGTCTACAACAATTACTTAATGTAATAAACATGACGAGCAAAAAAATATGTATTAGATATGAATATCAAAAAGACTAAAACTATGATCATAAACAAAGAAAATTCTCAAGACCTACAAATAAATATCAAAGTTGAAGGAATACATCTGGAGACAGTTCAGAGCTACAACTACCAGGGACATAATATAACCAGTGATAGAAAATGTATAGCTGAAATAAACAAAAGAATAGGTACGGCAAAAAGTAATTTTAATGCCATGAAAAATATACTAACATCAAATCAAATAACACCAGGGCTAAATCTAAGAATAACAAAATGTTACATCTTCTCAATATTCCCGTTATGAGCAGAAACATGGTTATTAGACAAGAAAACACAACAGAAAATTGAAGCCTTTGAAATGTGGATTTATAGAAGAATAGGACGAATTGGATGGAAAGAAAAGAAAACAAACTATGAAGTTTTAAAACAACTAAAAATGAAAAGAGAACTACTAAACACAATTCAAACAAAACAAATGAAATTTTTGGGGCATGTTAAAAGACACAACAGTTAACATAAAAGTAATATTGGAAGGAAAAATACAAGGTAAAAGAGGCAGATGCAGACCACGACTAACATGGACGAGTAACATCAAAAGATGGACAAGTCAACCTATGATAATCTGCACCATCAAAGCAAGAGACAGAGTGGAATGGCGTTCCATAGTAGCCAACCTTCGATGCGGAAACGGCACTCAATGATGATGATGATGATGATCTCTTGCGGGACACTGGAATGCGAGCTTCTATAAAACGTAATAACTTCTTATCCTTATCGGATGCACCACATACCGTTGGTAAAACATTTAATGGGAAATAAATGAAGGGGAAAAGTTATCATCATCTAAGGTTGTTATCACAATTGTTTTAAAACTATCTACGTGTATTGTTTTGGAAGTGCAAGAATGGGAAAGGTACAGGGCTGGAGCCACGTAATGTTTTAACTAATATACGCGGAGTCTACTAATTAGATGTTTAAAACCTCGTCAACGTATGAAGAGTTTGTTGCTTAGATTTACTGATAATCGGTGAACTAAAGTTTCAATTACTAATACTATATTTCGTAATTGTATTCCAATCCAGAATTCTTGATTAAATCCTCAAATGTTTGCCTGCATTCGTCATCGTCATCGAGTGCCTTCTCCGCAACGAATGTTGGCTACCATGGATCGCCATTCCACTCTGTTTCTTGCTTTAATAGTGCAGGCTGTCATAGATTGACTTGTCCATCTTTTGATATTACTCCTCCATGTTAGTTTTGGTCTGCCTCTGCCTCTTTTACCTTGTATTTTTCCTTCCAATATTACTTCTAGTAGGCTGCTGTGTCTTTTAACATGCCCCAAAAATGCCTGCATTAGTTAGCGATTTACTTGAACCTCTAATGTCGTTTACACCAGTGGCGTATTCTCTATTATACCGCAGCTACCGCCGGTAGCCTGAACATATTAACGAAATACAAAATGAAATGATAATTTATTATATTAAAAAAAATAATTATATTACAAATTTTCAAATATTCTAAATTACACATTTCGTAGGCCAATATGATTTATTTGCTTTGATTTGCATTTATTAAAGCACGGTTTTCCTCTGGCCACTATAACGTTTGTGAACGAAACGAAACTATTCTACATTGAAATCTCTGGGAGCCAGCGGTACATTTTTCCTCTATCCGAATCTAGAATTAACGACCTTGACATTCGAAAATTTCCGTCAAAATAATGTACCAGTTGTTGTACTAGACGAATGCGGTTTCATGTGTTACTTTTAGCTCTAGCCAATCAGAATTGTCACAAAGTGAAAGTGAAACTATGTCTGATTACCAGAACTTTCTAATCTATTTATAACTACGTTATGTGCACCAGCACCTATAGAACGAACTTTTTCTACTCTCAAGAGAATCAAATCTTTTTGTCCCTCAACTCAGACACAAGAACGCTTATCTGGTTTGGTATTAATGTCCATTGAGAAATCATTCCCTCAGAAACTTAGAAACCAACCCAACAGTACTTTCAATGACTAAATCATCAAGGCATTTTCGTCCCAAAGAATATGGATAGAGTTCACATATAAATAAGTAAGTAATTTAAAATGTAGTGAAGTCATTAGAAAATATTACTTTATGTTAGCCTACTGAATATAATGTATGTTTTTATTTATTATGTCAGCGGTAGCCCAGACCCCAAAACCAGTATACGCAACTGGTTTACATCTCACACACTAAGAGGTGATATTGGTATAATCCATTATCTCGAGGTAAGCAAATCGAATGCTTTGTCCAATCAAAAACTCTGAGAAACTCGGAGTACCAGTGTGTTAAATGCACGTAAAAAACAATCAATGTCTGAAAGGTACAGATGCTGGTTGTATGCCTATCTCAAAGAGCTTTTTCCAAAATAAATCCCTATCTAATTTGCCACCGTTTACAAATATCTGACTCCTTTCTGAAAAAAAAAACAGAAATGACACTATCAATTCTCACCAGTACAACGAAGTTCGTTCATTGAAAGTGCTAATATCTTTTGGATACAATACAGTACAGTGAGAGGCACACGCAGGGTATAAAATTAACAAACAATGACTGACGAATATGACTTTTTTTGTTTTAAAATTCAGAAACTCTTTGGCCAAACAATTTGTCCGACAAGAGACATCTTCTGACGACGTTATTGTTTCCTGTCGCAAAGCTCTGTATAATACAGTTTCCTGTTGCAAAGCTCTGTATAATAAAGTTTCCTGTTAACAAAGCTCTGTATAATAAAGTTTCCTGTTGCAAAGCTCTGTATAATAAAGTTTTCTGTTAACAAAGCTTTGTATAATCAAGTTTCCTGTTGCAAAGCTATGTATAATAAAGTTTCCTGTTGCAAAGCTCTATATGATAAAGTTTCCTGTTAACAAAGCTCTGTATAATAAATTTTTCTGTTAACAAAGCTCTGTATAATAAAGTTTCCTGTTGCAAAGCTCTGTATAATAAAGTTTCCTGTTAACAAAGCTCTGTATAATAAAGTTTTCTGTTGCAAAGCTCTGTATAATAAAGTTTTCTGTTAACAAAGCTCTGTATAATAAAGTTTCCTGTTAACAAAGCTCTGTATAATAAAGTTTTCTGATAACAAAACTCTGTATAATAAAGGTTCCTGTTGCAAAGCTCTGTATAATAAAGTTTCCTGATAACAAAGCTCTGTATAATAAAGTTTCCTGTTGCAAAGCTCTGTATAATAAAGTTTTCTGATAACAAAGCTCTGTATAATAAAGTTTCCTGATAACAAAGCTCTGTATAATAAAGTTTCCTGATAACAAAGCTCTGTATAATAAAGTTTCCTGTTAACAAAGCTCTGTATAATAAAGTTTCATGATAACAAAGCTCTGTATAATAAAGTTTCCTGATAACAAAGCTCTGTATAATAAAGTTTCCTGATAACAAAGCTCTGAATAATAATGTTTCCTGATAACAAAGCTCTGTATAATAATGTTTCCTGATAACAAAGCTCTATATAATAAAGTTTCCTGATAACAAAGTTCTGTATAATAAATAAAGTTTCTCATCACTAAGCGGAGTAACAATTTCTCTTCCACTTATGCAAATCCAAATGAAGTCTTACATCCCTTTTAACTAGAAATTATGTTCTTTTTTTTCAGTTGCTTTTTGCAATTGAAATAGTTGACTTTACGTTACTCCAGCAAACACTGAAATGTTCTGTGTCTCTTTAAAGTTTACGTGAAAAAATTCGATTTGATCTTTTACCGTTCTTTATTCTAAACAGGCTAAAACTGGTCAGTTTTGACACTGATAATTTTGTCGCGCTGGCCTGTTGACTATATTGTCAAATAATCATAATTTCAATCAATGCCTGTCAAGTCTATCGGGCTGAAAAATAAAATAGACGTAAACGTGGTGCTCTGAGCTGAACAAAGATATAACAGTCAGGATGAGTATTGGCTTTCTTCAAATGATGTGGTCTGATACGTCGAAACTTACTAAACTCCCCCTACAATATTAATTGTTAGGGGACAAAACAAATTGCTCCGGAACGATTATGGGTAAACTTTGAGGATTTATCAATCTTTATATATATATATATATATATATATATATATATATATATATATATATATATATATATATATATATATATATAAATTGATTAAAAACTCGGGATATCTGAGATATATATATTATAATTGATTACAAACTCGGGATATCTGAGATATATATTTTATAATTGATTAAAAACTCGGGATATCTGAGATATATATTTTATAATTGATTGAAAACTCGGGATATCTGACTGGAATTTATGACCAGGACTACTTTAATTATAATCAACAAATGGTACATAATTTATGTAAAAAAGACCAGTTATTGTACCGGTCATCGACTTTCCCTCCTTGCAGGCTCCACTTTTCCATAGTACCACATGTCTCCCTTCTCCATGTTTCTACAATAGTTAAGTCATTTAATTCTCCCTTTTGACTTTGACTTTCTCTCCCTCTTGACAAAATAACTCTTTTGTTTTACTTTATCATTATCAAAAGGTGCGATCGGGACGACATTCGCATTCTGGATTGCTTTAGAAGATGAAAGGAAAGGCAAAGTAACACGCTCTTCTTTATTTGATGTGGCGTTTAGACGAGACTCAATAATCTTTGTTTTATAATATGCAATCAAAGAAAGTGGTATTTCATACTGAATCCTAATACTAAATATACGAGTTTATTTTGCGATTTAAAATATTTGTAACTGGAAATTGTTCTGGCATTATTGGTCTGCTACTTTTTAAAATTGAGAGCCGCTATAGCTCAGTGGTTAGTGAACTAGACTACAATGGACAAGAGGTCGGGTTCGATCCTGATCGACGGCTCCGGGTTCACCCAGCCTTAAATGGGTACCGGATTTTTTCTGAGAAAGTAGAACGGCACGGGCGTAATACCAACCACATTACCCCAAAAAATCATGTGCCGAATGTCTATAAAAATTATGGTCACTAGCACCATATTCCCTATATGCCACTTGGCGTGACGAGGCTATTCACTTTTACTTTTTTTTACTTTTTAAAATTAATGTTTCCTAAACACATATACAAAGTTTATTATTCTCATTACATATTGTAGATAACTGATTTTACGTAATTTTATCATATGAACTACGTCTAGTCACAAATAATTATGGTCGTCGAGACTCTACTGTATTTCAAGTGAAGAAAACAATTTGATTAGAATAGATACACACTGACAAAAGCTTCTCTGCAAATGAAAACCGTGAATACATTGATTGTCATTAAGCTTGTAGGTCCTCCCATATGTTTTTCAACTATTACCTTATCACACGTCAATTGCTGGTTTCTAGAGGCAGGTATCTAGCAATCGATTGGATGAGCAAGGAAGAAGCTCATGAGGGTGACGTAATCAGTGTTATGAGTCCACACAAATATAATAAAAGTTATTATTTAAATTAATTAGACTAAATAAATTAAATAGTGCTCCACTGTTTTATACCCATCACATTCTCAAATTTACTCCACATTTTAAAACTTTCTTTTGATAAATACAATACACAGTCTGCTAAATATGTACAGACACTTTAACCGATGCCATCTATGAACGTTTTCCGAACTTGGATCGACATTTGCAGTCGTCTCCCGTCACATCCTTGCTGCCACAGTCCTGCGAGTAAAAACATATTTTTAAGAAAACATCATACAACATCTTGTCGCAGTAATTCGATCCAAGTTTAAAAAATAGTCCATACATGGCATCGGTTAAAGTAGGTATACATTTATTGGCGGACAATGTATAATTTTAGAAATACAATATTTATTCGGCGAATGTATGTACCGGAGTTCGAAGGTTGGTATTATAATTCTCTCGTTTTATGGGGTTGAATTGGGGTGGGGCTGGTATGCCATTTACAGAAACGGGTTGTTCATAAAGAAAATGTGTAGATTTCAAGTCAAAAGAAAATAATAGCATTGTTTGAAAGGAATTATAAACAAGATTACATACATACTTTATTTGAGAAAAGTAGAGCATATCTACGACATGTCATGCCGAGCGCAAAAATAAGAGAAATGACAACGCATAAAAAAAATCAATGTATAATCAAGAGGAGGTGGTCATATGTTGATCAAGTGATAAGAAAAGACAAGAGCAGAATCTCAAAACACGCCCTCAAATGGGAACCAGAGAGTGAAAAAAGAGGCCGACCTAGAGAAACACTAAAATGTACACTGAGGTGAGAGGCAACAACAGCGGGCATCAACTACCTCGTCGAGATTGAGCAACTCACCCAGAACACATATGTGTGACAAGATACAATGTGTGTCTGTGCAAAGTCTGATGCTAGATAACAAATATAGTCGGACACAGATAATCTAGAATGTCTGCCCTGTGCCCAGCCTTCGCCTCGATAGAACAATATATAGATGGATACTTAGAATCACCACTGTCTGAAAAGCTGTCATACACATTTTATAATTAATTATTTGTAAACATACATGTTGAATATGTTAAATTATGATATATTCAAGTGTATCAAAATAAAAAAATTAACAAAGCAAAGCAACACCAATGACACAATATTTTAAAATTTCCGTAAGAAAAATAAGACAAAAAAAGATGTATGGAAACAACAACTATTCCTCTGTGGTTTAAAAAGTTAAAACTTGCAGGCTTCAAATTAAAACACAGCAATAACTAAATCGATGAATGGATGATGGAAAGAAATATAAAAAAAAAAAACATCTAGTAGTGCGAGGTCACAGCAAATGTATACTTGGTTGATTCAAGCATCAGGTAATTCATGCGGGGAAGGTTTTCCTGTACACGACAGAACCGCTGATTGATTATTCTGTTGTTGGGCACAGGTCGGTGTTTTGTCCGGACGAAGAAACTAAAATCGATTGTTCAGGTACAATTAAACGGGTGTCCTATTTAGAGAACATCAACGTTATTATACCGTAAGACAGCTAGAAGATATTGTTAATTCTAACAAACAAGACGTCTCCATATTCTTATTGTATTGCTCAATTTATTATCATTAGTTTTGTGTTCGTTCTTGAACGTCATGTTTACATGCGATCAGAATGTGATCATCATTATGTGCCATACCGGTTGGCGTAGGCGATCATGTCCTTCCACACTTCTCTATCCCCAGTGCATCGTATCAATTCTGTTGTTGACAGTTTTCCGTGTCATGACACCAAGGAAACCAGTATCTTCTCTATTTGTCGTCCAGTATCTCTCTTTCCTTCCATTTTTCCAGTTGTAATCAAGCATTCCAACTTTCCTCTTCTCATGATGTGCCCGATAAATGTTGATTTTTGTTCTTTCTGATGTTTCTTAGGCGCTCCCTTTTTGTGTTGGCCTCTTTGAGAATTTCCTCATTGGTCTTTTTAGCTGTCCAGGGAACTTTCAACATTCTTCTGAGAATTCCCATCTCTGTGGCCCCTAATTGTCTTTTCATTTGTTTGTCAACTGCCAAAGATTCACTTCCATAGGTACAAATTGGCTCTATATAGCGCCTATGAACTCTCTTTCTCACTTCTATTGACATAGATTTGTTGTACAAGACGTTTATGATTTTTCTGAAATGCTATTTTGGCCTGAGCTATTCTACTTTTGATTTCTGTGGTACATCTTCCGTTCTATGTATGTTATTGTGCCCAAGTATTTGACACGATGCACTTGTTTAACATTTGTCCACATTTTTTGTTATGTTGCATGATGGTGATGATTATAGTGAAAGATAAACATTATTAGTCCATGTGACTGATTTTCTGTACACGCCAAGTGATTACCTTTTATTCCCAGTCAATCTATCAAAGCGGGGGCGGAGGCGGGGAGTTGAAATAGGCTCTTGATCAGTTCCTGGTCGATGATCCTAACACAAGCAGTCAGTTATGGGTCACCAGTAATTTCAACCAGTGTGACCTCAAGTTTTGATGGAACTCTTAAACATCCTCCTCCCCCCCCCCCCCAAAAAAAAAAACAAAAACCAATTGCCGTGCTAAAGTCGGATATGTTTAGCAGAAGGGCGCATGTATCACAGTTTGCTGTTTGGCTGAAGGTGGCATGTATCACAGTTTACTTTTTGGCTGAAGGGCGCTTGTATCATAGTTTACTGTTTGGCTGAAGGGCGCATGTTTCACAAGGCACTGTTCGGCTGAAGGGCGTAAGTATCACAGTTTACTGTCCGGCTGAAGTGCCCAACTATCACAGTTTACTGTTTGGCTGAAGGGCGCACGTATCAGTTTGCTGTTTGGCTGAAGGGCGCGTGTATCACGGTTTACTGTTTGGCTGAAAGGCGCATGTATCACAGTTTACTGTTTGGCTGAAGGGCGCGCGTATCAGTTTGCTGTTTGGCTGAAGGGCGCGTGTATCACGGTTTACTGTTTGGCTGAAAGGCGCATATATCATAGTTTACTGTAACGGACAACACAGCGTAAACACGCAAACGTGATGTCCTTTTAAGGGGCAGATGATGAAAGGGAAGAACAAGGACAGAAGAAGAAAACACATTTTTGAATGTTTGCAGTCTCAAACAACAAACTGATAATAAAATGGCAATGGTAACATATTAAACATATTTTCTTACCTTCTAAACTAGCATTGTCTATCATAATACTTTCTATGGCTTGGATATCCTTATATGAGGCGCAAGAGAGAATGATCAAAACATGTGATGCGCCTAAGCACACGGTCAGAAAATTCGGAATATGCAAATGGTGTATTCACAAAGAAAAAAAAACTTGTTGGAACTACTCCATATATCAAACACAAAGAAATGCACAAATTAAAATAGCTTGGCTATCTTGTGAGATTGAGCTACCATTACGTGCCTTAAAACAACCTAAAATTTGGCTTCCGGACACAAGAAAGGAAAAAAAAAATAGACAAAACAGATCATCGCAGAAGCCTGCCACGGAAATTGCTGGAGGCAGCATGATCCAGGATATAAAACTGCATTAACAGCCCGTGAAATTGAAGCTACGGATGTCAATAACATTAGGCTCATATAAAGGTAGCCCCCCCCCCCCCCCCCCCATCCTCTTATACATTATATTGTAAATTGTTCATAGGAAGTATTCTGGAAAAAAAAGGAAAAATAATTTGTAAGTGAAAGTAAGATGACCTACTTTTCTCGTTGACGCTGTTACGTTTATTGGACTCACCTTTTTGGCGTTCACCCGTTACATGGGCTTGGATGCCTGGGTCGTTAATTTTTCCTCTTAAAAAAAAAAAAATCCGTCTAAGCAGGGTTATCTGCGCCTCTCGGTCAACACACGCCCGTCTTCGGTATTTGTAAATTATCACAGGACAGCGACTTTTCCGATTTTTGTTTTTAACAGTCAGTAGTTCCTTAACGTGCGCGACTGCACATATGGCTTTTTTTTGCCGTTATCAGAAAGGGCTAGAAACTAGATACCACTATCCTGAGATCAGGGGAGGGGAAAGTCACGAGATAACCACGAATTTTAACATTTCTCACCGCCTGTGGCTTGATTCGAACCCTCTACCTACCTTCCTAGAGGTCGACGCCTTACCTCTAGACCAGCCAGTTTCTCTCGTTTATTGGATTAAAAGCATGAGACAGTACCGTTATTTTTATATTTTCCGACAGTACCGTTGTTTTTATATTTCCCGACAGTGCTGTTGTTTTTGTATTTCCCGACAGTACTGTTGTTTTTATATTTCCCGGCAGTACTATTGTTTTTATATTTCCCGGCAGTACGGTTGTTTTTATATTTCCCGACAGTACTGTTGTTTTTATATTTCCCGACAGTACTATTGTTTTTATATTTCCCGGCAGTACGGTTGTTTTTATATTTCCCGACAGTACGGTTGTTTTTATATTTCCCGACATTGCCGTTGTTTTTATATTTCCCGACAGTACCGTTGTTTTTATATTTCCCGACAGTGCTGTTGTTTTTATATTTCCCGACAGTACCGTTGTTTTTATATTTCCCGACAGTGCTGTTGTTTTTATATTTCCCGACAGTACCGTTGTTTTAATACAAATGTGAAGTTTTGCTCCATCTCCTTCTTCTTTCCTTCCTCGTTTGCCTTTCAGCGTTGAGGGGGAGATATTTTCTGTCTTTGCTCTTCAGTTCGCCTCTGCTGCTGTTATGTTTCCGTATTCCTTCTAATATTCCATCGATCCATCTTTTTCGTTGTCAGCCTTTGGGTCTCGTGTTCTCGCAACGTTTATTGAAGGCACGGTGTGTTGTGTTTTGATCTCTTTGTCTTGTCACGTGGCTAAACAATTTTATCTGTTGTTTCTTTATATTCTATGGCGGGGGTTATTCCTATCCTTTTTCTCAGTTCTTCATTTCTGATCTTATCTCTCAGGCTATTTCCTGTCATTTGTCTAACACATTTCATCTTGGTAGTGGTTATTTTTCTAATCGTTCTTGCATCTAGTGTCCATGACTGACATTGGTAGCACAACGTTGGGATGAAGATTGTATTATAGAGTGCCTGTTAACCCTCTTGAGTTATTTCCTTGTTGGACAATAATGGTGATAGCTGTCCAATGATTGGACAAGCTTTGATGCATTTTGAGTCTATTTTTCCTGTTTGTGAATTGTTGTTTGTCACTAGACTTCCTAAGTATTTAAATTCTTCTACTTATTTTAGTTGTCTGCCGTCTATAGTTATTGTGATATTCTGTTTATCTTTTGAGATATTTATGACTTCTGTTTTGTTGATGTTGATTTTCATGTTGTATTTTGTTCCTATGCTGTTGAGTCTATTTAAGTGTTCTTGTAGGTCTTCCATTTTTCCTTGTATTAATGCCAGATCATCTGCAAATAAAAGCTCGTTGATCTCCTCTGTCTCTGATGGGTCGGCTAACTTGCATATATAGTTCATGTATGTAATAACCAGTAGGGGGGACAGTACGCACCCCTGTCTAACACCTGATCTAACTTCTAAGTGGTCTGTGCAGTCTGCTGCTGTTCTGTCTTTGCAGCTGCTGTTAATGTAGAGACTTTTAATTTAGTTAGTTAGATATTGGCTTACTCCGTATGTTGTTAGTATCTCCCACCGTTGTTCTCTGTTTACCCGGTCGAATGGTTTTTTCCTGGTCAATGAAAGCTATGTACACATTTGCTCCATTCAAAAAAATCAACTATTCAAGTTGACACAATTTGAGGAAAACTCATGAATTGGAAACGAATAAACGAGCAGCTGAACTAAAACCTGTAACGGGCACAGAAACAAATGTATTCGATTAGTGAACTCTCATACTTATGAGGCAGTTAAAAACAATAAAGAAAACATTTCAGTATCTAATTGATGGGCACATACTAACTTAGTGAATGAAAACACATAGACTTTCAAGGCAATTGTAATATTGCTGAATTTATTATTTGTCCTCCAGAAAGTGCTTTTTATTGTAGCTGTCGAGAGAATACAACTATTTTCTTTGATCAATAGCAGGCGGTCAAATGATAAATCTAAATTAAGTGTTGGGACAATGAGAGCTGTGCAAATTGCAAGACAAAATGGTGCCATGGAGTGAGAGAAATTTGTAGGTAAAGTATTGTTTTTTAAAGAATGAAATTTGCTGTGTAAAATGACATAATCAAAGAAGTGGCCATGGTAAAAGTGTGGTGATATACAGTCTTTCTCTGTTTACTTCAAGTTGTTAAAGGATTCTGTTGCTGAAGAATAATGCTAAGATCAATAATGCTACGGCAAAAAAAAAAAAAAAAAGAAAAGATGTAGTCAGTATTAGACAAGTGCTGCTTTACTTTTCCAGAGTAAAAATCTATTTATGGCTGGGTGAACCCGGAAGTCGTCGATCAGGATTGAAAGCGACCTCCTGTCTTTAATAATTCAGTCCACTAACCACTGAGCTATCGCGGCTCATTTAACTCAATATGTTTAGGTTATTACAATTTTAACAAATTAATTTTCCACAAGGAATGAACAAAATAATATTCGACAATCCCCAACCGTACCTTTTTTTGCCATCTTATTGTCCCTTTGTTTGTTTTAGGTAAATATCATCAGCCCAACTAAATGTCATTTTAGAATGGCAGATGATATCGTTTTTTCCCCCGCAATTATAAGTTAGAATGAAACTTGTTAACATTTACTAGCACTTTAATCTCATGACAAATGTTATCATCGGACTTATATTTTTCCAATACGTTAGTCCTAATAAAAAAAGTAAAGAGCCCCGTCCCGCTAAGTGACGTATAGGGAATATGTTGTTAATGGCCATACATTTTACACAGATGATTTTTTGGGTAATGTGGTCGGTATTACGCCCGTGCCGCTTTACTTTCCCAGAAAAAAAATCCGGTACCCATTTAAGGTTGGGTGAACCCGGAAGCTGTCGGTTGAGATCGAACCCTACCCCTTGTCCTTTGTGTTAGTCCTAATATGACTGTTATAATTTTGACTTTAATTTTACCAAACCGTTCGCCAATTTAATGCTAACTTGTAATTTTGGACTTAAATTTTGTCAGTTGGTTAACCTTGTGTTACGGATTTTACTTGAAACTTTTGTCAGCATATAAATATTATCTTGATTTTAATTTTGCTACCAAAACTATTTATACGATCTATTATAATTTGAACTTTAATTTATAGGCATGACTTTTTCAGCTGCACAGTCCGAAGTGCTTTCCAGTACATTTTTTATGACTTTAACGTGTTATTTCAACTCATTTTTAACTAAGACTTCTGTCAGTGTTTATTCTCATGAAGTGTTCGATGAACGTAGAAACCGGATATGAGTTACCGGAAGCTTCACAAGTCTGGAATGTTACAATTTTCCTGTTTCCAAAACTTTCTTTTATAAATAAAAAAAACTAACTGATTATGATTCCACATTTGCTGTAGAATTTCATAATCTCAATATTTAGAAGAAAGCAATACGAGAAATGTGACAAAAAGGTATTAATCTCTTCGAGTTTAACACACAGGCACATATATGTGTACATACATACACAAATACACGTTTGTGTGCATTCTGTAGACTTACTTTTTTTGTCAATTTCGTGGACAGTCGTCAGTAAAAACGTGGCAAACAGGCGCAGTAAATTATGAAACACTTTAATAAAAGATAGAGGATATCAGCAATGAAATAAACCTCGTCATGCAATAGAAAAAATAAACGAAGTTGATTATCTGAAAAGCCGCAAAGTGTCCTTCTTTATGACCTTTCAGCCACACAAAATAGAAAGGAATCGAGAAAATCAACCAATGAGAATTATATGTTTAAAACACTAATAAACTACATGGTTCTCGCGGTGCTCTATTTATGAATCGTTACTCTTTGATTGTCACAGTCTTCATTGTTTTTATCGATTTGTTTGTTAGAAAATCCCATCTCAATCAAACCTCTTTCCCGGATATGAAAAATGCAAGTACCTCCCTCTCTTTTCCACTTTTCTTGAAACATGTGAATACTTTTATTTCTCTTATGTTCGTAATTTTAACCTGCATAGTTTCCATTTTGGTGAAAATGTTGATGTCGGTGTAGATTGTTGGTCTAGTTCATTATTAATTCATTGTACAGGTCTGCTTTCAAAATAATGGTGGGGTAATTATATCCATTCAATGTTAACAAGGTCACTTTTAATAAGCTCTGTTAGGAGCAACAACTCTCGTTTAAAGTTGCCTTACTCACAGGATGTAATGTAGCGTCATCTGTTTACGTCAAGTTAGATTAGGCATAACATAGATCTACATTATTTTAATGCAAATGTTCACATTTGTTATTTATTTAATCACATTTTTTTTCTAGTGATAACAAACAACATGCTGAAAACTGTTAATAAATTTGAATATCTGATGTCAATTATCATGAACAAAGGAAACTGCCTAGAAGAGATGTGAAAAATTGGTTATTGTTGCACAAAGAATATATATATATATATATATACTCGTATATATGGCATTTGGTGCCTAGACAGACGATTGGTAGCAATCAAGTTTAGTAAAATATTAGTGTCAGACATCTTTCTCATCGCTGGTCTGTCCTTTGGTCTCTTCCGTCCCTAAGTTCGCCATACAATATTGGTTTGTGTATACGATTTTTTGCTATTTTTCTGACATGACCTAGCCACCCTAGTCTCCCACCTCTTAGTGTTGTCATGATGGATGGGAGTTTGGCTCAGTGTTAACAATTAGAGTTGGTTACTTTGTTCTGCCATCTGATGTTCATTATCTTTCGAAGGCAGCGCACATGAAGGCTGGTTAACCTTTTCTCCTGCCCTGCATAGGCAGTCCAAGTCTCTGATCCGTGTAGAAGTATACTTTGGTCAATTTGAATCTTAGTCCTGAGTGTTAATTTGGTGTTAGCCTATGCTCTATCTTTAAGTTTACCAAATGTGAAAGTTGTCTTTCAGATTCGAGAATTTATTTATTCTTCAAGGGAGAAGGTAGTTGCGACCATAGAACTGAGATGGGTGAATTTTCTCACAGATTCAAGGAGTGTAATATTTAATGATGTAACTCAGAGACCGGCTACACCTTGTTGAAGCACCATAATCTTCTGGATACTTGTTGACAGGGAGAATGAATCACATGATCTATCCAGATTGTCAATCATTGACTGCAGGACGGACGTGAAACTTATTATGCACAACAAAGCCCACTCCATGTAGGCGAGGCTGCTCAGGTGTTAGTTCCTGTCATAAAAAAGGTATCCTTTTTCTCCCTGATTGAACCACAGCCCGCAAGTCTTGTTTCCTGAAGGGCTGCAATATCAACATGTATTCTCTGTAGCTCCATGTCGATTAGGGCTGTTTTCCTTATGTTTTCTTGCTTTGTCATGTTCTTATTTAATCCAGGACACATGGTCCAAACGTTCGATGTGACAAGTATGAGAGATTGTGTCGTCCTACTGGTGTGTCCTAACTGGGGTGGAACATTACTGTTTGCTTGCTATGCCGAAGCGAATAATATGGTGACTGTGCTTTGCCCAAAACTCACTACACCCCTCTCGGTTCCTCTTTGGAGCGTTCCGAAGGAGGGACGAGGTCCTTACATTCAGAACCAAAGTTGAGTTGAGGGGATGTCAGAAGATGGATTGTACACCACCGACTGTCTTAGGGTCCCTTCCTCCGGATTTTCTGTTTGGCTTTACTCCCGTAACCTCCCAACTTTCCCGAGTATTTTTATAAGGCAGTGAGCGAATTGGACAAGAAAGTCGCTATTGAAAATAGGCGTTCGCCGGTGCAACAGTGAAAACAGTAACCTATCACCGATAGATCAATTCCCGTTAAAAAGAAGAGTAAATATCCACGTAACAACGAGAATTTCACCGTCCACCAGCCTGTCAAAAGTTAAACAATCATAGCATGCATGAACCGAACACTAAATTCAAGCAGCACATTGCGTGAACTGGCGCATTTGGAAACAACACAAACTGTATCGAAAAACACTGTCCACACATGGATAACAACAGAAATAAATTATCTATGGCAAAACACATGTCATTTCACCAACCGAATAACAGAAATAAAACATCTATGGCCAAACCAGTTATTGTTTCATCAGGCTAAGATTAATTACTGATAGTATATATATATATATATATATATATATATATATATATATATATATATATATATATATATATATATATATCGTATCGCAACTTACGGGACGAATTTAGGGAACTATCCATAATGATATTGAAAGAACAATAATGAACAGTTTAGTTCATAGAAAGCGGAGAAAACGGTGGGACAAAGATGCCTCCTATAGACTACACTCACAGAGATAAGCAGCACAGCCAGACAGTGAAACGTTTGGACTGACAGTCAAAATAGCAATATCATTTTCTGGGCAGCCTACCTGCAGATACAAATTAGTTCTCTTCCCATTGTACTGCCAGATATAGTCAACGAAAAGCATGATCCCGTAATGTATACGTATGTTGTATTTTATTGAATATTAAGCGGTTATTGTTCTGTTTCCGATACACAGCAGATTATTACAAATATTTCGGGGAAAACTTCGGCGCATAAATATTAGAGCAATTTAGGTGTTCAACGCATATATATTTTTACTATAATATAAACGTGAAAGACGAAATTTAAGGAAATAAAAAAAAGAATAAGCCAGATGCATTCTGAAAAAAAATGTCTAAAGAAACTACTTTGTATACATTATAATAATTTAAGATAAATGCAGAAATAGGGAAATGGTAATGCAAAAAAAAAAAAAAAAAAAAAAAAAAAACAATATCTTCGATAATCAGTAAGAAAAGGTGGGCATACATTCGCAAAACGATGAGAAGAAATAACCATTGAAATACAAAGAAAACATTGGAATGGGGAATACATAAAAGAAATTAATTTATATATATACATATATATATATATATATATATATATATATGGCTTCGGCGTCTTGACAGACGGCTGATAACAAACAATCATGATAAGTCAGTAGTTTGGTAAAGCATTAATGTCTCATACTGGGTGCTGCTTTACTGAACATCTTTTCTCGTGGCTGAATTTGCCAATCCTGGACAGACAGATCCATCCACAGAACGAGCAAGGTGTACCCGCGGTACCCGGCCTTGACTCCTTTCACTTGCACCTTTTAGCTTAATATATATATTTCTTTCTTCTCCACTTGTAATAAATGTTTTATGTGACATCAGCTGGCATTTTTTCTAGATGAGCAAATCAATTCATTTGTTGTCTCTGACGAGGTTTAGAGTTTCTTCAATGCCCAATTTCTCTCATACAATATCATTTCCTGCCTCTTGAGGTCACTCCGTACGCTTTTCTCAGACATCTTATCACTGTTGTGACTAGCTTTCGTTCATGTTTATTAGTGGGTGATCGTGTTTGGCATTGATAGTACAAGGTGAGAATGAATATACTTCGTATAATGTGTTTCTTTGTGGTGATAGGCACTGTATGGTGCAGAAGCATAGCAGCTAGCTGACGTAATATTTGATCTGCCTTGTTGGATCAAATATCTATTTCTATTTTCCCATCTTCAGAGAAGTATGAAGAAGATACATTAATGTTATAAAGCATTACTTCCTTTTTTTACTCCTTTAACCTTTAACTTTTTCAATTATTCAATTGACTGAGGAAAAGAGATCCAGCACATAGGCGTACATATGAAATAATATAAACAACAAAGATTCGTGTTATTGAAGGTATGACAGCCATAAGAACATTTTTAAAGAACAACACAAAATTAATATCGAATCTCAAAGACTTGTGTTCAAGATATGTTCAAATTATGAGAAACAGACACAAGTCGCAAGTTAAGGGATAGTGTGACTGCAGTTCCTACTATAAACTTTCATGTTACTTTTTCATTCATTCATAGAAGCGGTGAAGATAATTTAAGATAACAAATATAATATAAATCTGTCTGTTAACAAACCAACACTACTGCCGTGTTAACAAAATAATTATATATATATATATATATATATATATATATATATATATATATATTCGTGTTAACAAACTAACAATAGTGTCGTGTTAACAAACTAACAATATTGTCGCGTTGACAAACTAACAATGCTGTCGTGTCTGCAAACTAACATTATTGATATAACAATATTGAATAACAATTTATATATATATATATATATATAATATATTGTATATAATAAAATCGATAAGATTTAGGGGTCGACATTGAAAGACACTGAGAAAAAGCATTGACTAGAGAAGCAAAAATAGATGGCATTGACTCATAAGCTGAGATTTAAACCTCGCCGGCAACAGCAAGCTATGGCGAGGTACATATAGAGCCCTGTGTGCCGTCTGGCGACACAAGACGCATGTTAAATGTTGGCATGGGTGGAGATTAGAGCAATGGTCAGATTTGTTTACACAAATGTTGAAGAAATATGCTATGACAATTATCGAGGCTAACATTGCAAAAATAATAGTCTTGATCCTCAAACCATTTATGAGCGAGGCTGTCAGTATATCACCGGACTACCTCTAAACAAAAGCAATAAATAAATAAATTCATAAAATAAAACACAAAACTTCTTGATCTTTCAAAATCCACGGACTTATATTAAGTAAAAATGATGTTTAGATAATTTGATAGATATGTTAAAATCACATATATCTGTCTTTATTAAGAAGACGAACTCCTGACCTGGATAAAGTGAGCAATACAAAACAAGTGATGAAACAAGAAATGTCGAAACATAGACACTAACCCTAACGATGTTTGGAGAGAACATTGCGTTCTACATTGACAGGTAATCGATACGTTTAGGTCTGGGATTGGAGAGGGGACAGCGTGGAGCAGAAATTGGATTTTTTTGTATGGAGATGCGATAGTTGGTAAGGATGGCACAGCTTTAGAGAGGGGGGAAACAAGCAAAACAAATATAGTGTTGCGGGCTGGGTGGGCGGGGGTGGGGAATCAGAACACCCCAGGTTTTGTAGTAGAGTTTAGTAGACTTTCAACGAATCACAAAGTTAACTGAAATAGTTTGTTAACAAGAACGTACAGTTATTTTGTTAACACGACAATATTATTAGTTTGTCAACACGTGAGCATTGTTAGTTTGTTAACGCGACAATATGACAATATTGTTAGTTTGTTAACACGACACTATTGTTAGTTTGTTAACACGAATATATATATATATATATATATATATATATATATATATATATATATATATATATATATATATATATAATTTTTTGTTAACACAGCAGTAATGTTGGTTTGTTAACAGACAGATTTATATTATATTTGTTATCTTAAATTATCTTCACCGCTTCTATGAATGAATGAAAAAGTAACATGAAAGTTTATAGTAGGAACTGCAGTCACACTATCCCTTAACTTGCGACTTTTGTCTGTTTCTCATAATTTGAACATATCTTGAACACAAGTCTTTGAGATTCGATATTAATTTTGTGTTGTTCTTTAAAAATGTTCTTATGGCTGTCATACCTTCAATAACACGAATCTTTGTTGTTTATCTTATTTCATATGTACGCCTATGTGCTGGATTTCTTTTTCTCAGTCAATTGAATAATTGAGAAAGTTAAAGATTCATCATCATCATCATGTGCCATACCGGTTGGCGTAGGTGATCATGTCCCTCCACAATCTTCTATCTACAGTGCATCGTATCAGTTCTGTTGTTGACTGTTTTCCATGCCATGACACCAAGCTATCCAGTATTTTCTCTCTTTGTCGCCCGCGATCTCTCTTTCCTTTTATTTTGCCAGTTGTAACCAAGTATTCCAACATTCCTCTTCTCATGATGTGCCCGAAAAATGTTGATTGCTTCTTTCTGATGTTTTTTTCTGATGAGCTCCCTTTTTGTGTTGGCCTCTTTGAGAACTTCCTCATTGGTCTTTTTAGCTGTCCAGGGAACTTTCAGTTCCAGGGAACTGTTGGAAGTAATGCTTTATAACATTAATATATCTTCTTCATACTTCTCTGAAGATGGGGAAATTGAAATAGAAATAGATATTTGCTCCAACAAGGCAGATCAAATATTAGGTCAGCTAGCTGCTATGCTTCAGCACCAGCCAGTACCTATCACCACAAAGAAACACATTATACGAAGTATATTCATTCTCACCTTGTACTATCAATGCTAAACACGATCACCCACTAATAAACATGAACGAAAGCTAGTCACAACAGTGATAAGATGTCTGAGAAGAGCGTATAGAGTGACCACAAGAGGCAGGAAATGATATTGTACGAGAGAAATTGGGCGTTGAAGAAACTCTAAACCTCGTCAGAGACAACAAATGAATTGGTTTGCTCATCTAGAAAAAATGCCAGCTGATGTCACATAAAACATTTATTTCAAGTGAAGAAGAAAGAAATTCCCGTGGTACTCACAGAGTAAGATGGACCGACAACAATATCAATCGACTGTTGTTGATGTTGCAGGAATGGCTAAACTAGATCGTGGTATCTTCCTCGACACTCAACAGGGTTTAAGAGGAACTGAAGAGAGAGAGAGAGAGAGAGAGAGAGAGAGAGAGAGAGTCCCTTCTGTTGTCGGATTTGCTATTCCGAAATCTGATACGAGAAAAAAAACTGCTCGTCAAAACTGCGTTTGGCAGAAAATACCGAAGATCAACACAACCCTTTTCCCAATCATTTGCAAAGACGAAGGAAACCATACATAAACAAAGGAAGGAAATGGAATATGTACTAACTAAAGATGTCTTGTTCAACAATACAACACATTAAAGCTAATAACGTTATGATGCAAATGTATCGTGTTATAAAGTTGTTGGACTTTGAAATCCTATATGAAGCTCTGGACAAGATTTATGCACAGTGAATTAAAGACTGCGGCAAGGCACTATCTATGTGTGTGGCTTTACTTGAAATATCACTTCAACAATATACGTACTGACATGACCTTTTTTTTTTTTATTCCAACAACAAAAAACACTCTTACATATAAATTATGTGATCTGGAATAATGAACTCTTTCACCATAAAATCTGACAGTCTGATCAACTCTCTGCATAGAATAGTCAATGAGAACCAGGCTCTGGAACAGCTGGTTGTACAATCACAGTTGTTTACAAACGACGTTAACAATGCAAATGATGTTTGGAAATACGTGTAACTGTTGCATGGTAACTATGAAAACAGCTGTCATTTATTTTGTGCGAGAAAATTACAAACCAGGTTATATCGCTGAAGTTTTTGTTTTGTAGTTCATTTTTTATTTCAGTAATAAAAAAAAATATGTGGTGATACCATGGAAATTTAACAACAATACCAAAAAAAATGACAATGATGTGTTCTCTATTAGGAGAGAGAGAAGAACTAAAACTTGTAATACTCTCGATACCTGAAAAGGTATAAGAGGAAGTAAAAAAAAAATATAGGAAAAAGAGAAGGTATAACTTTTAATTTGGTGACTTGACTATTCATTGGTCGTTGAGAATGTATATTGAAACATGGCTATGAGCTGTTGCGTTAGATACTGTGGAAGCAGAACAACACGGGCCACTTGTCTACAAGGTGAGGGCATAAACAGCTGACCTATTCAAATCCTTCTTTTCATTCCAATAACTGAGATGAGGAATTTAAGGTGCCGCAACCATGAAGTAACAAATACAACAAAGACTGTAGTAAAGTAGGAACTAAACAGGGATGAACCAGAAATAAAATAAACCATATCTACAAGTTCGTCATCTGACGGACTATTTCAATAAAGTAAACTGAAGATGCCAAATCGAAGAGAAATCGATTACCAAGACACGAGCACATACACGACACTCACTGAAAGCCAATTTGTCACGCGAGGCTAAAGTCTGTTGAATCAGACATTGGTTTCCATTATAAAAAGCTTGCCAATTATCAAACTCTGGGAGAGCACATTGTTGACGGCGGGGAGCCAATTAAAGGACGCAATAAGATACATCAGTTTGATGATTCAGCTAATAGGTGGTGTTATGGCGTAGTGGTTACATATTTATCTTCATCAACAGCCCCCGGTTTGCCTTCTGAGCATTTACAGTTGATCATGCGATAGAATAATTGTACTGAATAAAATGATCATTACACAAGAGAAATACGGTGCCTGGAGAGACATGGCTCTACATTGAAACCCATACTAGAGGGTTTAAAAAAATGTAGATCAATCTAGGGGAATTATTCGTACATTATACTACTAATTCCAGACTTGGGCAGTCCCTGAAAAATCATCGCGCGTAAAAATCACATAACGAGAAATAAGATGCACGAAGAAACGCTGCAAAGAAGACAAGGTTTAATTTATAAAATAATTAATGTTAAAATAGTATGAACAATCCAAGTAAAGGAATATATCGAATACTGAAGAATTAGAGAGTTTGGACAACTTGCAAAAATGAAATCCAAACAAATTGCAATACAAGCATACTTTATGAAGATATCGCGTTCTTTCTTCTTTCTCTTTTCACTGATACCTAAAAGGTGTCGTGGTTTATATCATTTGTCGTTCTTGAGCTGTTCGAACTATCTGAATTAGTGATTTCCCTTTGTTGTTACATGTCTCTGTCACTGCATCTATCCATCTTCTTCTGGGTCTTCCTCTTGGTATTTTTCCATGCATTCTCGAGAACAACGCCCTTGATGGTGATTGGTGAAGATTCATTCTGACCAGGTGGCCAAACCATTTAAGTTGTTGTTGTTCTATATATTCTTGGCAGGGTTTTGTTCCTACCATTTTTCTTATGGTTTCATTTGGTATTCTATCTCTTCTTGTGTTGTTTGTTACTTTTCTCAAGCATCGCATCTTACATGCATTGATCTTTCTTAAATGTGATTTAGAAAGGGTCCATATTTGACTTTCATAGCACAAAGTTGGTATGAAGATGCTATTTATCATTTGTTGTTTAGCTGGCATAGAAATGCTTGGATGTCTTAGCAATGGTGAAAGCTGGTAGATATCGCGTTAAAAGGCAAAATTTCGCCCCAGGAAGAAGTTAATAGACGGAATAGGAAAGACAGTAAATAAACTGGAGATGTCAACAACTCTCGCTGCACATATCTCACTGTAATAAGCAAGGTAAGAATGGGGTTTCCCCGTATGTATAAATCAGCTACATAAGCTTGTCACAGGGTCAACGTCTGTACATTTCTATACAAACTTGCCTTTCTGCCCTCCATTGAGTCATCGGCCATCATGAATAATTTTGCAACCCCTTTTGTGCTTTGTTTTCTCTTCTAATAGTCACCTGGTACAACTTATCTTCGCAACCTCTCTCATTGGAGAGCGGCTGGTGAATCGATAATTTGTCGGCCCTCAAACAAGGAGAACAAAGGTTCGATTCCCGGAAGGTCAAACTTCTTTTCTGTGGTAGTAAAGTAAAGTACCCCGTCACGCCAAGTGGCGTATAGGGAATATAGTGTTAGTGACTATACATTTTACAGACCTTCGGCACATGATTTTTGTGGTAATATGGTCGGTATTACGCCCGTGCTGCTTTACTTTCCCAGAAAAAATCCGGTACCTATTAAAGGCTGGGTGAACCGGAAGCCGTCGGTTGGGATCGAACCCCACCTCTTGTCCTTTGTAGTCCAGTTCACTAACCACTGAGCTACTGCGGCTCAAATCCGGTACCCATTAAAGGCTGGGTGAACCGGAAGCCGTCGGTTGGGGTCGAACCCCACCTCTTGTCCTCTGTAGTCAAGTTCACTAACCACTGAGCTACCGCGGCTCCCTTTTCTGTGGAAGATGGAATTAAAACTTATACGCGGACACCTCGACTGCACTGAACAAGCGACCTTCATTCTCAGGACCTATAAGTCACCCCCGACTGACCCCAGTAATGGGAAAATGCCATTAAGATAGTTAATCCCTATCACATATTTTGTTGCACTGTTTCTAGGCCTTCCCGTGTCAGTTTCTTGTAATTATTATCATTTTTCCCACAGTGGACTGATTTATTCTTCCCCACATTTCACCACTTCCAATAGTACCTGACAATCTCATCTAAAGTTTTCTAGATATTCGATGAATATATAAAACCTCCTCTAGACTTCCCAATTTTTGTACACGAACTGCTTACATGTCACCTTTTTTTTTGACAATCATATCAGAGTTATAAGAAGACACATTTAGAAGTGTTATAAGAAGACACATTTAGAAGAGTTATAAGAAGACACATTTAGAAGTGTTATAAGAAGACACATTTAGAAGAGTTATAAGAAGACACATTTAGAAGAGTTATAAGAAGACACATTTAGAAGAGTTATAAGAAGACACATTTAGAAGAGTTATAAGAAGACACATTTAGAAGAGTTATAAGAAGACACATTTAGAAGAGTTATAAGAAGACACATTTAGAAGAGTTAGAAGAAGAACAAGACGAATGCAGACAAGAAAAACAAGAATAAGTTTATAAAGAACAAGAAGATATGTACAAATGTCGGTTGAATTAAACATGTAGGAAATAAGCATAAGGTCAAACATAACACCTGACCAACATTGCTCAATTAAGATAGTTTTTATTTTCTACCAAGAAGACACACACCAAAGGTTGCTTCCATGTGGTGTAAAGACGTCTTGACTATTGATTATATAAAAAGCAAGCTGTACACAAACATTTGTTGCAGATATTAAGTCATGCTGATACTGTAATTACAGGAACTGACCAATAAAGAATAAAGAATATACGCTATGGACAATGTAAGCAGCTTAACTTGACTCGAGATATCAGAAGGCAGTGAATAGGCTTTTGAACTAGACGAGTTTATAGTTCATAAGTTAGAGAGAGAGAGAGAGAGAGAGAGAGTTGTTGATGACAGTAAGTTGCAGTTAGTCGAATGCCCCGGATTCACTGCAAACGAATTAAAATTCATGATTGCTCAACCGCCTGTGCCAATTGAATCGTCCGAATTAGCATCTTATCGCATTGAGGGATCCAAGCAAAGAAAGGCAGATACAGTCCCCATTATAGCAGCTACAGCACACGACAAAAAGACATAATGCGTAAACGCACCGAAAGTAGTAGAAGGTGCAACATTACAGGCCCCTTTTGTTCCATCACCGGTGCATTTTTTGCTGTATAATAAGTCTTCCCGAGCATGTTCAGAATGTTTCCTTAAATAATTAGTCTACCCGAACATGGGCGGCCGGTCGTAATGACCTCTCGTCGTGGCGGGGTGACCTATCGTCAAAGGGGGAATGGGATGGGGTGATCTCTCGTCGTGATGTTTCGTGTGGGGAATGGGGTGGGTGACCTGTTGTGATGTCTCGTCGTATCGGGGATTCATGAAAGTGGGCGTGAAATGTGTCGTCGTCGGGGTGACAAAGAAAGATGAACTGTCTTCAGATGTATTCCTTCAACTGTGATATTTACTTATAGGTCTTGAGAATTTTCTTTGTTTATGATCATAGTTTTAGTCTTTTTGATATTCATATCTAGTCCATATTTTTTTGCTTGTTATGTTTATCACATTAAGCAATTGTTGTAGGTCTTTAGGATTTTCTTCTAGTAGAACAGTATCATCAGCATATCTTAAGTTATTGATTATCTTTCCATTAAGTTTTAGGCCTGGCATCTCTGAGATGTTTTTAAAGATCACAAATAATCACAGATTATCACAAATAATCAATATAAAAACAACAAAGAACAACTAGTGGTCCGAAGCAGGATCGAACCCGATCTTTTTCATGAAATCTGATTTTGTAACCGACCTTCAGATTTTATAACATTTAAGTACAAAGGTAGTCTCTCTCTCTCTCTCTCTCTCTGCGATCAAGTCTCAATCAGAGTAGGATTCCAGACTCTCTTATGAAGTCAGCTGTTAGTTTAAGTGATTCGATTGCCCCATATAGTTTCTCTCCCAGGGAGGTGGGTATGGACCACATTGTCCTTCTCAGGTCTGTGTACTGGGGGCAATCCTGTAGAACATGTTTTGTTGTCATGTTATCCAGTGTACAGTGGCATTGGCTGGTAGTACATATTTTGAATTTAGTGAATATATGGTTTCTCATTCTATTGTAGCCAGTGCGTGTTCAATTCAGCAAAATACTTAGTTGCAAAGTCCAAAAAGTTAATCGTAGAAGCACTCAAGTAGATAGCGCCCCTGAAATTTCATTACCGGTCAGCTGTTAAACTCATTAGTACGACCTTGGTCATTAGTTGGCCAAGCACTAAGTAAGTTGTATGTTACCATTAGTTTCAAAGAAATGTTAGGTCTACAATAAAGTTGTCATGAATAAAAATAACTATAAGCCTCTGTCATATCTCTACTACACACAAAAAAGTCACGCCCCTGTCATAAGCCCCACTAAACGAAGGTATTACCTACCATGGCTACAAGGAAGGTAGACGACCGTTGTCCCTAGATGGATCAGAAGTAAAGTCGATAACTTCCGTGAAATTCTAATACACTCCAACTCCTAATTCTCTTACTCGTGAAGGTTACGCCTCTGTCATAACTCTACTAACGAAAGTCAGGCTAGTTCTACAACTACCACTACAACTTCCACTACTACTACTACAACTATAACAACTACTACTACAATAACTACTACTACTACAACTATTACTACTACAACAACTATTTCTGATACTTTTACTACAACAACAACTACTAATACAACAACAACTACTACTACAACAACTACTACAACAACAACTACTACTACTTCAACTACAAGTTACAAGTTACAATGGAGGGAAGGATGGAATTCTAGTATAGGCCAAGTCCTAACTTCAATACTCATGAAAGCTACTTACGTCCCCTTGTCAAAACAGCACTAATTTAAAATACTACTACTACGCATGAAAGTTACGCCTCTGACATAAGTACACTAAAAGAATAGTATAGTCCATTAATTTACCGTCTCTCTAAAACAACGCCACAACACTAGACAGCTGATAAACACATTAGCGCGCCCCAGCGGTCAGTCTCGCGGTCAATTTATCATTTAATGTCCTTTTACCGTTGAGGTGTTAAACTCATTAGCGCAGCCCAAGTCGACGAATAGGCTGGTTTCAGTTACTCAAGTGAAAAATTTCACCAAGCAACGAATCTTTGACGGCGTACCTGCTAAAGTCATTAACGCGGCGGTATCCGTGTTACGGACAAGCGGTCAATTTGAACATTAATAAATTTCATGATGCTGATGATTCCACAACAAAGGGAGCTCTTAAAAAACATCAGAAAGAACCAATCAACATTTTTCGGGCACATCATGAGAAGAGGAAAGTTGGAATACTTGGTTACAACTGGCAAAATAAAAGGAAAGAGAGATCGCGGGCGACAAAGAGAGAAAATACTGGATAACTTGGTGTCATGGCATGGAAAACAGTCAACAACAGAACTGATACGATGCACTGTAGATAGAAGATTGTGGAGGGACATGATCACCTATGCCAACCGGTATGGCACATGATGATGATTCCATGTGTTAAACTCATTAACGCGCCTTCGTGTACATACCTAGGCATGTGTAAGTGTTACGGACAAGCACTGAGTAAGTTGTTGTCGACATGTTAGCAATAGATGCAAAGAAATTTGCGATTTTAAGACATTAAAAGTTTTCTTGCATAAGACTGTTTTGAAAGAAAGTACAAAGTTATGTCACCCCGACGGCGACACATTTCACGCCTACTTTCATGAGTCCCCGCCACGACGAGACATCACAACAGGTCACCCACTCCATTCCCCACATGAAACATCACGACGAGAGATCACCCCACCCCATTTCCCCTTTGACGAGAGGTCACCCCGCCACGACGAGAGGTCATCACGACCGGCCGCCCATGTTCGGGTAGACTATATAAGGAAACATTCTGAACATGTTCGGGTAGATTTATTATATAGCCAAAAATGCACCGATGGGGAAAGAAAAGGGGTCTGTAATGTTGCACCTTCTACTACTTATGAGGAAACTGCCAACAGGGAACACTTTTCAAACAGAGCTTCAACGGTTCCTGTCGCCTAATTGCCATATTGACCGGAAGTCCTGACAGGAGGTTATTATGCATCATTAGTGTTGAGTTCAAGAGAAGATTCACTATCATCAAGAGTTTGAGTCCAGATTAGACCGAGATGGCAGATTAGGTTTTGAATATGGACTCAAAAGACATTTCTGAAGGGAAATAACACAGAAGTTACATTTTTGTGCTTTATTTTATGATAGCTCGAGAAAACTATAAATCAACCATTTACATTTTACAATATATACAATAGTTTTATAGATTTATAGTCTGCCTATGTAATTATGTGAAGTGAGAAATTTTTAGATGCAAGCTAAATAATTAACCAGAATAGTTTGTGAAGTGTAATTGGAGAGATGTGTTAATAAACTTTTGAAGGTAATCAAGACTGTGTTTTTGAGTCACCTGATTCGCGTGCTAAGGGCAAGTGCTATACAAGAGTGTGTTGACGCAGTTTCTATGCTGTATGTTAATAATCACTCACGTTGTGTCTGCCACAGATCAAGAACAACACAATTAAGAACAAACAGAAACAAATATCTACCATCGGTTTAAAAGCCGGCAATTTATCTCATGTACAGATTACTTGTAAAACGGTAATTCCCACGCCGTGGTCGCTTCCAAACATGTCCAAACATGTGCGTGTGTGCTTACAGACTTTTTTTTTTTATTGCGGATACAGATAATTACCTAGTTTCACTATCTCTGTTGATATAATTAATTTTGCTATGTGAAATTATAAGTAAGTTTATTACAACTGTTTTTATAACTGATTACTTTCTTGGATTCTCAAAATGATTGCGACATCAGAAGTAACTTTTTATAACTTCGTTTTCTGTAGATTTTCAAAATGACTGACAACTCAGAAGCGCATTTTATTATAATTCCTTTTATAGATTCTCAAAATGACTGACAACTCAGAAGCACATTTTATTATAACTCCTTTTATAGATTCTCAAAATGACTGTGAAATAAGTAAATTTATTGAAACTGCTACTTTGGATTCTTTTTCTACTACGATTATTTCATTCCCTTCCTTTAGTGAGAAATTATTAAATTTTATTTTGTAAAAAATTACGTGCCTTTATAAAAAAAAATACATTCCTTCACCACAAGCTTTCACCATAATGAAGATAGAAGAGTAAATGTGAGATAGACCTACATCTTATCAGAAGTACTCACTCACCACAAGGAAGACAGCAGAATAAATGTGAGATAGATCTACATCTTATCAGAAGTACTAAGTACTCACTCATCACAAGGAAGACAATAGAACAAATCTGAGATAGATCTACATCTTATCAGAAGTACTCACTCACCACAAGGAAGACAGCAGAATAAATCTGAGATAGATCTACATCTTATCAGAAGTACTAAGTACTCACTCATCACAAGGGAAACAGCAGAATAAATCTGAGATAGATCTACATCTTATCAGAAGTACTAAGTACTCACTCATCACAAGGAAGACAGCAGAATAAATCTGAGATAGATCTACATCTTATCAGAAGTACTAAGTACTCACTCATCACAAGGGAAACAGCAGAATAAATGTGTGACAGATCTACATGATACTACATCTTATCAGAAGTACTCACTCATCACAAGGGAAACAGCAGAATAAATGTGTGACAGATCTACATCTTATCAGAAGTACTCACTCATCACAAGGAAGACAGTACAATAAATCTGAAACAAATCGTTGTTATCACATAACAGGTACTCACCATAAAGGTAAACATAAAAATGAAATGTCCACTGTTGATATCCTCAGGGACGTCACGCAAGATGAGAGCTCTCCAATGGCGCCAACCTTAACACTACTGGCCAAATTACTCGTCTATTTCCAGCGGAAGACGTAAATTTGAATTTTTCTGACAGCCCTTATTTGGATCTAGTCGAGTTATCGATCCTGGCCTACAGTCCTAGCATGGCTGCTCTAGCTAGGCTTTTCGGTCAGTTCGTCACCGAGCAATATACCAGCCTTGAGCGCTTTTCAGGAAAGGAAAGAGGACAACACATGTTTACGTGCAATATTACCACACACATTCTTATGTCGATTCCCGCAGCACTTGATCAGAATAATCGATACTAGAGCCAGGCTGTGCCGATGTCAGTCATTCGTTTCATAGAACGTAGCGCTGCCAATAATTATAAACAAGTACAAATATAGCAATAAACAAAGTTATAAAAACTTTGAACAACACTAACAATGCTCTAAATTAAACATGTAATTACAAAACTATTCGTAAACATTAACCGGGCATACTTCATGAACGGACAATTCAATAATAATGATTTGTTGTGCGCGATATTGCTATGCAAACTACTACACACAGGGTTCTCACTTTCAGCTTTGTACACGCAAGATAGAAACTTCACTTCTTGCTTCATGAGTTCGCGGTGTGGTGACGCGTTGATGGCGTTGCCATAGTTACGCTTAGATGGGCTAATTGTTTCGGCAACATCGAGAGTAGAGCGAGGGTAATAGAATGCGATAAATCCTACCTAGGGAGCATCACCGCTTATTGAATAAACTCGGAGGTTTTACCTCAACGTTTACTGGGATATAGATTCTTTTCTTCTCAGTATTTACACGTTAAGAGGGCATGGATGAGTTGTGTCGTACTACAAAGCCGCGAAATATACGGCTTTAGACTCGACAGGTCCATCTTCAGCGTGGGGAGATTTGCTTAATCATTTTTTTTTTTGCCCGGGCAGTGACCATTAATGAACTACACTTTTCGACTTTTAGCTACTAAGGGGATTTAGCGCGTTAATGCAAACGTGAAATATTATTTTTCAACGTTTTTTGAGAGGGCTAGACATCGGACCTCACAACCCAGAAAGGGCTAGACATCGGACCTCACAACGCACAGAGGGCTAGACATCGGATCTGACTACCCAGAGAGGGTTAGACATCGGACCTCACTACCCAGAGAGGGCTAGACATCGTACCTCACTACACAGGGAGGGCTAGACATCGGATCTGACTACCCAGAGAGGGCTGGACATCGGACTAGTCTCGAGGAAACCAAGGCTTCGAAATAAAAATCCCCCCCCCCCCCCACCAAAAAAAAAAAACAAACTATCTATGGGGTTCGAACCTAAAACGTTTCTGTCCAAAGTCTGACATTTTATCTCCGGACCACACAATCACTTTGGTATAGATACATCTTTTAACATACTACTTCAAACTTCAAACTACTGACTACGTTTGAAAACTAAACGTATGTGTGTGATAGCTGGTAGTGGTTGCTTTTTATGGCTTCGGTATAACAGGTTTGTTGAGGGCTGGTATTAGTTCGTGCCTCAAATGAGTGAATAAATGCAACAACAAGGAAGATATTTTCCAGGAAAATGCTCCACAAACCATGCGCAAATAAGCAATCAAAAGAGTTAATTTGCTGAGGAAATACTGGGCAAGACTGCGACACTACGAAAAGAAATAACGATAGTAAAAGTTGAGGGCTGTATTTGGGCTGTATTTTGACACGTACGACTGAGAATAAACAAGTCAATGAGGGCTGTAACGAATGAAAGATCTATAAAAGGAGATGATTCTTTTTGAAGAAAAATAAAGGCTATACACAGTTTAGAGAAAGATTAATAACTGTTGTTAAAGGAATTATTAGGTAATGCTATAAGATACTTATTGATTTATTAATATTTACAGTCAATGATGAAAAAAAATGTCAAGAAACACTGGCGAGACGGCTCTGTAAAACTTGACACTGTTATACACCATACATTTAAAACTTGATTTTTATTATACGCCATAAATTTAAAAATTGATTTTTATTATACACCATACATTTAAAACTTGATTTTTATTATACACCATACATTTAAAACTTGATTTTTATTATTCACCATACATTTAAAACTTGATTTTTATTATTCACCATACATTTAAATCTTGATTTTTATTATTCACCATACATTTAAAACTTGATTTTTATTATTCACCATACATTTAAATCTTGATTTTTATTACACAAAAAGTGTTAAGAAAAATTGGCAGAATAACTTGTAAAATCTTGATCTTTATGACACGAAAATAATATTAAGAGGAATTGGTAGAACAGCATAACATCTTGATGATGATGATTGCTGTTAAGTTTGACATATTTGGCACCAGTATGCCAATCCTTCGTGCATCATCCTCTCCATTATCTTGATACCATTCTTCTCTTTTTTGTTGTAAATAGTAAGCAAGGCAGACAGCTGGTATTTTGCGACGCTGTACCACAAGCTTTTATATTGTACGTTATAAAGCTTATTTCCTCTACGTGACATGTTTAATTTGCTCTTTTGCTGCTTCTTCTACTTCTACTTCTTCCTCTTCTTCTTCTTTCCTTCTTCGTCTGCCTTTCAGCGTCGAGGGGAGATATAATTTGCGGTGTTTTGCTCTTCTGTTCGCCTCTGCTGCTGTTATGTTTCCTAATGCTTCTAATATTCCATCAACCCATCTTTTTCGTGGTCGACCCTTGGGTCTGATGTTCTCACAATGTTTGTTGAAGGCTCGTTGTGTTGTGTTTTGTTCTTTCTGCCTTGCCATGTGGCCAAACCATTTTATCTGTTGTTTCCTTATATATTCTATGGCGGGGGCTATTCCTAGCTTTTTTCTCAGTTCTTCATTTCTGATCTTATCTCTCAGACTGTTTCCTGTCATTCGTCTAACCCATTTCATCTATGTAGAGGTTATTTTACTTATTGTTCTTGCATCTAAGGTCCAGGTCTGGCATTGGTAGCACAACGTTGGGATGAAGATTGTATTGTATAGTGCTCGTTTTGCCTCCAGAGTTATTTTCTTGTTGGACAATAGTGGTGATAACTGTCCAATGATTTGACAAGCTTTGTTGCATCTTGATTCAATCTCTGCTGTTTGAAAATTATCGTTTGTCACTAGACTTCCTAGGTATTTGAATTCCTCTACTTGTTTTATTTGTCTGCCTTCTATAGTTATGTTGGTGTTCTGTTTATTTTTGGCGACATTCATGACTTTTGTTTTGTTGATGTTGATTTTCATGTTGTATTTTATGCCTGAGATGTTGAGTTTGTCGAAGTGTTCTTGTAGGTCTTCTGTTGTTTCACGTATTAGTGCCTGATCGTCTGCACATAAAAGCTCGTTGATCTCCTCTGTCTCTGATGGGTTGGCTAGCTTGCATATATAGTCCATGTATGTAATAAACAGTAGAGGGGATAGTACGCACCCCTGTCTTACACCTAATTTCGAAGTCGTCTGTGTAGCCTGCTGCTGTTCTGACCCTGCAGCTACTGTTGACGTAGAGACTTTTAATAAGGTTGGTTAGATGTTGGCTTACTCCGTATGTTGTTAGTATCTGCCACAGTTGTTCTCTGTTTACTCTGTCGAATGCTTTTTCCTGGTCAATGAAGGCTATTTATACGTTTTGATTGTCTTCTGTCATCCTCTGTTTTTTTCGGAACCCCATTTGAGAATCGCTTAACTGTAGTTCTATTATTGGTCTCAGCCTTTTTTCCAAGATTTTGGCGTATAGCTTTCCTACATGGCCGAGAAGAGATATACCTCTATATTGATTGCAGTCTCTTTTGCTATTTATTTTTCCATATTGGTATGATGATTGCCTGTTGCCAGTCTTCTGGGGCCTATTGTTGGTGCCATGCTGCATTAAATATTAATTAAATGATGAGGGACAATATTTGTTAGATTGTCTTCCGTTAACTCATTTGTTGTACTCTACATTGGGCCAAGGTGAGCAATCACACTTAACAACATCATGCCTGAAAGTGACAGGGACATGCTCAAACTATGACAGTTGTCAGCACAACATTTTCTGACCCCAGTGTCAGTACTTGGATTTTATTTGCAAATATGCCCAAAAATCTGAACCTACTTTCCTGTTTGATAACAACTACACCTCATGTAATCCGGACACAGATTCTACATCAGTTGAGGCAACTCTCAATCAATCTTTGCCGTGCTCCTGGTTTAGGATTTATGCGAATGACTTTAAATATCCGGACAGTTTCACGGTAAAACTAAATGGTTCTGCCTCATGTAACAATGTATCAAGGTTTGTAGTTAGTCCGCACGAGATTGATGCCTTCTGCCCTGGGGCTGGTCTGATCAACAAGTTACGGATTGAAAGGGCGATAGTTGCAAATATCTGCTCCATCTACATTGGCAGGGGTCGGAAAGTGGCTCTCAAACAGAACACAAACCAGACCGACAAATTTGATACTTGTTATACAGGAGACGATGTGGACCAGAGGCCGCAGTTAATAGCAAAACAAAGACCAATCTCTATGACAATGACTGCACACACACACAATGGAGAAGTGGAACCAATTCTGTTTACTGGTATCTGAACTTTGCAACGCACCAGAAGACTCACATCATTCGAATCTATCATCGAGCTAGCACTATGATTCGGGTAAAGAATGCCACTCTATTCGAATCTATCATCGAGCTAGCACTATGATTCGGGTAAAGAATTCCACTCTAAAGGCTTTCTCTGACAGTGGCGGAGTAGTGTTCCAGTATAATGATATATCATACCCTAATTTATCTGTGAACACTATTGTAGTCAAAACACAAACGTCAATGGCACACATTAAGATTGAGTTCTCACTGACCATTTCGCAGGCCGACAGTGCACTGACGGTATGTGAGGTGCAAACATTTACAGACACCTATTGTCTGGACGAGCATTCTTGGTCGTTTTGTGCAGTGTGTAGTGGGTGTAGTAAAGGCTGCAATGTCATCATCGGTACTTGTCACGGCTACTGTTCACATGGGATCTATGAACACGACTGTTCCGGGTCTTGTCTCAGTGTCTGTCCTTTATTTGAGGAAAAATCTGGAAAATGCCTACAATGTAAACATCTTGGCTATACCTGTAATGACACTTGTCCCGATGGTAATTTTGGGCTACAGTGCGAACAGATGTGTTCTGATGACTGTGACATCAAATGTCCGGACAACTGTTTCAACGACACCTGTCAACAGTCGATCGGGAATCTGTACATGCAAGAGAACGTTCTATGGGTCAGACTGCACTCTCAAATCTCCGGACAACTGTTTAACGAAACCTGCGATTTCCACGTTCAAAAGAGTCTGCCGACTACAACAAGCCCAAGCATATGGGCACTTTAATGTGTTTCTGTGCTAGACATGGTTCATTTTTTTGTGTTTTTTAGTGAAGCCATGGCTCATATCTTGCTGTGTTTCTGTCCTAGCCATGGCTCATATCTTAGCTTGTGTGTGCTGACCATGGCTCATATCTTGGTGTGTGTCATGTTAGTCATATCTCATATCTCGGTGTGTCCGTATTAATCATGTCTCATATCTTTATGTGTGTCTGTGTTTAGTCATATCTCATATCTTAGTGTGTACCAGTGTTAGTCATATGTCATATCTTTGTGTGTGCATGTCTGGGTTAGTGATATCTCATATCTTTGTGTGCATGTTTATGTTAGTCATATCTCATATCTTTGTGTGTGAATGTCTGTGTTTGTCACATCTCATATCCTTGTGTGTGCATGGCTATGTTAGTCCCATCTCATATCTTTCTGTGTGCATATCTATATTAGTCATATCTCTTATCTTTGTGTGCATATCTATGTTAGGCATGTGTCATATCTTTGTGTGTGCATGTCAATGTCAGTTATATCTCATATCTTTATGTGCATGTTTATGTTAGTCATGTGTCATATATCTTGATGTGTGTCAGTGTTAGTCATGCCTCGTATCGCTGTGTGCATGTCTGTATTAGTCACATCTCATATCTTTGTGTGTGCATGTCTGTGTTAGTCACATCTCACATCTTTGTGTGTATATGTCTGTGTTAGTCACATCTCACATCTTTGTGTGTGCATGTCTGTGTTAGTCACCTCTAGTGACTCGGGCAGATGGTGCTCGTAAACCTGGGAGGGCCTACCATCTAAGGGCAGAATCCTGCTACAGAAAAGACAATCTGCTGCCTTGCAGGAAGATTGGGGACAATCAAAGGCTAGGGAAAGCAAACCTGAATAAAATGCTGGCTGAAATCGGATGCACTGGGCCACTGGCGCAGAACACAGTGCAACGTATTAACGGGTGTTCAGTCAGAGTGGATCTGACAGACTCTAATTGTGATGTTCTGTCTGTGGGGGCGATCAACACACTTAGCCTGACAGCTGACTTCATATGAGAGTCTGGAATCCTTACTCTGATTGTGTCCTGAACGCAGAGAGAGAGAGAGAGAGAGAGAGAGAGAGAGAGAGAGAGAGAGAGAGAGAGAGAGAGAGAGAGAGAGAAAGTGGTCAGTGACTGATAGCCGACTGTTGGCGCCAGAATTACCATAGAAGAACTGATTGAGATGCTACTCGGTCTCCCCGTCGTGCCGAGGAAACATTTACTTGAATACAGAACGATTAGTCGGATCAAGGGATCGAAGTAATCCAGTATTCTAAACAGAATGGTCGTATTGTGAAATAGTATTTTTCACTCCCTTAAGATATTTATTTGTCACTGAACATTAAGTTTTTCATTCTGTAGTGGGATGAGACGAGTCGAAAGATACAGAGATCGCAGCTTGCTGTAAGCTACAACACAGGCCGTGCTTTCAATTAACGTTATTTTAATTGGAGACGATAAAGAGCAGTAGTCGTGGGAAGAACTCAGTAGATGGGGACTTTACAGAGTAATCAGTTTTTAAGCTTCTTAATGAATCACTTTAACTGTCCTCCTGGTTTCTATGAAACTATCATTGTTGTTTGCTTGCTTAATGAATCACTTTAACTGTCCCCGTAGTTTTAATGAGACTATCACAGATGTTTTCTTGCTTAATGAATCACTTTAACTGTCCCCTTAGTTTCATTGAGACTATCACCGATGTTTTCTTGCTTAATGAATCCCGTTAACTGTTCTCCTGGTTTCTATGAAACTATCATTGTTGTTTTCTTGCTTAATGAATCACTTTAACTGTCCCCTTAGTTTCATTGAGACTATCACCGATGTTTTCTTGCTTAATGAATCACTTTAACTGTTCTCCTGGTTTCTATGAAACTATCATTGTTGTTTTCTTGCTAAATGAATCACTTTAACTGTTCCCTTAGTTTCAATGAGACTATCACCGATGTTTTCTTGCTTAGTGAATCACTTACAAAAACGATTTTTTTTTAAATTTTCAGTTTCACAAGATAATTCTAACTGTTTCCTCTGAACTTTGATTTTTTTTTTATTTGACGTAATGCCACGAGTTGATGGGGGCAGGGTGCCCTTTGACTCATTGATGTGGCGGGTGGTAATGGCTTTCTTGACATTTCCGGCTCTTACTGGAGAAGTTGGAGTTCGTCTATCCCCGGCTATGCTGGGAAACTACTAGTCCAGCCCAGAGGTACTGCAATACTGGGTCTTCTATATCACTAACAGCCACCACTACAGGGAACATGGCGATCCTAGTTTCTGTTAGCCAGCCTGTTTTGACGCAGACTATTACCAGGGGAGACCACGAGGAGGCAGAACTGCTAGGTCTTGATCAGCTTATGGTGCGCCAACCCAGCAGCCATTACGACCGCAGCTCGCAGGTGTTTATGCTCCTCCTTCCTTTGTACTTAAAACTAATCTTCCAACCTCCCTTGGCTTCCTAGCCCCATCTAACACATTCGTTGTTTTATCAACACTCACGTTCGTCTCATAATTGGTTTGATAACTCACTCTCCCCTACCACCATCACGTGACAACAACTTTCCTATAACAACACAAATGTTGTATGTGCTGTAGAATTTGATCATTTGTGGTAGCTGTTCATAACTCTCATGATTTTCGTGAGTTTTTCATGTCAATGGTCGCCCCACTTGCATGTCAGCTCTTTCTTGTGTATTTCCAGCGTCTTTATTTCAAGCACTGTTTGCACTTTCCTTCCTTATTCGTGCATCTAGCTACCCTAGTTTACAACTATTGAAAAAAAATAGTCTCTACTATTTTCACGGGCTTTCTTTTTGCTGTTTTATGTTTTTGACAAATTAGTTTCATTGTCACCGTAAGTGGAGAACTCCTTAAACTCAGCTAAGGTGATTATGTACAAGGGAGACTTTATAAAGGCAACAAAAAAACATTTGTAAACAGGAGACTTCACAAAATCAGCTAACATAATTATGTGCAAGAGAGACTTCACAAAGTCAACTAATGTGATTACGTACAAGAGAGACTTTACAAATCCGCTAAATTGATCTGTACAAGAGAGACTTTACAAATCCACTAAAGTGATCTGTACAAGAGAGACTTTACAAATCCGCTAAAGTAATTCTGTACAAGAGAGACTTTACAAATCCGCTAAAGTGATTCTGTACAAGAGAGGTTTTACAAATCCGCTAAAGTAATTCTGTAGAAGAGAGGTTTTACAAATCCGCTAAAGTAATTCTATACAAGAGAGACTTTACAAATCCGCTAAAGTAATTATGTACAAGAGAGACTTTACAAATCCGCTAAAATAATTATGTACAAGAGAGACTTTACAAATCCGCTAAAGTAATTATGTACAAGAGAGACTTTACAAATCCGCTAAAGTAATTCTGTACAAGAGAGGTTTTACAAATCCGCTAAAGTAATTCTGTACAAGAGAGGTTTTACAAATCCGCTAAAGTAATTCTATACAAGAGAGACTTTACAAATCCGCTAAAGTAATTATGTACAAGAGAGACTTTACATATCCGCTGCATTGATTATGTACAAGAGAGACTTTACATATCCGCTGCATTGATTATGTACAAGAGAGACTTTACATATCCGCTGCATTGATTATGTACAAGAGAAACTTTACAAATCCGCTGCATTGATTATGTACACGAGAAACTTTACAAATCCGCTGCATTGATTATGTACATGAGAAACTTTACAAATCTGCTGCATTGTTTATGTACAACGACGACTTCGGAAGGCCATCTAAATGATTATAAATAAAGGCTACTTAAAGCCACATACATTGATCATGCACAAATGAGAGTTATTATGTAGATACAATCAGTTGAGATGAAGTTTGTTTAGAAAAATGCTTGAAGAAACTTTTTGGTGTAGAGAGTTTTACTCTTCCGTTTCGTGATTTATTCGTGGCTTTACCCTCCCCTGGTCTCTAGTGTTTAGTTCTCTCTTATAAGAGCGAAAAAAAAAATAACAGGAAGTCGCCTGTACGCTCTTGGGCACGTTAAAGAATTCATCATCATCATCATCATCATCATCATCATCATCATCATCATCATCATCATCATAATCATCATCATCATCATCATCAAGTACTGGACCTGCTGGCGTAGGTGATCATGTCTCTCCACAACTTTCGATCTCGACAGTTATTTATCATTTCTGTTGCTGACCTTCTGCCAAGCCATTCTCTTAAGCTGTCTGGTATATTTTCTCTTTGCTTCCCTGTAACTCTTCGTTCCTCAATTTTCCCAGTTGTTACAATATATTCCAGCTGTTCTCTTCTCATTACATGGCCAAAAAATGATGACTGTTTCTTCCTAATATTGGAAATTAGCTCTCTTTTTGCTTTGACCTCTTTCAGAACATTTTCATTACTCTTCTTAGCTGGTAGTCAATAGTATTCTCAATATTCTTCTGTAAAACCACATTAGAGAACTCTTAGCAGCTAAAAACAGAAAAGAGTAGGCCAGAACAGCCGATACCTTGGCAAAAGTGTTAATACAGCCTACCTAAAATGTTGAACTCTGGATGATATAAAATACCTTGAAGTATCTTTCTACCTCAAGTACTTCTGAAGTCAGCGAATACCTGCTTGCATGTATGGCGAGGGACACCGGGTTTACAATGTCAGTGTGTAATGGTGACACAACAGACGTTCACATAAAACCCAGTTCCTGAAAGAGACTACAGGCTGAAAGGGGCTTGGTCAGAGGTTAAGAATTGGTGAACGCAAAACAAAAAAAATAAATAAATAAAATGCTAAGGTACCGTGGACAGAAAAAAAGAATCAAATGAGGAGATACTGAAAGAGTTAGACGAGGAGAGAAATATTACTAAATAATTTTTGAAAAAAAAAGATACTCCAGATTTGTGGACATGTATCCAAAAAATAGATTTGTTATCTGTGCTGTAGAATTAGATGATTTGTGGTTGCTGTTCATAACTCTCATGATTTTCGTGGAGTTTTGCATACCTTCCAGGCGAAAGAGGTGACTAAGGAGATTGATCGATGGCTTGACAAGCTGTTACAAGTCATTGTAAAAAGTATTGTTATGGAAACAGGGTAGCAGTGATTTCTGCAATATGTGCCATTTTGGCACGCAAGGTTTCTGTTTTTGATATTGTGGTTCTGCCCTATATGCCGTCTTTGGCTCGAAAGGACAAAAGAAAGATAGATAGATAAAAAAAAATGCAGGTTGAAATACCAGGTAACAACAGGAAAATGAGAGATCTGAGAGATAGAGGTAAACAAAGAGAAGATATGCTGTGTGGCTTGGCGGAGCGGAACGGGAAAAGAACAACAGGGGAACACAGCATACACTATCGAGAGGTAAGGAGGGGCGTGAGATCTGCCGCCTCTCTACATGAGCCACATAGGAAAATATGTTATTATGTTTAAACAAGACTATTAAAATCACGCAATGATCGTTAATAGGGTAACATGAGCATCAACGAAATTGTAAACTGGAGACTTCTTTCCTTCCTCATCTGCCTTTCAGCGTCGAGGGGAAAACTGGAGACAGTTGGGAAAATATCATTCTAACAGTGACACAGTGAATAGATGGAGTGAAGAACGGAAGAGATGGTTTAAAAAAAAAATCAGTGGGATGATAAATAGAGAGGAGTGCCGATGGAATAAAGAAAAAAGGTGTGCCAATGGATGCTAACACTATGTTCAAAGCAAGTCACATACTAGGCCTAGTGTGGTACATTTGTTCTTTTTTTTCGTCTTCTTGTTTTCCTTTTCTTCTTGAATTTCTTCTTCTTTTTTCCTTTTCTTCTTCCTTTTGTTCTTCTTCATCTGCTCCTGTTCTTCGTCTTCTTCTTCAAGATAGTTCTTCTTCGCATTCTTCTATGTTCTTCTTTGTAGTTCTTCGTCCTTTTATGTTCCTGTTCCTTCTTCTTCTTCTTAAAAATTTTTGCTTTTTTTTCAGCTTTAATCTTCTCTTCTTCTTCTTCTTCTTTTCTTTCTTTTATTTCTTCCCCCCCCCCTTCTCTGTTGTTTCTTCTTCAGTTGCCTCTAACGCATAAAAGTGGGAATTGTCAGGGAATAGTGCGGAATAAGAATTTAAATGTATGGGAAGTAACCCTTACAACCAAACTTGTATGTTAATAATAACAATTGTCTCCCTTGCAGGCAAAATTAGTCTGTAAAAATATCGAGAACAGGGAAACAATTTCAGTGCTGCGATAAACCTGGTAGCAAGGAGCCAGTGAATCATTTCAGAGGAAGAGGTATGTTCACAGTACTCGGAAAAAATAACTAATATTCAACAACAGAAAAAAACAAAGAACAATATATGGTCCTAAGCAGGATCGAACCCGTCCTACTTAAGGTACAGCACCTTGTCACGAAAAGCCAAACGCTAGAGACACTGCCAATTTGGCTAACTAAAAAATTAGCCATCATTGGCGATGTCTTTCATGTAGGTGTTCTCATGATTATAGCAAAGGGCTGCGATCACAACTGGAGAAAATTGTGTATTTGTATTTTTCCTATTAAGAGAAGTATCTCCCGGGTAGGGTAGGGCTGAATACTTGCGTTGCAGACAAACATCTAGGACGAAACAGTACGAATAGTAGTTTCCAGTGGTTTAGACTGGAGACAAATAATAATAAATGAATATTATTATAGATGGAAACTTCCGAGGCGACAATCAGCGAATCAATTCAGAGGAAGAGGTATGTTTACAGCACTCGGAAGAAATTACAAATAATCATAAAAAAACAAAACAAAAAAAACAAAGAACAATATATGGTCCTAAGCAGAATCGAACCTGTACTCCTTGGCACAACGCCTTGCCACGAAAATCCAACAGCAAGGAGCCAGTAGTGGGCTGTAACGCACACTCCTATAAGGTATGGTGACAGCTTTACAAAAATTAAACACAAGGAAATACTGACGTTTCGGCCAACATTCGACCTTCTTCAGAAAACGAGAACATCAACAAGCAATGAAAAACATAGACATTCTACATCTAGGATGATCGAGCAGGTAAGTCGAGGTCAAGTAAACAGAGGGACAAGAGATGAAATGTTGAGACTTCTGTAAAATATCACTGACTCTAGTAAACAGAGGAACAAGAGATGAAATGTTGAGACTTCTGTAAAATATCACTGACTCTAGTAAACAGAGGAACAAGAGATGAAATGTTGAGACTTCTGTAAAATATCACTGACTCTAGTAAACAGAGGAACAAGAGATGAAATGTTGAGACTTCTGTAAAATATCACTGACTCTAGTAAACAGAGGGACACGAGATGCAATGTTGAGACTTCTGTAAATGTCACTGATTCTAGTAAACAGAGGCACAAGAGATGAAATGTTGAGACTTCTGTAAAATGTCACTGATTCTAGTAAACAGAGGGACAAGAGATGCAATGTTGAGACTTCTGTAAATGTCACTGATTCTAGTAAACAGAGGGACAAGAGATGAAATGTTGAGACTTCTGTAAAATGTCACTGATTCTAGTAAACAGAGGAACAAGAGATGAAATGTTGAGACTTCTGTAAAATATCACTGACTCTAGTAAACAGAGGGACAAGAGATGCAATGTTGAGACTTCTGTAAATGTCACTGATTCTAGTAAACAGAGGCACAAGAGATGAAATGTTGAGACTTCTGTAAAATGTCACTGATTCTAGTAAACAGAGGAACAAGAGATGAAATGTTGAGACTTCTGTAAAATATCACTGACTCTAGTAAACAGAGGAACAAGAGATGAAATGTTGAGACTTCTGTAAAATATCACTGACTCTAGTAAACAGTGCAATCATCATTAACATCACAGATCATAAACATATAACATGCAAGCACGACTCGCTTCCAGTTGCTAGATATTTGTCATTCTGTATCAGAATGAATGTTCGTTTTTTTCATTAATGTCAGGTGTGTATGAAACAGTGTAATTATTAAGCAACGCCCAGAGGATTAAGTGAAGACAATGGGATGTCGTTTTTATTGAGTAATTCCAGGAGTGTTTAACGAGCTCTATTAATAATGTTCTGAAACAAGTCGATCTACAATAGAAACGTACCATAAATTAAATTAGAATTCACTAATACTGAAACAAATTACATGCTGTGATAACGGAAAAGACTTCCTGGGAGAAAGATTTCATAGCATGCGCACACAGAACACCAAGTCTTCGAGTAACGTCGTTTCACTTAAGCTGTTCTACAATATGTTCTATAAGATAACCCTGAGCTGAAGGACATCAGCTCACAGACCTCTGGAACCATAACAGCAACATAAGATAATTCTCATAGCTTGACGTAAAATAAACATAAAATGGTATCATCATCATCATCATCATCATCGAGTGCCGTCTCCGCAACGAAGGTTGGCTACCATGGAGCGCCATTCTGCTCTGTCTCTTGTTTTGATGGTGCAGGTTGTCATAAGCTGATTTGTCCATCTTATGGAGCAGACAAATAGAAAGTCAGGACGAACTGCGACTTTTCGGCTAAAGCCTTCAGCAGATAAACCAAATAATAATGGTCTATTGTATTAGTGATCCCCACACCTCACCCTTCGGTGTCACGTCATTTATTGCTCGGTGGATAGTAATACCACTTCAGACATTCACATACCAAACTAGATGGCACCTGAAGCTGAGCTAACTGAAAGATGATACCGTGGACGTACTTGAATCACGCAGGGAGCCGTATAGCTCAGAAGTTAGTGAACTGGACTACAAAGGACAAGAGGTAGGGTTCGATTCCAACCGACGGCTTCCAGAGTCACCTAGCCTTAAATGGGTACCGGATTCTTTCTGGGAAAGTAAAGCGGCACGGGCGTAATACTGACCAGATTACCCCAAAAATCATGTGCCGAAGGTCTATAAAAATTATGGTCACTAACACCAAATTCTCTATACGCCACTTGGCGTAACGGGGCACTTTACTTTTTTTTTTACTTGAATCACGTAGTGAAGAGTTATTATAGAAGAATCTCAGTCAGACGGGACATTATTAGACGGACAGCAAACGATGCATTATCTCCACGATGTTTACCAACAAAATATTTGACTGAGGCTCTTGAGCATCTGGATGGCTGCTTTTGCTGACTCAAAGAGATAGAAGTTTGCAGGCCAGTAGGATAATGACCGGTACACACAGGCATTACGTGGAGCAGAGTGCCTCCTGAAGAATAATGCTATGAAAGTACATAAGCACAAGCAATTGACTCATTTTTTCATAAACAAGTCCAACTAGCCCAGTTGTATGATAAACGATTAGCTCCATCTTTTGCAGTGTCTGAGCATTCTCGAGGCCTCAAAATAAAAAAGCTCTATTATCGTTCAACGCATGAAATATGTTGTCACCTTTGGTGCTGGTTTTTAATGGGCGAAGCTTTAGAAGAGTTCGCTGTGAATGAAAGGATTCAGAGTTTATTGTTCGGACAAAAATGAGAATTTGGATAATATAAGTTTTATCAGTTCTCTCGGTTACATCTCGGGAGTTGTATTTATAATTGTTCATAATATCACATGTATAGCTGAAGCCTCAGCACCTATTTTATGAACTATTCAATTTGCAGTCTGATGAAACAAGGAGACTGTTTCAGAGTTGTTTGACATCTCATTGTCTGATGAAACAAGGAAACTATTTAAGAGTTGTTTGACATCTCATTGTCTGATGAAACAAGGAAACTGTTTCAGAGTTGTTTGACATCTCATTGTCTGATGAAACAAAGAAACTGTTCAAAGTTATTAAACATCTCATTGTCTTATTGGATGCAAAGGCAGATGCCATTTTGAAAGGACGTCTTGAAATGTGTTTGAAATATATTCTGCGGCTAGCTGGCTCTTTGAGGGTATCATATGAAACTGTTAAACCCGTAGTGTTTGTTGGTTGCTGAAAATACTCTTCTGTATAGTGTCAGCTAGAATATATTGTAACAACTGGAATCTGTTGTAACAACTGGAATATATTGTAACAACTGGAATATATTGTAACAATTGGAAAAATCAAGGGACGAAGAGATAAAGGGAAGCAAAGAGAAAAGATACCAGACAGCTTAAAAGAATGGCTTGGCAGAGGTTCAACAGACATGATAATTAACTGTCGAGATCGAACGTTGTGGAGAGACATGATCACCTACGCCAACAGGCACGATACCCGATGATGATGATGATAGTGTCTGCCTCGCCTAAACACACGTCTGCACGTAACTCATTGACATTTATCACACATCATGCTCTGTACTACCAAGTAAAGCGTGTGCCCCTCCTAAACACACGTCTGCATGTAACTCATTTACATTTATCACACATCATGCTCTGTACTGGGAGCCGCGATAGCTCAGTAGTTAGTGAACTAGACTACAAAGGACAAGAGGTAGGGTTCGATCCCAACCGATGGCTTCCGGTTCACCCAGCCATTAATGGGCACCGGATTTTTTTTCTGGGAAAGTAAAGCGGCATGGGCGTAATACCGACCACATTACCCCAAAAATCATGTGCCGAAGGTCTGTAAAATATATGGCCACTAACACCATATTCCGTATACGCCACTTGGCGTGACGGGGGTACTTTACTTTTTTACTTTTATGATCTGTACTGTCAAGTACAGTCTGCCTCACCTAAACAAACTGAAGCAACTCATTGTTATTTTAAGTTTTATCATACTGCATGCTTTGTAAAGCAAGTCTAGTGTCTGTTTATATTGTTCTTGTGAAACATGTAAACTTTGAAAGAAATAAAACGCTGTGTGCTTTACCAATATGTTCAACAAAACTAGGAGCCTTGCCACTGAAATAGACCCTGCAGGTTTGTTGTTTATGTCAAGCGGTGTTTCTCCACCTGTCAGAAATACACCGGGAAGAGGTCAAGCGCGGTCAACTCGATACGGCAATTATGTTTAGAAAGAATACGGGTTTAAAGACCTCTTAGGAAGAAATAAAAGTGTTTTCAAGTCGAGAATAGTTAAATGTGGACACAGACAAAAGCGTGCACGGTGTTGTCAGAAGTATAGCAGGGTCCATTTGGATATTATTTAGGTGCTAAATTAACAACGATATATAGTGCAGGCGCGGCGCACCTAATGTACCGTAGGTGCAGGGGGAGTTAACTGTGACATTTCGTTTCCGGATGTTGACCTCTAGTCTCGGTGACCCCGGAAGTGACCTGTTTATGTCTGATGTGTGCTGACTTTGGAGTTCTTGATCGATAGTGATAGGTTAGTAGATTATACATGACCTCGGGGCGGATCGCGTGTTGGCGGGTGACCCCTCGGGGATTATCTCGAGTGTTTTCGGACAGCGTGCTATCGGCACGGGGATTAGTTCGATTCGGTGTGACGCTATCGCGTCAGGTAGACGTTAGAAAATATTTATAGCTATGTAGTTGGGTGTCTGCTTAACGTTGTACCATAAATGAAGCATAAGGGTGAAACAGTTAGAGATTACTGGTTAGTCTAAGCTGGTAGTGTAAATATGTTCCTCGGTGTTAGTGGTTCGCTATCTCTCTCTCTCTCTCTCTCTCGCCCTCTCTCTCTCTCTCTCTCTCTACTATTCCAGCCTAGATTTCCCTCCATTGAAACACTTACTCATTCTCTCCATTTATCCCTATCATCGCGCCTTCCTTTTCTCTCTCGCTTTCTCCCCTATCCTCTCTTAGACTTCTAACCTATCAGTCCACCCTCCGCCTCTCCCTTTAGCTCCCCCGCCCTCCCTCATATTTTTAGCGTCCCTCCTATTGTAACACTTGATTATTCTCACCATTAATACATAGCATCTCGCCTTCTTTCTCATACGCTTCTCTCTCTCGCTCTCTCTCTCTCTTTCTCTCGCTCTTCTAACCCCTACTAGACTTCTCTCCTACCATTCCACCTTTCTTCCTCTCTCTCTCTCTCTCTCTTCTCTCTCTCTCTCTCTCTCTCTCTCTTTACCTCGCCTAGCGTTCCGCCTTCATTCGTATTTTTACCTTACCACCAGTGTAACACATTAATAACATTGAATATCAATTACAAAAAGACTTGAAATATCTACTTTTTAAAGAACCAATAAGATAAACATATGAAAAACGAAGGAATAATACACTCGACAAGGCTTAACAGACGTACTTTATACACATCACCATTAATACAACTGAAATTCCTTTAATGATAACCTATCACATCGTTATGAGCTAAGAGAAAAACAGAAAAAAAAATTCAACTTACACCGTAAAATATTCCACTACAACACAGACCGCTAGACTGAACAGTACTACGAAAATAAACGTCCGTGAATCAAGCGCGCTTATAACACGAAGTCTCACATCCGACTAGTTTAAATATAATCTGGTAAATAAAATTTGGACGATACTATTCCACCCTCGACTAATATCTAGGTTAACCAATCAGAGAAGAAGATTTCTATCGGACACCCATCAACGAAATGACTGACCTCTGGATTAACTAATCGGAGAAGAGGATTACTGTTATCGTGATAACTGACCTCATTTTCAACTTGAAGTGCTGTCGAGTCTGATGGATGGGTTACTTTAAATCGATTCGGCCCCTGATACAATCCACCTAGCGGGTCAATGGTGGGGGAAATAATACAAGTGGCGGGTTACTTGAACGCGTTTTGACCCCTGCTGCAATACCAGGAGTTCCATGACAGTTATAAATAGTTGGATACAACAAGCAGGAAGTTATATTAAGGACAGAAATCTAGCAGGCAATGGCAGAAACCTAAGAGGCAAGGACAGAAAACTAGGGGGGGGGGGGTCGTGGTTCGTGGTTCGGTAAGTCCGTGGTTCGTTAAGTCCGTGGTTCGTTAAGTCCGTGGTTCGTGGGGTTGTGGTTCGTGGTTCGTTAGTTGATGGTTCGTTAAGTCCGTGGTTCGTGGGGTTGTGGTTCGTGGTTCGTTAGTTGATGGTTCGTTAAGTCCATGGTTCGTAGGGGTTGTGGTTCGCGGTTCGTGAGTTGATGGTTCGTTAAGTTCGTGGTTTGTTAAGTTCGTTGTTCGTGAGTTTGTGGTTCGTTAGTTGATGGTTCGTTAAGTCCGTGGTTCGTGGGGTTGTGGTTCGTGGTTCGTTAGTTGATGGTTCGTTAAGTCCATGGTTCGTAGGGGTTGTGGTTCGCGGTTCGTGAGTTGAGGGTTCGTTAAGTCCATGGTTCGTGGGGTTGTGGTTCGTGGTTCGTTAGTTGATGGTTCGTTAAGTCCGTGGTTCGTGGGGTTGTGGTTCGTGGTTCGTTAGTTGATGGTTCGTTAAGTCCATGGTTCGTAGGGGTTGTGGTTCGCGGTTCGTGAGTTGAGGGTTCGTTAAGTCCATGGTTCGTGGGGTTGTGGTTCGTGGTTCGCTTTGAGGAAACGGTAACACATACGATAATTTAAATGATAAATTCGTTACGTCATTGAAAATCTGAGGTCGCATGCAAAAAATCATGGTATTCTATCAGACGGTTTTCGAGATATTACTGGAATTAGGGAGGCAAACAATCTGAAACAAACTATAACATTAACACACACGCGCTCGAGCAGGCACAGTTTCACTATTACAGATATACACACATCACGCGGACATACATATTAACATACACAAAATGAGACACGCACATATACACAGAGGGATATTACCACTAAGATTATGTTAACTAGTTTGATGACACTTCAGCGGAAACTCTCGGGGTTACTAAAGTCAGAGTTTATGCACTTTTCTCAAATGTAATTGGACAAGAGATTACTGTGCCCATAAACTCTGCCCGCGTGCAACAGCAATGATGATATAAATTACGTGGAATCAATAACAAACAATGCGAATTAAGCATTATTCTTTCCTTTCATACGCAAGAAAGAAAGAAAGAAAGAAAATTTAATCAAAAAGGTCTCCCCAAGAACGCCCTTGCTTTCTTTGTTACTAAAATACATCGCCTACAAGACACTAATAACCTTGGAAACATTAGCCGACGCGCGTGAGTGACTCATATGTTCTGAGGTTCTTTGTGAATATTGCCTCTTCGTTTGCCCATTCTAAGGCTTTTCTATTCAATAATGACACGTCCTGAGTGGGAGGACGTGAATCAGGATGGTCCCTTGCCTTGTGCCCGATTAGTCACTTTTGAAAAATATTTGAACTGTGGTTAGGCACTTTACTAGACTGACTAATCAAATTTGATGATTATAAATTGATTTTTCTATTTATTATTCCACATGAGATTATAATGTCAACATTACCAACAAAGTATAACAACGTGTTGTAATCGTACACATACTATAAAGAAAGATAATCGAAACATCAAATTACAGTGCAGGTGCACTAGCGTCCCTGAGCTGACTATTGGTGTTAGGATCAATGAAACAGAACTGACCAAGATAATATACTTCATAACTTGTTGTTACCCTGAAAAGTTGTCTTACAAATGAGAAGGGATTGAAATGGGAAGGCAGACTTATGAACTCTAACGGCCGTGTTGAATTCGGATATTTCGAGTGGAAAGGTTTAGGTGAAGTTTGTTGTTAATCAAGAAACAACGTAATTGACGCTAATTATACCAACCCCTTAAAATCGAATGAGAAGTATAAGTAATCGCCGGGCAAGCGCAGAATAAGGGATATTTAAAAAACGAAGAAACGCCACGTAAATTATTGTCTATGAAATAAAAAAAACACAAACCTGTCATAAGCATCATTTTTGTCTCGACCGTGTAAAGTACAAGACAACTGAAAAGAATAAAACATTTGTACGAGTATGTTTTCATATTCCATTTGGCATATCATCATGTGTTCTACCTGTGACGATCGATCCCTCTTTCCACATTGGTGTCCTTTTATAGTTTGGTACTTTTTCCCTTCTCTTATTTTCCTAACTACTTTCTCATTGTATTTCTCATCTTTCCTCTGTCTTCGTTGACTCATATGCATTTGTTATTTTCGTGTTTATTTCTGCTGTTATTTAATTAAATATTTCCGGACCAATATGCTTCCAATGAATTTAGCCGTCCTGTACTTATTTTTGTTGTTATTGCTTTCTTGATACTGTTTTATTGCAATATTGCTTCACTTGATTTCTTCAATATCTAAATGTTGCTCCTCTATTTTATTGTTATTATTGTTGTTGTTATTATATTATTATATTCTTATTATATTCTTATTATATTCGTATTATATTCTTATTATATTATGTTATTGTTATTGTTATTATTATTGTTATTTATTAATTATTTTTTTTATTATTATCGTAGAATTATTATTGTTGTTAATATTTTTATTATTATCGTTGTTATTATTATTACTAATATCATTTTGTTACTGGGAGCGTATGTGGTTTACCTGTTAAAGCGCTGACAGGCAATAAAGTGAGTTCAATCCCAATGTGATTCGGTCCGTCCAGCAGAAAATGTAACGCGTAAAGCGGGTCCTGTTGACGAGGTTAAAGAAATATAAAAAAAAGTTTGTGCATCAACCTCTCCTCATTTCCAAGTGATGTAATGCGAAATCAAATATTTCTTCGATCCGCGACAGTGTGTATACTGAGTTATGAATTTCCGAGTTCACCTTCAGCCAAAAATAAACAGAACACCAACATAACTATAGAAGGCAGACAACTAAAACAAGTAGAGGAATTCAAATATCTAGGAAGTCTAATGACAAACGATAATTCTCAAACAGCAGAGATAGAATCAAGATGCAACAAAGCTTGTCAAATCATTGGACAGTTATCACCACTATTGTCCTACAAGGAAGTAACTCTGGAGGCAAAACGAGCACTATACAATACAATCTTCATCCCAACGTTGTGCTACCACTGGCAGACCTGAACCCTAGATGCAAGAACAATAAGAAAAAATAACTTCTACAGAGATGAAATGTGTTAGACGAATGACAGGAAACAGTCTGAGAGATAAGATCAGAAATGAAGAACTGAGAAAAAAGCTAGGAATAGCCCCCGCCATAGAATATATGAGGAAACAAGAAATAAAATGGTTTGGCCACGTTACATGGCAGAAAGAACAAAACACAACACAAAGAGCCTTCAACAAACGTTGTGAGAACACCAGACCCAAGGGTCGACCACGAAAAAGATGGATTGATGGAATATTAGAAGCGCTAGGAAACAACAGCAGCAGAGGCGATCAGAAGAGCAAAAGACCGCAAATTATAATTCCTCTCAACGCTAAAAGGCAGATGAGGAAGGAAAGTAGACGAAGTAGAAGAAGACCTTCAGGTAATTTTGTTATCTTGTTCTTGATATATCACTTTAATTTTGCTCCAACTTTTTAACATTTTGTTGGTACACGTTTTACACTGATCGTATACCTCTACTTAACAGTAAGTAAAGGAAAGTAAAGTAAAGTAAAGTAAAGTAAAGTAAAGGAAAGTAAAGAGCCCCATCACGCCAAGTGGCGTATAGGGAATAAGGTGTTAGTGACCATACATTTTACAGACCATCAGCTCTTGATTTTTTGGATAATGTGGTCGGTATTACGCCCGTGCCGTCTACATAACAGTACAAAATATTTATTTCTCTACCTGAAAGTGACAACAGTAGTATAGCAGGGTCCATTTGGAATTATTATTTAGGTGCTAAATTAACAACGATATATAGTAGAGGCGCGGCGCACCTAATGTACCGTAGGTGCAGGGGAGTTAACTGTGACATTTCGTTTCCGGATGTTGACCTCTAGTCTCGGTGACCCCGGAAGTGACCTGTTTATGTCTGATGTGTGCTGACTTTGGAGTTCTTGATCGATAGTGATAGGTTAGTAGATTATACATGACCTCGGGGCGGATCGCGTGTTGGCGGGTGACCCCTCGGGGATTATCTCGAGTGTTTTCGGACAGCGTGCTATCGGCACGGGGATTAGTTCGATTCGGTGTGACGCTATCGCGTCAGGTAGACGTTAGAAAATATTTATAGCTATGTAGTTGGGTGTCTGCTTAACGTTGTACCATAAATGAAGCATAAGGGTGAAACAGTTAGAGATTACTGGTTAGTCTAAGCTGGTAGTGTAAATATGTTCCTCGGTGTTAGTGGTTCGCTATCTCTCTCTCTCTCTCTCTCTCGCCCTCTCTCTCTCTCTCTCTCTCTACTATTCCAGCCTAGATTTCCCTCCATTGAAACACTTACTCATTCTCTCCATTTATCCCTATCATCGCGCCTTCCTTTTCTCTCTCGCTTTCTCCCCTATCCTCTCTTAGACTTCTAACCTATCAGTCCACCCTCCGCCTCTCCCTTTAGCTCCCCCGCCCTCCCTCATATTTTTAGCGTCCCTCCTATTGTAACACTTGATTATTCTCACCATTAATACATAGCATCTCGCCTTCTTTCTCATACGCTTCTCTCTCTCGCTCTCTCTCTCTCTTTCTCTCGCTCTTCTAACCCCTACTAGACTTCTCTCCTACCATTCCACCTTTCTTCCTCTCTCTCTCTCTCTCTTTCTCTCTCTCTCTCTCTCTCTTTACCTCGCCTAGCGTTCCGCCTTCATTCGTATTTTTACCTTACCACCAGTGTAACACATTAATAACATTGAATATCAATTACAAAAAGACTTGAAATATCTACTTTTTAAAGAACCAATAAGATAAACATATGAAAAACGAAGGAATAATACACTCGACAAGGCTTAACAGACGTACTTTATACACATCACCATTAATACAACTGAAATTCCTTTAATGATAACCTATCACATCGTTATGAGCTAAGAGAAAAACAGAAAAAAAAATTCAACTTACACCGTAAAATATTCCACTACAACACAGACCGCTAGACTGAACAGTACTACGAAAATAAACGTCCGTGAATCAAGCGCGCTTATAACACGAAGTCTCACATCCGACTAGTTTAAATATAATCTGGTAAATAAAATTTGGACGATACTATTCCACCCTCGACTAATATCTAGGTTAACCAATCAGAGAAGAAGATTTCTATCGGACACCCATCAACGAAATGACTGACCTCTGGATTAACTAATCGGAGAAGAGGATTACTGTTATCGTGATAACTGACCTCATTTTCAACTTGAAGTGCTGTCGAGTCTGATGGATGGGTTACTTTAAATCGATTCGGCCCCTGATACAATCCACCTAGCGGGTCAATGGTGGGGGAAATAATACAAGTGGCGGGTTACTTGAACGCGTTTTGACCCCTGCTGCAATACCAGGAGTTCCATGACAGTTATAAATAGTTGGATACAACAAGCATGAAGTTATATTAGGGACAGAAATCTAGCAGGCAATGGCAGAAACCTAAGAGGCAAGGACAGAAAACTAGGGGGGGTGGGTCGTGGTTCGTGGTTCGGTAAGTCCGTGGTTCGTTAAGTCCGTGGTTCGTTAAGTCCGTGGTTCGTGGGGTTGTGGTTCGTGGTTCGTTAGTTGATGGTTCGTTAAGTCCGTGGTTCGTGGGGTTGTGGTTCGTGGTTCGTTAGTTGATGGTTCGTTAAGTCCATGGTTCGTAGGGGTTGTGGTTCGCGGTTCGTGAGTTGATGGTTCGTTAAATTCGTGGTTTGTTAAGTTCGTTGTTCGTGAGTTTGTGGTTCGTTAGTTGATGGTTCGTTAAGTCCGTGGTTCGTGGGGTTGTGGTTCGTGGTTCGTTAGTTGATGGTTCGTTAAGTCCATGGTTCGTAGGGGTTGTGGTTCGCGGTTCGTGAGTTGAGGGTTCGTTAAGTCCATGGTTCGTGGGGTTGTGGTTCGTGGTTCGTTAGTTGATGGTTCGTTAAGTCCGTGGTTCGTGGGGTTGTGGTTCGTGGTTCGTTAGTTGATGGTTCGTTAAGTCCATGGTTCGTAGGGGTTGTGGTTCGCGGTTCGTGAGTTGAGGGTTCGTTAAGTCCATGGTTCGTGGGGTTGTGGTTCGTGGTTCGTTAGTTGATGGTTCGTTAAGTCCGTGGTTCGTGGGGTTGTGGTTCGTTAGTTGATGGTTCGTTAAGTCCGTGGTTCGTAGGGGTTGTGGTTTATTAAGTTTGTAGTTCGTTAAGTCCGTGGTTCGTTGGGTTGTGGTTCGTGGTTCGTTAGTTGATGGTTCGTTAAGTCCATGGTTCGTGGGGTTGTGGTTCGCGGTTCGTGAGTTGAGGGTTCGGTAAGTCCGTGGTTCGTGGGGTTGTGGTTCGTGGTTCGTTAGTTGATGGTTCGTTAAGTCCGTGGTTCGTAGGGGTTGTGGTTTATTAAGTTTGTAGTTCGTTAAGTCCGTGGTTCGTTGGGTTGTGGTTCGTGGTTCGTTAGTTGATGGTTCGTTAAGTCCATGGTTCGTGGGGTTGTGGTTCGCGGTTCGTGAGTTGAGGGTTCGGTAAGTCCGTGGTTCGTGGTTTGTTAAGTTCGTTGTTCGTGAGTTTGTGGTTTATTAAGTTTGTAGTTTGTTAAGTTCGTTGTTCGAGAGGTCGTGGGCAAGGCAGAAACCTAAGAGGCAAGGGCAGAAACCTAGGAGGCAAGGTCAGAAACCTAGGACGCAAGGGCAGAAACCTAGGAGGCAAGGGCAGAAACCTAAGAGGCAAAGACAGAAACCTAGGAGGCAAGGTCAGAAATCTAGGAGGCAAGGGCAGAAACCTAGGAAGCAAAGGCTGAAAAACACTCGTACTGACTAAGGCTTCCAAGGTGTATTTGATTGTCGCCCTATTTTTGTCTGTATAACCTAATATATCACTTTCATTTAATCTATCGATAAACGTTTCAAAGTCATTTCTGTTGTTAACTAACAAGGGTTTGTCTAATCCTGTCGCGTTATTTGATCTTGTGTGTGAAAGTAACGCAGCCAAATAGAACTGACCTCTGAGGAATACCGGATGTGTTACTAAAAATAGTTTTTGACCGCTGATGCAATGCCCGTGGAGTTTCTAAAAATAGATTTTGACGTATGATGGCAATTTTATGAGTTTACCCCCTGATCATTTTTTAGGGATACGCCCATGAAATCGGTAAAAATCGTAAATTTTCACTCTAGGCATACCCCAAACTCTATTTTAGACATCCCCATTGCAAAAATTTACATTAAAAACCACTTTTAGGATTTTACCCCCTTATCATTTTTTGAGGGTTACGCCCATGGAATCGATAAAAAGCGTTAATTTAGCACGCAGGCTTACCTAAAACTTTATTTTAGACATCCCCACACAAAAAATTTACTTAAAAATCACTTTTGAAATTGTTACCCCCTTACCATTTTTTAGGGTTACGCCCATGGAATTGATAAAAATCGTAAATTTAGCACGTAGGCATACCTAAAACTTTATTTTAGACATCCCCATACCAAAAATTTACTTAAAAATCACTTTTGAAATTGTAACCCCCCGTACCATTTTTTAGGGTTACGCCCCTGAAATCGATAAAAAATTGAAATATAACCTCAAGGCATCCCCCAAACATAATATTTGACACCCCTACATATCAAACTCCATCAAAAAATCAACAAAAACTAGTAGTGGTATAGTGGTTTTTGAGCCGTTCATACTACGCAGATGTACGGTGCAGCACGTGCAATCGATAAAAAAAATGAAATATAACCTCAAGGCATACCCCAAACATAATTTTTGACACCCCTACATATCAAATTCCAACAAAAAAAAACAACAAAAAAACAACAACAAAACTAGTAGTGGTAAAGGGTTTTTGAGCCGTGCATACTACGCAGATGTACGGTGCAGCACGTGCAATCGTTAAAAAAAATGAAATATAACCTCAAGGCATACCCCAAACATAATTTTTGACACCCCTACATATCAAATTCCAACAAAAAAACAACAAAAAAATAGTAGTAAGGACGGGTGTTTTTGAACCGTGCATACTACGCAGATGTATTGTACTGCATCATGCATGTGGATATGTTAAAATCCTTGCTCAAAACACCCTTCCTTACTACTATTTTGTTGTTGTTTTTTTTGTTGCAATTTGATATGTAGGGGTGTCAAAAAATTATGTTTGGGGTATGCCTTGAGGTTATATTTCATTTTTTTTATCGATTGCACGTGCTGCACCGTACATCTGCGTAGTATGCACGGCTCAAAAACCCTTTACCACTACTAGTTTTGTTGTTGTTTTTTTGTTGTTTTTTTGTTGGAATTTGATATGTAGGGGTGTCAAAAATTATGTTTGGGGTATGCCTTGAGGTTATATTTCATTTTTTTTATCGATTGCACGTGCTGCACCGTACATCTGCGTAGTATGAACGGCTCAAAAACCACTATACCACTACTAGTTTTTGTTGATTTTTTGATGGAGTTTGATATGTAGGGGTATCAAATATTATGTTTGGGGTATGCCTTGAGGTTATATTTCAATTTTTTATCGATTTCAGGGGCGTAACCCTAAAAAATGGTAAGGGGGTTACAATTTCAAAAGTGAATTTTAAGTAAATTTTTGGTATGGGGATGTCTAAAATAAAGTTTTAGGTATGCCTACGTGCTAAATTAACGCTTTTTATCGATTCCATGGGCGTAACCCTCAAAAAATTATAAGGGGGTAAAATCCTAAAAGTGGTTTTTAATGTAAATTTTTGCAATGGGGATGTCTAAAATAGAGTTTGGGGTATGCCTAGAGTGAAAATTTACGATTTTTACCGATTTCATGGGCGTATCCCTAAAAAATGATCAGGGGGTAAACTCATAAAATTGCCATCATACGTCAAAATCTATTTTTAGAAACTCCACGGGCATTGCATCAGCGGTCAAAAACTATTTTTAGTAACACATCCGGTATTGCCTCAGAGGTCAGTTCTATTTGGCTGCGTTACTTTCAAACACAAGCTCAAATAACGCGACAGGATTAGACAAACCCTTGTTAGTTAACAACAGAAATGACTTTGAAACGTTTATCGATAGATTAAATGAAAGTGATATATTAGGTTATACAGACAAAAATAGGGCGACAATCAAATACACCTTGGAAGCCTTAGTCAGTACGAGTGTTTTTCAGCCTTTGCTTCCTAGGTTTCTACCCTTGCCTCCTAGATTTCTGACCTTGCCTCCAAGGTTTCTGTCTTTGCCTCTTAGGTTTCTGCCCTTGCCTCCTAGGTTTCTGCCCTTGCGTCCTAGGTTTCTGACCTTGCCTCCTAGGTTTCTGCCCTTGCCTCTTAGGTTTCTGCCTTGCCCACGACCTCTCGAACAACGAACTTAACAAACTACAAACTTAATAAACCACAAACTCACGAACAACGAACTTAACAAACCACGAACCACGGACTTACCGAACCCTCAACTCACAAACCGCGAACCAATACCCCACGAACCATGGACTTAACGAACCATCAACTAACGAACCACGAACCACAACCCCACGAACCACGGACTTAACGAACAACAAACTTAATAAACCACAACCCCTACGAACCACGGACTTTACGAACCATCAACTAACGAACCACGAACCACAACCCCACGAACCACGGACTTAACGAACCATCAACTAACGAACCACGAACCACAACCCCACGAACCATGGACTTAACGAACCCTCAACTCACGAACCGCGAACCACAACCCCTACGAACCATGGACTTAACGAACCATCAACTAACGAACCACGAACCACAACCCCACGAACCACGGACTTAACGAACCATCAACTAACGAACCACAAACTCACGAACAACGAACTTAACAAACCACGAACTTAACGAACCATCAAATCACGAACCGCGAACCACAACCCCTACGAACCATGGACTTAACGAACCATCAACTAACGAACCACGAACCACAACCCCACGAACCACGGACTTAACGAACCATCAACTAACGAACCACGAACCACAACCCCACGAACCACGGACTTAACGAACCACGGACTTAACGAACCACGGACTTACCGAACCACGAACCACGACCCCACCCCCCCTAGTTTTCTGTCCTTGCCTCTTAGGTTTCTGCCATTGCCTGCTAGATTTCTGTCCTTAATATAACTTCCTGCTTGTTGTATCCAACTATTTATAACTGTCATGGAACTCCTGGTATTGCAGCAGGGGTCAAAACGCGTTCAAGTAACCCGCCACTTGTATTATTTCCCCCACCATTGACCCGCTAGGTGGATTGTATCAGGGGCCGAATCGATTTAAAGTAACCCATCCATCAGACTCGACAGCACTTCAAGTTGAAAATGAGGTCAGTTATCACGATAACAGTAATCCTCTTCTCCGATTAGTTAATCCAGAGGTCAGTCATTTCGTTGATGGGTGTCCGATAGAAATCTTCTTCTCTGATTGGTTAACCTAGATATTAGTCGAGGGTGGAATAGTATCGTCCAAATTTTATTTACCAGATTATATTTAAACTAGTCGGATGTGAGACTTCGTGTTATAAGCGCGCTTGATTCACGGACGTTTATTTTCGTAGTACTGTTCAGTCTAGCGGTCTGTGTTGTAGTGGAATATTTTACGGTGTAAGTTGAATTTTTTTTTCTGTTTTTCTCTTAGCTCATAACGATGTGATAGGTTATCATTAAAGGAATTTCAGTTGTATTAATGGTGATGTGTATAAAGTACGTCTGTTAAGCCTTGTCGAGTGTATTATTCCTTCGTTTTTCATATGTTTATCTTATTGGTTCTTTAAAAAGTAGATATTTCAAGTCTTTTTGTAATTGATATTCAATGTTATTAATGTGTTACACTGGTGGTAAGGTAAAAATACGAATGAAGGCGGAACGCTAGGCGAGGTAAAGAGAGAGAGAGAGAGAGAGAGAGAGAGAGAGAGAGAGAGAGGAAGAAAGGTGGAATGGTAGGAGAGAAGTCTAGTAGGGGTTAGAAGAGCGAGAGAGAGAGAGAGAGAGAGAGAGAGAGAGAGAGAGCGAGAGAGAGAAGCGTATGAGAAAGAAGGCGAGATGCTATGTATTAATGGTGAGAATAATCAAGTGTTACAATAGGAGGGACGCTAAAAATATGAGGGAGGGCGGGGGAGCTAAAGGGAGAGGCGGAGGGTGGACTGATAGGTTAGAAGTCTAAGAGAGGATAGGGGAGAAAGCGAGAGAGAAAAGGAAGGCGCGATGATAGGGATAAATGGAGAGAATGAGTAAGTGTTTCAATGGAGGGAAATCTAGGCTGGAATAGTAGAGAGAGAGAGAGAGAGAGAGGGCGAGAGAGAGAGAGAGAGATAGCGAACCACTAACACCGAGGAACATATTTACACTACCAGCTTAGACTAACCAGTAATCTCTAACTGTTTCACCCTTATGCTTCATTTATGGTACAACGTTAAGCAGACACCCAACTACATAGCTATAAATATTTTCTAACGTCTACCTGACGCGATAGCGTCACACCGAATCGAACTAATCCCCGTGCCGATAGCACGCTGTCCGAAAACACTCGAGATAATCCCCGAGGGGTCACCCGCCAACACGCGATCCGCCCCGAGGTCATGTATAATCTACTAACCTATCACTATCGATCAAGAACTCCAAAGTCAGCACACATCAGACATAAACAGGTCACTTCCGGGGTCACCGAGACTAGAGGTCAACATCCGGAAACGAAATGTCACAGTTAACTCCCCCTGCACCTACGGTACATTAGGTGCGCCGCGCCTCTACTATATATCGTTGTTAATTTAGCACCTAAATAATAATTCCAAATGGACCCTGCTATACTACTGTTGTCACTTTCAGGTAGAGAAATAAATATTTTGTACTGTTATGTAGACGGCACGGGCGTAATACCGACCACATTATCCAAAAAATCAAGAGCTGATGGTCTGTAAAATGTATGGTCACTAACACCTTATTCCCTATACGCCACTTGGCGTGATGGGGCTCTTTACTTTCCTTTACTTTACTTTACTTTACTTTACTTTACTTTCCTTTACTTACTGTTAAGTAGAGGTATACGATCAGTGTAAAACGTGTACCAACAAAATGTTAAAAAGTTGGAGCAAAATTAAAGTGATATATCAAGAACAAGATAACAAAATTACCTGAAGGTCTTCTTCTACTTCGTCTACTTTCCTTCCTCATCTGCCTTTTAGCGTTGAGAGGAATTATAATTTGCGGTCTTTTGCTCTTCTGATCGCCTCTGCTGCTGTTGTTTCCTAGCGCTTCTAATATTCCATCAATCCATCTTTTTCGTGGTCGACCCTTGGGTCTGGTGTTCTCACAACGTTTGTTGAAGGCTCTTTGTGTTGTGTTTTGTTCTTTCTGCCATGTAACGTGGCCAAACCATTTTATTTCTTGTTTCCTCATATATTCTATGGCGGGGGCTATTCCTAGCTTTTTTCTCAGTTCTTCATTTCTGATCTTATCTCTCAGACTGTTTCCTGTCATTCGTCTAACACATTTCATCTCTGTAGAAGTTATTTTTTTCTTATTGTTCTTGCATCTAGGGTCCAGGTCTGCCAGTGGTAGCACAACGTTGGGATGAAGATTGTATTGTATAGTGCTCGTTTTGCCTCCAGAGTTACTTCCTTGTAGGACAATAGTGGTGATAACTGTCCAATGATTTGACAAGCTTTGTTGCATCTTGATTCTATCTCTGCTGTTTGAGAATTATCGTTTGTCATTAGACTTCCTAGATATTTGAATTCCTCTACTTGTTTTAGTTGTCTGCCTTCTATAGTTATGTTGGTGTTCTGTTTATTTTTGGCTGAAGGTGAACTCGGAAATTCATAACTCAGTATACACACTGTCGCGGATCGAAGAAATATTTGATTTCGCATTACATCACTTGGAAATGAGGAGAGGTTGATGCACAAACTTTTTTTTATATTTCTTTAACCTCGTCAACAGGACCCGCTTTACGCGTTACATTTTCTGCTGGACGGACCGAATCACATTGGGATTGAACTCACTTTATTGCCTGTCAGCGCTTTAACAGGTAAACCACATACGCTCCCAGTAACAAAATGATATTAGTAATAATAATAACAACGATAATAATAAAAATATTAACAACAATAATAATTCTACGATAATAATAAAAAAAATAATTAATAAATAACAATAATAATAACAATAACAATAACATAATATAATAAGAATATAATACGAATATAATAAGAATATAATAAGAATATAATAATATAATAACAACAACAATAATAACAATAAAATAGAGGAGCAACATTTAGATATTGAAGAAATCAAGTGAAGCAATATTGCAATAAAACAGTATCAAGAAAGCAATAACAACAAAAATAAGTACAGGACGGCTAAATTCATTGGAAGCATATTGGTCCGGAAATATTTAATTAAATAACAGCAGAAATAAACACGAAAATAACAAATGCATATGAGTCAACGAAGACAGAGGAAAGATGAGAAATACAATGAGAAAGTAGTTAGGAAAATAAGAGAAGGGAAAAAGTACCAAACTATAAAAGGACACCAATGTGGAAAGAGGGATCGATCGTCACAGGTAGAACACATGATGATATGCCAAATGGAATATGAAAACATACTCGTACAAATGTTTTATTCTTTTCAGTTGTCTTGTACTTTACACGGTCGAGACAAAAATGATGCTTATGACAGGTTTGTGTTTTTTTTATTTCATAGACAATAATTTACGTGGCGTTTCTTCGTTTTTTAAATATCCCTTATTCTGCGCTTGCCCGGCGATTACTTATACTTCTCATTCGATTTTAAGGGGTTGGTATAATTAGCGTCAATTACGTTGTTTCTTGATTAACAACAAACTTCACCTAAACCTTTCCACTCGAAATATCCGAATTCAACACGGCCGTTAGAGTTCATAAGTCTGCCTTCCCATTTCAATCCCTTCTCATTTGTAAGACAACTTTTCAGGGTAACAACAAGTTATGAAGTATATTATCTTGGTCAGTTCTGTTTCATTGATCCTAACACCAGTAGTCAGCTCAGGGACGCTAGTGCACCTGCACTGTAATTTGATGTTTCGATTATCTTTCTTTATAGTATGTGTACGATTACAACACGTTGTTATACTTTGTTGGTAATGTTGACATTATAATCTCATGTGGAATAATAAATAGAAAAATCAATTTATAATCATCAAATTTGATTAGTCAGTCTAGTAAAGTGCCTAACCACAGTTCAAATATTTTTCAAAAGTGACTAATCGGGCACAAGGCAAGGGACCATCCTGATTCACGTCCTCCCACTCAGGACGTGTCATTATTGAATAGAAAAGCCTTAGAATGGGCAAACGAAGAGGCAATATTCACAAAGAACCTCAGAACATATGAGTCACTCACGCGCGTCGGCTAATGTTTCCAAGGTTATTAGTGTCTTGTAGGCGATGTATTTTAGTAACAAAGAAAGCAAGGGCGTTCTTGGGGAGACCTTTTTGATTAAATTTTCTTTCTTTCTTTCTTTCTTGCGTATGAAAGGAAAGAATAATGCTTAATTCGCATTGTTTGTTATTGATTCCACGTAATTTATATCATCATTGCTGTTGCACGCGGGCAGAGTTTATGGGCACAGTAATCTCTTGTCCAATTACATTTGAGAAAAGTGCATAAACTCTGACTTTAGTAACCCCGAGAGTTTCCGCTGAAGTGTCATCAAACTAGTTAACATAATCTTAGTGGTAATATCCCTCTGTGTATATGTGCGTGTCTCATTTTGTGTATGTTAATATGTATGTCCGCGTGATGTGTGTATATCTGTAATAGTGAAACTGTGCCTGCTCGAGCGCGTGTGTGTTAATGTTATAGTTTGTTTCAGATTGTTTGCCTCCCTAATTCCAGTAATATCTCGAAAACCGTCTGATAGAATACCATGATTTTTTGCATGCGACCTCAGATTTTCAATGACGTAACGAATTTATCATTTAAATTATCGTATGTGTTACCGTTTCCTCAAAGCGGCAACTTCCTTTGATCTCCTTCATATTTGTATTTATTTTGACACAAAAAACAGAATGTACGGTAAATGAAGATCTTTTACACTTTTTAGAGGAAAAGGCGTAACTTTTATTTTTATATAAGGGACATTATTACTTTATAATAAGAGAGTAAGTAAGTAAGTGTTCCTGTCATGCCTGAAGGTGTATAGGGGAATAAACCGCCACAATTGCACTTTTTCACAACATGCTACCCATTTGGATTGGGCTCTTTTAATTATACAACTAATATTGAAGCAAATCAAAATAGGCCGAACATTCACCGAATAGAAATTATTTATTTTAAGAACACAGAATACATCGTCAACTCACTAAAAAAACAGTTCCTGAAGTGGTCCGTATCCAGAGTTTCCAACTCCAACAAAGTCACTTCAGTAAGTTCAAACAAATGAGTTTTATTCAGAATCTGCCGAATCTAATAGACGTATTACCATTTTTGGTTGAATAACCCACAGACCATCGTTTCTCCAATACTTATCTTCCTCAACCATAACATGGTCTTCACAACTAGCCCAATAATCTTTGTCTATGTTTGAAATAGCAACATTGGTAAGCTCTTTAACATCAGATAATTTGAAAGTTTTATTTTCGGATGCTACTTGCCCTTTGATCTTTGCCCAAACTAATTCAATAGGATTTAGGTGTGAGTGATATGGAGGCAGCCTCAAACATCTATGACCATGTTCTTCAATTAATTTATCTATTTGAAATATCTTTGGCCGTTGTATCTGTTTTACAAGTGAAAGTAATTCAGGCTTGAGATACATATCGTTAAATGGTATTTGTTCCCTTGTCAGCCATGTCTTTATTTCAGCTTTAGTGCTTGATGATGTTGGAACTTTATCTTCTTGTGCCACTTTGTTATGGTAAGATGCATTATCCATGATCAAACAAGATGGTCGATCTAATAAAGGCAAAAGAGTGTCTTTAATCCAATCTCTGAACATATGAATGTTCATCTCTGAATGATAATCCTGGTTATCAGTTGACTTTGCAATAAAAACAAGTTCAGCATTCTCCACCAGGCCATTATTTTTGCTCCCAGCATGTGCCACTATAAGGCGCTTTCCTTTGCTGCTAGGTATATACCTTTTAATAGTCCCATCTAATGACTGCCATTCTTTTTCATTTGTGTGGTGGGCATTAATCCATGTTTCGTCCAAGTACACAATGTCATAATCTTCATTACGCATTTGTCTAACTTCACGTAAATATTTGCTTCTTGCAGCTACTAAATGAGGTTTCTCGCAAATGATGTTTCTTCCACAAGAATATTTTCTAAAAGTGAAGCCTAAACTCCGCACACTTCTCCATAGTGTAGTTTTTGATACATCAATACTGGTGTTCTTTTTAAGCCAAATCTTAAGTTTCCTTATGGTAACTTCTTCCCCTAAGTCAAACATTTTACAAATCTCTCTGCGGACAAGTTCTCTGTCAAAACTGTCTAACAAATGTTTTCTTCCTCGACTTCTTTCTTTCCTTGAACATTCACATTGAACATTTTTCACTGATCTATGAAACGACCGTTTACTTAAACCTAACACGTGCATCGTTCTCTTTTCAGGATTTGATATGCTGTGATATAGACTCCCTCGTTTTGCCTCTCTACAAAAATATAAATATAATTTCTTTGTAATATTTTGTTCAGTAACAAATTTCAACTTTAAACTCATTGTTAAGGGCACAACTCACAAAACACGCCTATGTAAATAATTTGATTTTGTATTTTTGGTGACGTTATACTAATGACGTGATACAAAAAGTTGACAATTTTAATCCAGTAAGTGCAAAACCAGAATTGCGCACCGAATATAAGAGAAATTTGCTACACATATGTGCAAATATTGACAAAAATCTGACATTTGCAATTCAATAGTGTAAACCGGTGCCTTTACCCACCAACATATAAAGGAAATTCCCAAATGAAGATGTTTAAATCATTCTTGAAGTGATATGGAAGGGGTAAATACTCTTAAATTTTGATTCAAATGTGCCCAAGTTTAATCATACTTTTATCCTCCTGGTAAGCAAGCGCACAAGAAAAACCAGCAGTTTGTTTGCAATGAATTTATTTTTTCTATTACGTTATGAGATTCAGTAGGTTACATGCAAAATATCAGCACTGTAGCACAAATGGTTGCTGAGCTGTGGTTTTTTGAAGTGAGGCAAAAAATCTGAAGCGAACTATAGTATATGTCTGCTTGTATACATGTGTGTGTGTGTGTGTGTGGTTGTCTGTAAACCTGTGTCTATGTGTTTGATCTGGTTATGTGTGTGTGCTTGTGTGCTAATTTATGTGTGTGTGTGTGTCTATGTGTTTGACTATGACATTATGAATGGGTGTCTGTGTTGGTGAAGTGGTATTCTATCACAGGTGAAATGAACATTTTGACTTCCAGACCAGGTAGCGATTAAACTGATTTCCTACCCACCATGATTTCTTTATTTCCTACAGAACCTAACAAAGAGATATCTCACGTGAAGATCATTTCTAAACTTTTCTTTTCAATAGTTACACTGTGGACTACGCTTTCATGTAATTACATTGTACGTCTTGAAATGCGTACAAGCGAATTATTTAAAAAAAATATTGAAAAGAGCAGAAGACTGTCTTACTAAATACTACTAAACTAAACACTACTAAACTAAATACTACTAAACTAAATACTACTAAACTAAATACTAAAACATTAGAAGGTGTTGATGTGGTCACTTGGTGTAATTTTAGCTAGCAGGTGATCCGAGCACGTCATAGTTAACTTGAGGTGATGTCTTGTCACGTGGTCGACGTCAGACCTAGTTCCAGGACGATGCTGTGGCTAACAGTAAAGGTTTTCTTAAATTCCAGGTTCTGCTGGACCAGTTGATATTGATCTGTTTCCTGTGTACTTTAATAAAGGTCTTCTACATTAATAGGCCCTTGTGGTTGCGGGACCTTAAAAGACCGGTCCTATAGTTCGCTTCATATTTTTTGCCTCACTTCAAAAAACCACAGCTCAGCAACCATTTGTGCTACAGTGCTGATATTTTGCATGTAACCTACTGAATCTCATAACGTAATAGAAAAAATAAATTCATTGCAAACAAACTGCTGGTTTTTCTTGTGCGCTTGCTTACCAGGAGGATAAAAGTATGATTAAACTTGGGCACATTTGAATCAAAATTTAAGAGTATTTACCCCTTCCATATCACTTCAAGAATGATTTAAACATCTTCATTTGGGAATTTCCTTTATATGTTGGTGGGTAAAGGCACCGGTTTACACTATTGAATTGCAAATGTCAGATTTTTGTCAATATTTGCACATATGTGTAGCAAATTTCTCTTATATTCGGTGCGCAATTCTGGTTTTGCACTTACTGGATTAAAATTGTCAACTTTTTGTATCACGTCATTAGTATAACGTCACCAAAAATACAAAATCAAATTATTTACATAGGCGTGTTTTGTGAGTTGTGCCCTTAACAATGAGTTTAAAGTTGAAATTTGTTACTGAACAAAATATTACAAAGAAATTATATTTATATTTTTGTAGAGAGGCAAAACGAGGGAGTCTATATCACAGCATATCAAATCCTGAAAAGAGAACGATGCACGTGTTAGGTTTAAGTAAACGGTCGTTTCATAGATCAGTGAAAAATGTTCAATGTGAATGTTCAAGGAAAGAAAGAAGTCGAGGAAGAAAACATTTGTTAGACAGTTTTGACAGAGAACTTGTCCGCAGAGAGATTTGTAAAATGTTTGACTTAGGGGAAGAAGTTACCATAAGGAAACTTAAGATTTGGCTTAAAAAGAACACCAGTATTGATGTATCAAAAACTACACTATGGAGAAGTGTGCGGAGTTTAGGCTTCACTTTTAGAAAATATTCTTGTGGAAGAAACATCATTTGCGAGAAACCTCATTTAGTAGCTGCAAGAAGCAAATATTTACGTGAAGTTAGACAAATGCGTAATGAAGATTATGACATTGTGTACTTGGACGAAACATGGATTAATGCCCACCACACAAATGAAAAAGAATGGCAGTCATTAGATGGGACTATTAAAAGGTATATACCTAGCAGCAAAGGAAAGCGCCTTATAGTGGCACATGCTGGGAGCAAAAATAATGGCCTGGTGGAGAATGCTGAACTTGTTTTTATTGCAAAGTCAACTGATAACCAGGATTATCATTCAGAGATGAACATTCATATGTTCAGAGATTGGATTAAAGACACTCTTTTGCCTTTATTAGATCGACCATCTTGTTTGATCATGGATAATGCATCTTACCATAACAAAGTGGCACAAGAAGATAAAGTTCCAACATCATCAAGCACTAAAGCTGAAAAAAAGACATGGCTGACAAGGGAACAAATACCATTTAACGATATGTATCTCAAGCCTGAATTACTTTCACTTGTAAAACAGATACAACGGCCAAAGATATTTCAAATAGATAAATTAATTGAAGAACATGGTCATAGATGTTTGAGGCTGCCTCCATATCACTCACACCTAAATCCTATTGAATTAGTTTGGGCAAAGATCAAAGGGCAAGTAGCATCCGAAAATAAAACTTTCAAATTATCTGATGTTAAAGAGCTTACCAATGTTGCTATTTCAAACATAGACAAAGATTATTGGGCTAGTTGTGAAGACCATGTTATGGTTGAGGAAGATAAGTATTGGAGAAACGATGGTCTGTGGGTTATTCAATCAAAAATGGTAATACGTCTATTAGATTCGGCAGATTCTGAATAAAACTCATTTGTTTGAACTTACTGAAGTGACTTTGTTGGAGTTGGAAACTCTGGATACGGACCACTTCAGGAACTGTTTTTTTAGTGAGTTGACGATGTATTCTGTGTTCTTAAAATAAATAATTTCTATTCGGTGAATGTTCGGCCTATTTTGATTTGATTCAATATTAGTTGTATAATTAAAAGAGCCCAATCCAAATGGGTAGCATGTTGTGAAAAAGTGCAATTGTGGCGGTTTATTCCCCTATACACCTTCAGGCATGACAGGAACACTTACTTACTTACTCTCTTATTATAAAGTAATAATGTCCCTTATATAAAAATAAAAGTTACGCCTTTTCCTCTAAAAAGTGTAAAAGATCTTCATTTACCGTACATTCTGTTTTTTGTGTCAAAATAAATACAAATATGAAGGAGATCAAAGGAAGTTGCCGCTTTGAGGAAACGGTAACACATACGATAATTTAAATGATAAATTCGTTACGTCATTGAAAATCTAAGGTCGCATGCAAAAAATCATGGTATTCTATCAGACGGTTTTCGAGATATTACTGGAATTAGGGAGGCAAACAATCTGAAACAAACTATAATTTCGTTAGCCAGTCTATTCTGGCGAGTATGCAAGTACCAGAGTCAAATTTAGAAGCGACGTGAGGTATATATATGAGTCTGTGTGTTTATGTTTGTGGAGCGTTGATCTTGCCGAGACTACACAAGGTCGTCTTGCCCTTCCTTCGCGTCATCGAATATAAAGAGTTAAATTGGTGGAGGAGGGAAGGGGGAGTTAATTCTACCAAAAGTGTGTCTCTACTGCCTGAAGATGGCGATTATCGGTAAGAAAGTACCGCCATAACTTATTGTGAGTAAGGTTCTTGAGACACGTGCTAGCATAGTGTCATCATCCAGTACCTTGCTGGCATAGGTGATCATGTCTCTCCACAACTTGTTATCTCTAATGTTGTTTATTAGTTTTGTTGTTGACTTCTTACCAAACTATTCTCTTAAACTTTTTTTTTTCTGTTTCCCAATGTCTTTACTTCCCTCATTTTTTTTTCAAATAATCACAATTTAATCCGTTTCTTCCTAATTATTCAACGACACCAAACACCTTTTCTTATGTTTCTTTCTTTTATTTGAAATTAGCCTTCATCTTTTGGCTTCTTTTGGCAACGAATAACTTCTAAAATAGTAGGAAGGCAACGAGAAACTATTTACTGCTCTAAATGTTATTTTTATGTTCTCTTCGTTTATTACTTTCATTCCAGATGTTTTTATTACTTACTTTGGCTGCATTTTCGACATTATTCTGTTGAACTCAATTTCTTTTGACTCTATTAATGTTCTTGCTCATTTCTTAACTGTTCATGGTTCAGATAGAACAATATGCATGTAGCACTGAAGTAGTGCTTTTCTTCATTCGGTGGAAGAGCTGTTGTTGTAGGAAATGACTTTCATGTTGTGCAATGACACCTTCACCTGGGCCATTCTCCCACTGTTCACAGAACCGCGTCTCATACCTGAAGTTATTATTCTGCGAGATATTTTAAGCTTTTTTTGTTATCTTGAAAGTTTGTTGACCTCGAGATAATTATTAGTTATATTTTCTTGATGTTTAGAGTTAAGCTCGTTGTCACTTGTAATTGAAGCAATTTCCGAATTCTTTTTTTTAAATCAATCTACGCAATTACTAAAATACCACTTAATCTGTCGAGTATTTAATTTACCAAAGATGGCAGGTGGTTTTCTTTTTATGATGGGATGTAAACCCTTGATCTCCCTCTCCCCCAACAGACGTTGCTTAGCATACGCCCCTTGAAAGGAAGACACAGAAGGTCCCGGAATATTGATTTTTTAAATGTAAGAAATGTTCCATCCAGCCGAAATGTTTAGAAGAAAACTAATTAAATAAATAGCTAACCTAAGCAAGAATATGTTGATGATAGTGTTTATAATGGGTGCAAACTGAAAGGGTGAAATTCGTAGGAACGTTTATAGGATGAATATATGTCACTGCTACATAGAAGCGTCGTCGTTTCAAAACTGTTTTCTGCCCATACAGAGAATTGTTGAGAAAACTGTCTTCTTCTATCTTTTTCTATCTTTCCTCCATTGCCGTTGGCGTCGAGGGGAGATACAATCTGCGATTCTTTGCTCTTCTGTTGGCCGCTTCTGGTGCTATCCTTCCTAGTGACTCTAGTATTCCCTTTATCAATCTCTTTCTCGATCTTCCTCTTAATCTGGTATTTTCTTAGCGTTTGTTTATGGCTCTTTGAGTCATTGTTAGTTCTTTTTGTCTTGTTATGTGGCTGAACCAATTTATCTGTTGTTTCTTTATGTATTCGATGGCTGGTTCAATTTCGAGTTTCTTCCTCAATTTCGGTGTTTCTTAAGCTATTTCCTGTCATTCTTCTGATACATTTCATTTCGGTGGTCGCTATCTTTTTTATTGTTCTAGAGTCCAGCGTCCAATTCTGGCACTGATAGCACAGAGTTGGTAGAAAAATTGTTTTGTATATTGCCCTTTTTGCTTCCGTAGAAAACTGTGGAATAATATTTCTATCGATAACTGATCATTTTAAAAATATGTATATTTTTCAGACAATTATGACAGGTCTGCATATAGTGTTTATTTGTGCAATAGTAAACATTTGGTAATCTCGCCTTCAGCCACAACTTGCGATTGATGTTAGAAATTCCAGGACATTGTAAGCAGCTAATTGGTCTCATGGGAGATAACTGAAGTTGTTCTGATAAAAATAAAGAGACGATCAGTGCCAACATAACGATCTCGAACTGTCGGGGTTTTCGCACAAAAGTTATAGGATTAACATTTTGTGGCTTGTAATGTGTCTAGATGTGAACTATTGAAACGTTCAGCGCGAACATTAGTCAACTTCTGCTGCAAGAAACTGTGTGCCTTAGTGTGGCGCTAATACAACGAGATAAACACTACAACAAACCGCAATCGTTTACCCTTTTCACTCCTGGCTGCGATGCTTTCATGAAGAAACCTCCTATCATCCATAAAATATTAAAATATACATTGTGTATTGTAACCTTTTTTTTATTTACAATCTTTAAAATAAATTTGAAATAAGTGGTAATATGGGGAGCCGCGATAGCTCAGTGGTTAGTGAACTGGACTACCACGGACAAGGGGTAGGGTTCGATCCCAACCGACGGCTTCCGGGTTGACCCAGCCTTAAATGGGTACCGGATTTTTTTCTGGGAAAGTAAAACAGCACGGGCGTAATACTGACCACATTACCCCAAAAATCGTGTGCTGAAGGTCTGTAAAATATAGGGTCACTAACACCATATTTCCCTATACGCCACTTGGCGTGACGGGAGTACTTTACTTTACTTTTAAGTGGTAATATAATATTTTTGAAAACGACGTTAAACAAAATTTTAAAATAATTATTTATTTTACTTGCAAGACACTGAAAGAATGTCATCTTCTACTCACAGTACACCACAATTATCCTCTACTAAGTCCACAGAGTTGCATTAAGTTGTTCTTACAAGGTTCCAGACATCGGAATGTAATATCTTCTTTTCGTGCAACATTCTATAAAAATTAACAAAGACAAGCCAGTACGTTCTGTGGGAACTACTTGTGCCATAAAGATGGCAGCAATATTTGCAGATTTCAGTAAAGAACTATCAATTATGTTGTGTTTAAGACTAAAAGAAAACGGTACCCATCATGCCTTTCTGTATGATGAAATATTGCGTTTTTACTTCTTCTATAACCATCTATTCTAATCTCTTTTGTTCACGGCATTAGTTTCATTTTAGTCAAGGCATCCCCATAATCGATCCAGCTCCCTTTTCAGAATTTCTCGAATTGATTATGATTATTTCTGTAACGTGTTGATTATAGATGCATTTGTTTTCCCACTAGCACTTTGGATCGACTAGACCCCTTTTCAACCTCTAGACTTATCAGTCTTTTAATATATACATCCTTCTCTCAACCTTCCTCCTCCTCTTCTCTTAAGGAATGACGTTCATACTTTGCAATGTCCTCTTTGTCCAGTATCAGAACACGCTTAGTGCTAGAGTTTTCAGAGAACTTATCGGCTATTTCATATCCGTAAATGATAGTTCATCACTAGTATTTTCTAGAGAGTACAAGCGTGTGAACGCGCTTTCTTTAGAACAATCAAGGAGCTACATCCTGCAGCAGAGACCTCACGTCGATCGCCTGTAGTATAGTTTGTTAGTTCAACACCAAGCCTGTGGGATCAGTGTTGTGTGTAACCAACCAGGTTATCAATACCGATGCTGCCTCTTTTCTCCATTCTCAGGCTGGACACCTACAGCTACAATAGCCAGATTCCCAAGCCAATTCTGTGCTGTGTTGGTTTTATAGGTGGTATGGTCAGTAAGCAAAGAAAAAAAAAATAAATAAAATAAAGTACTGAGCCTTAATAGCAAAAAGACAGAAGTAATGGTTGCAACAAAAAATGCACAATAAAGACACGTGGAACAATATTAAAAGAGGTAAATGAATTTAAACATCTGGGAACATTGTTAACCTCAGATGGTAGATGTACAACAGAGGTGAGATGCAGAAAGGCTCAGACAAAAGCATCTTTAAAAAAAATGAGGAAGATACTATGCAATCCATTTTTGACAATGCAAACAAGAAAAAGAGTTCTTAAATGTTATGTAGAACTAGTCTTAATATATGGATGTGAACCATGGACAATAGGAAAACGGACAAGAAAATCACTGGATGCTGTAGAAATGTGGTTTTACAGAAGAATGTTGAGAATACTATGAACAGCTAAGAAAAGTAATGAAAAGGTTCTGAAAGAGGCAAAGTAAAACAAAAACAGCTAATTTCCAAAATTAGGGAAAAACAATCATAATTTTTTTGGCCATGCAATGATAAGGGAATAACTGGAACATATTGTGACAAAGCTACGATCGAGAAATAAAGATACGATCGAGAAATAAAGCAATGATTGAGAAATAAAGATACGATCGAGAAATAAAGATAAGATCGAGAAATAAAGCAATGATCGACAAATAAAGATACGATCGAGAAATAAAGCAATGATCGACAAATAAAGATACGATCGAGAAATAAAGATACGATCGAGAAATAAAGCAATGATCGACAAATAAAGATACGATCGAGAAATAAAGATACGATCGAGAAATAAAGATACGATCGAGAAATAAAGCTACGATCGAGAAATAAAGCTACACTGGTTCACACGTCTTCTCCCGTTCTCTCCGTATCTCATCTGCATGTAGGCAACATCCCTCATGGCTAAAATTAAGCGACGTGAGTCGTACCAGGGCTGCAGAGGCACGAAAAGCATCGACATCTCTATCACATATTCTTTTCAAATGCTCAGAATATCATGGACATAGAAAAGAACAAACATCCTCTTTGCAATAATTTAATACGCCAGAGAGCTGGTTCCCATAGGATATATAAAGAAGGAAAATAAAACACTTTTGATAGAAACCGACATGATGGCCTGAAGAAAAGCATTGTAGTGTCTGTGGTATCAGGTGGACGAGAATGGAGAAGACATGAAAGAAGGAGGGTGCAAGATGTCAAAGAAGAACTGGACACGTTTGGCATTTCGGGCAGCACACAGAAACTTTAGTGTAATATTGTCACGGAAGTTAAGTTGCGGCACGAACACGCTAGATGAAGGTGATTAATAGCTGATAATTTATTGTAGATACACAAGTTAGATGATGTTGATTAATAGCTGATAATTTATTGTAGATGCACAAGTTAGATGATGTTGATTAATAACTGATAATTTATTGCAGATGCGCAAGCTAGATGATGTTGATTAATAACTGATAATTTATTGTAGATACACAAGTTAGATGATGTTGATTAATAACTGATAATTTATTATAGATGCACAAGTTAGATGATGTTGATTAATAACTGATAATTTATTGTAGATACACAAGTTAGATGATGTTGATTAATAACTGATAATTTATTATAGATGCACAAGTTAGATGATGTTGATTAATAACTGATAATTTATTGTAGATACACAAGTTAGATGATGTTGATTAATAACTGATAATTTATTGTAGATACACAAGCTAGATGATGTTGATTAATAACTGATAATTTATTGTAGATACACAAGCTAGATGGAGCCGCGATAGCTCAGTGGTTAGCGAACTGGACTACAAAGGACAAGGGGTAGGGTTCGATCCCAACCGACGGCTTCCGGGTTCAATCAGCCTTAAATGGGTACCGGATTTTTTTCTGGGAAAGTGAAGCAGCACGGGCGTAATACTGACCACATTACCCCAAAAATCATGTGCTGAAGGTCTGTAAAATATAGGGTCACTAACACCATATTCCCTATACGTCACTTGGCGTGACAGGGTACTTTACTTTTTTCTTTTTTTACACAAGCTAGATGATGTTGATTAATAACTGATAATTTATTATAGATGCACCAGGTAGATGATGTTGATTAATTACTGATAATTTATTGTAGATACACAAGCTAGATGATGTTGATTAATGGCTGGTAACTTATAGTAGATACACAAGCTAGGCGGTCTTAATTATAGGTATCTATTGTCCTTTCGAGTCGAAGACGGCACATAGATCAGAACCAGAATATCAAAAACAGAAACCTTGCATGCCAAAATGGCACATATTGCAGAGATCACTGCCTCTAAAATCTATGGCTCTGTTTCCATAACAATAGTTTTTACAATGAGAGCCTGTCAAGCCATCGATCAATCTCCTTAGTCGCCTCTTACGACATGCTTGGAGGTCTTAATAAATAACTGATAATTTATTGTAGATGCACGGCACACAGCTCTAAACGCACAGTAGGTCCTGTGTTTCTTTGAGTAAACAATGTGTACTTCAATGTTTCCTTAGTTGATTATCTGTAATCTCCATTCACCATTCAAGGTTCACGTTCTACATTTTCTTGCAAACATCACTGTATCATTTCTGCTGTGTCTGTGATTATTGTATCACTGATTCTTGTATCATTGATCCTTGTATCATTGATCCTTGTGTGTGAAAGACTGTCGGCCGTAAGTTACTCCTAGTGGTCACGTCTTATTTCCGGGAAATAATTCCTGGGAAGCTTGCGTGTTAACAAAGGCCCATTGTTTGACCGTGACAAGAACACGACATAAGTAATTATTGAAATCTCCATGTTGACAGTTCCCGTGGCTGTAATACTGTGGTATTTACGTTAAGTCAATCCCCTTTTTGAGTACGGTCGTTGTTTGTTTACTGGTTCAATATTTTTATGATTAAGGCACGCTCTCTGTAATTATAAGGGGTATAAGTTTTCTTAGATTATGAATGATAGCCATAACAGCAGAGCAGACGGGACAATCGGCTGCGAGAACAAGAACAGCGAGGTGGCAAATCTGAAGGAGGATTCCTCGGCCACACTTTTTGAGTCTTGGAAAGGGGGTAACCTAAAGCCCGCGGGCCAGTACCGTCTCGTCAAGTAATTTTTATCTGACCTTTAAGTTCATTGTAAATTACTATACATTTCGGTACTAAGGCAGATTAAAAAAAAATAGATTTAAAATGTAACATACATAAGGACTATTTATTTTTAATCAACGTAAAAAAAAAATATTATTTACTTTATAGTGTCGCCGAAAGGAAAATGGTTTTGCTAAATCTTTGATCCTGCAAGACTATAAAGATCAGTGTCTTTGATAATGAGGCTCTTTGGTGACAACAGTCTTTTGTACTTTAATGATAATTCTGCGAGATCAAAAGAGTGATGTAGCTTTGTTTTTAGTACATGTTCGAGTAAGGAAGCGGCATCTTAATGGCGGGCCGGAAGCTATGTACATTTAAATAATAAAGGCATTGTTAATTGTAATTAGTCGTAACGACTTAGACAATGGCACTTTCAAGCAAAGAAAAGTGTAAAATAAATTTGTACTTTCCAGGAAATTTGAAATTCGCTTATTTGTTCAGTAACTCGGCATGTTTAATGTGTACTGTAGTGAAGGGGGAATGCAGGAAGCATCTTTTAAGAACTATGTTCAAAACTTCTGATGATCAGATTATCACCAGTTGTTCTATATAAAGAGTCTCCTATCGTTATGAGGTATTCTATTTTACCATATGTCACCAACAAACGTGTATGCGGACGGTATTCTCTAACTATTGACTTTCATGACCTTTCCTGCAGCCAGCAGTTTGTACATATTTTGTATGCCATATTGTAATGTATATTATACTACCTAAACAACATTTACAATATTGTATTACATGTAAAGAATGCATTAATTTACTTATATATAGTGTTTTCACAGAACAATTTGTGTTGCACTTATATTATTGTACTGGAGCATTCAAGTTTAGCGTGTATTAAATAGCTATAATTAGACGTTGATGTTATCGATACTTACCATAATAAAGCAGTATATTAAAATAACAAATATCCAAATTAAAAGAATAATGGTAAAAAATATTTGCGTAAACGTTCTCAAACAAACGCGTTTGTAAACACATGGTTAAAGTAGTCCCATAGCAACCGCCGTTGAGTGCTGAAACGTTCTTGATTTCTTTGTACTAAGCATCAACTTCACGATATGAGGGAGCTAATTATATTCCTTACTATCTTTATCTCCCAGAGAATAACTCTGGTACTTTAAAATGGCTAGGTGGACCACGAGATCCTATTGGTAGGAAAACAATTTGTCTCAACTGATATTTGAACCCTGAACCTGCAGCATGGTAGGTGAGTGTACTAACTACAACAACACCAGGCTATTATACTCCTGGTAAACAACATCAGTCTCACTTGTGAGAAGTAAAGAGTTAGAAAATCAAGAAAGCATATGAACAAAAAAAGAACATGATAAATGAAATATTCAGAGAAAGACATAATTCTTTATGTTGTTCCTTGTCCAATTTTTCTGAGTGTGAAATGTTTGCCATAATTGGTTCCAAAACCAAGGATCTTTAACACGAGTTATTAACGTATAAAGTGTTGGCCTAAAAATGAGGAACTGCTGTAAAAATGACGAAATGGTGGGCAAACATGTAAAATTAAATGTCATGATGACTGCTTATGTTGGTAGCAGACGTTATAAGACGTTGTAAAATGGCAGCTGCAGTCTGTCAATGAGTCTCACATTGACCCACAGGCCCGAAGCATCCGACTTCAGCCATGACACTTTTCCCAGTGGTCAATTGTTTCCGCAGCAAAAATGGAGATCATTAAAAGGAGATTACAGACGAATTGACATTTAAGTTTTGTATTTTTACCTTCCAGTACAACGACCCTTTAATAAATGTTGCGAGAATACCAGACTCAGGGATCGACAACGATAGATTGATGGAATATTAGAAACACTAGGAAACATATGTGGATATGTAGAAGAATAGGTAGAATTGGGTGGAATAAAAAGAAAACAACCGATGAAGTCTTTAAACAACTAAAAATGAAAATTGAACTACTAAATACAATTAAAACAAGGCAAATGCGACTTTTGGGACATGTTAAAAGATACAACAGCCTACTAAAAGTAATCCTGGAGGGGAAAATAAAGGGTAAAAGAGGCAGAGGCAGACCAAGACTAACGTGGGCGAGTAACATCAACAGATGGACAAATCAGCCTATGACAACCTGCACCATCAAAGCAAGAGACAGAGCAGAATGGCGCTCATGGTAGCCCACCTTCGTTGCGGTGATGCCGTACGATGATGATGAGGAAACATAACAGCAGCAGTGATCTACAGAAGAACAAGAAACCGCAAATTATACCCCCCCCCCGGTTATGAAAGGCCCATGGGGGGGGGGGAGAGAAGGGAAGAATAAGTACCGAAAGAAAAATTTAACTGATTTAAAGAAATGACCTCTACAGATTCATAGGTCCTTAGTCCTTCTGAAACTGGCATCAAGCATGCACGCTAACCATTCTAACATTGTTCCTTGCTCCGCGAAGAAAGTAATTCTTCCAAGTGTTAGCTCAACAACACACAACTCTTTTTTTTCTTCCAGTAAATTCTAAAGAAGACGGAGATATTACATTCTGCGACGAAGACAAGACGGTCTCTGTCTGCTTATGGGCACTGGAAATAGTTGGAAATTCTAGGTGGAATTAAAACCCGCAACTTGACATGGGACAATGCACATACATATTGACGCCTTTTTTTGTTTCAAGAAAATTAATCAAGGAGATTTTCAAACAGACCGTTGATTTGTAAAATATAAATACAATAAATACAATATAAATGTAAAAGATTCCATGTCTTATGGATATGGGAAATATGTTTTAAGTGTCCACACTTTTGAATGACAGACGGCATTTCTTATGTTGGTGTTGTGGTCGTTATGATGCCAGGTCGTTCTAACTATTCACATATTCAGCGGGAAAAGCTTTAACACTGAGATGAGGGGGAGAGCACAACAAAACGATGAAACAAAATACCAGCACAATGATATCGCAAGAGAGGTTAGGAGAGCAACTAAACAGTGAAGTAAATTACCAGCACAATGATGTCACACGAGAGGTTAGGAGAGCAACTAAACAGTGAAGTAAATTACCAGCACAATGATGTCACACGAGAGGTTAGGAGAGCAACTAAACAATGAAATAAATTACCAGCACAATGATGTCACACGAGAGGTTAGGAGAGAAACTAAACAATGAAATAAATTACCAGCACAATGATGTCACACGAGAGGTTAGGAGAGCAACTAAACAATGAAATACATTACCAGCACAATGATATCACAAGAGAGGTTAGGAGAGAAACTAAACAATGAAATACATTACCAGCACAATGATGTTACACGAGAGGTTAGGAGAGCAACTAAACAATGAAATAAATTACCAGCACAATGATGTTACACAAGAGGTTAGGAGAGCAATTAAACAATGAAATAAATTACCAGCACAATAATATCACAAAAGAGTGACAAATGCTACTCTAGATACAAGTATTTTATAAACCACTCATTTCTCTGTTTTTTTTTTAAACCGAGAACGTAATTTTCTCAAATAAATTCAGCAAAAACTATCGGTCAAAGGTCAGCACCTTTGATTGTTTCTTCGTTCATTTGTATTTCTAGTTACCATCAAACTCTTGAATTTTGAAAGAGGAATGCCACTAAATACGACAGGTAAAAAATATACTGGCTGATATGTGAGGATCATCATCATCATTATCATCATCATCATCAACACCAACATCATAAGGAATCGCACCTGCTGGCACAGGTGATAATGCCACTCCAATAATTTTGATTCTACAGTCAATGTTATTGTTGATTTCATACTATCTCGTTCTTTTAAGTTGTTTTCTTTTTTTCATTCTGCTTTTCACGTCTTCTTCTCTCAACTTTTCTAGATGCTCCGATATCTCAGCTGTTGTTTTCTCATTCCATGGCCACATTGATTAGCGATCGTTTCCTCTCTATATTGACATTGTCTTGCTTTCTCTTAGAACGTCCACGCATGGACTCTCGTCTATTGTACTCTAAACATTCTTGATAAAACACATTTCTCTGGCCTCCAAAAATGTTCACGCCGTTTGTTCGATTGTCCAGGATTCACTGTTATAAGTCAGGATTGGGGAAAAAAAAAAGAAACGAGTGACAATGCAGTTCGTTAAACATAATCCCCCACTTCCCTCCCCTCCTCATCACTTAGGAGCTCCCGATGCTCTTTTCGTGCACATGTCCCAGCTGTCACTTTCAGGGAGGGCCACTCAAAGTTACCAGAATATAAATAGATGGGCTTGTCACTACTCAGACAGGAGGTTGTGATGGTGGCTCTGTGGTCGAAGCGAATTGTACGGATGGCGGCAAATAACGAACACGTCAATGTGGGCTAAAACATGAAGAAAAGAGAACACGATACTGAGTGTTACAGAAATATAAGTGAAAACGATACTCACGAAACTTAAATGAGAGAAGTGCGATACTGAGTGATAGGGAAATGAGAAAAGGTTAAAGGATCGTTACTTGGAATCGTTATAAACTGGTAATACCTAATACTTGACAAGCGGTTGAATTTTTTCGTGACTGCTTGAAATGTCACGTGACTGTTAGAGCTTGAATAAAACTGGTAAATTTCAAGGGGCAGCACCTCGTGCTGGTATCGTTAACACTTTGTCAAACGCACACAAACACCAACACACACACACACGCGCAAACATTCAGCTACCTATGTAGCCTCGCCCCTTCAATTTCACTCCAATTTGCCTTTCAAACTGACGCTTTCACTTTCCTGAACTTGCTGCTGCTTTAACAGACGTATCTTGACATTTGTAACACGTAGCCAGCTTTCCACATACTTGTGACGTCCTGGGGTAACGGATGTTGGTGTCAGGCCAAACGCACTTGTAACTGTCAATAGGAAAAAGCACACACGTATGTCTATAGTTTATGATATCAAAGAAGTGTTAGATTTAGAAAAGGTTGAACTTTTAGAGCCCAGATTTAGAGTACAGTTGAAAAGTGATCTTCCATAATAGAGTTGACTGCAGTTACATTCATCATCATCAAGTACCATGTCTATAGGCTTAGGTGATCATGTCTCTCCACAACTTTTGATCTCGACAGTTATTTATCATTTCTATTGTGTTACCTTCTGCCAAGCCATTATCTCAAGCTATCTTTTCTCTTTGCTTCCCTCTACCTCTTCGTTCCTCAATTTTTCCCAATTGTCACAATATATTCCACCTATTCCCTTCTCACTACATGGTCACAAAATGATAATTGGTTTTTTCCTAATATTGGATATTAGCTCTCGTTTTGTTTTGGCCTCTTTCATAACGTTTTCATTACTATTATTAGCTGTTCATTTTATTCTCAACATCCTTCTGTAAAACCACATTTCTACAGCCTCCATTGATTTTCTTGTCTGTTTTCCTGTTGTCCATGATTCACATCCATATGTTAAGACACGCTCTACACAAGATTTAAGAATTCTTTATCTTGTTTCTATTGTAAAAAATGGATTGCGCAGTAGTTACGTTACGCAAAAGTAAAAACATAATGAGAGACAAGTGTATTGTAATTAGTTCATTAGCCTACCAACCAGACGGTTCGGAGTTCATGTGTCAGTCGAGGCTATAATTTGTTTTCCTGTCGGAATCCAGATAGCTTCTTTAAATGACACCAGAGTTATTTTCCATTAAGGAAAGGCAGCGAGAAGAGAGATCTTTGACATAGTAATGAAGCCATCAACGTTTCATTTCTCAATGACAATGGGCCTATCTTTAACTTTTCAGTAACATAAAAGACGGCCTGTACTCAATGGAGAAGTTGAGTATGTGTTACATTTTTTTTTTTTGCGTTCGTCGGCTTTGACTTCTGACGAAGTCCTAAGAGTCTAGGAAATGAATTTTGCGTGTTGATCCATTTTCCACGGCAGCCGTGTGCACAGGGGTCCCTCGCCGCACAGGCAGATAACTCCGTCTTCGGAGGGTCTCATATTTTTTTTCCGTCCATGAGTAATTGACGTTTCAAGCCGGGTCTCGCTGCTGAGATCAGGGGTGGTTGCCGCAGAGAGAAATCATAAATAAAAATCCCAACCGGTGCAATCGGGATTTGAACCCGCAACCTCTCTGTCTCTAGGCCGGCGTCTTGTCTCATGATCAACCAGTCCCGACATTTAAAGAAAAGTACATCTCCACGGCCTGATAATATACCAGTGGGAGCATTCGTGTGGGTGTTTGGTTTGGAATAGAAGTGAGAAGAAACCTGCTAAACACTGACACTGATAACAGAAAACATACTAAATAGCTTGTTATGACTCTTATCCATAGCAGGGGGACTGGGTGGTCTAGAGGTAAGACGTCGGCCACTGGAGAGGAATGTTCTGGTTTCTATTCCCACCACAGGCGGTGGGACTTTTGCTAAAAAACGAACCCGTGGTTTCTTCGTGGCTTTACCCTCCCTGCCCTCTGGGTAGTAAGATCCGATATCTAGCCCACTCTGGGTAGTGAGATCCGATATCTAGCCCACTCTCGGTAGTGAGATCCGATATCTGGCCCAACTGGGTAGTGAGATCCGATATCTAGCCCACTCTGGGTAGTGAGATCCGATATCTAGCCCACTCTGGGTAGTGAGATCCGATATCTGGCCCAACTGGGTAGTGAGATCTGATATCTAGCCCACCCTGGGTGGTGAGATCCGATATCTGGCCCAACTGGGTAGTGAGATCCGATATCTAGCCCACTCTGGGTAGTGAGATCCGATATCTAGCCCACTCTGGGTAGTGAGATCCGATATCTAGCCCACTCTCGGTAGTGAGATCCGATATCTGGCCCAACTGGGTAGTGAGATCCGATATCTAGCCCACTCTGTGTAGTGAGATCCGATATTTAGCCCACTCTGGGTAGTGAGATCCGATATCTGGCCCAACTGGGTAGTGAGATCTGATATCTAGCCCACCCTGGGTGGTGAGATCCGATATCTGGCCCAACTGTGTAGTGAGATCCGATATCTAGCCCACTCTGGGTAGTGAGATCCGATATCTAGCCCACTCTGGGTAGTGAGATCCGATATCTAGCCCACCCTGGGTAGTGAGATCCGATATCTAGCCCACTCTAGGTAGTGAGACCCGATGTCTAGCCCACCCTGGGTAATGAGATCCGATATCTAGCCCACTCTGGGTAGTGAGATCCGATATATAGCCCACTCCAGGTAGTGAGACCGGATATCTAGCCCACCCTGGGTAGTGAGATCCGATATCTAGCCCACCCTGGGTAGTGAGATCCGACATCTAGCCCACTTTAGGTAGTGAGACCCGATGTCTTGGAATTGGGAGTTTAAAGTCGAAAAGAGCAGGCCAAAGAGGATGCTGTCCGGGTAAAAATTGTTAAGCAAATCTACCCATCCATGCCGAAGACGGATGTGTCGGGTCGAAAGGCACATATATCGTGACTATGTCGTAAACTAGCGACACGACACATTCGTGCACATGAAATGAGTGAACACTAACAACAAAGAAGGGCTATCCATAGCGTTGCCTAAACAACCTGGTGTCATACAATGTAAAGACCACCCCATTTTTATTATTCTAATGAGTCACATGACCAAAATGTTGCGGCTAATAACCACGAGGAGAGCGAGAAATAAAACAAACAACAGTATGGGCTCGTAGAGAGTAAATACACAAATAATACAATACACATTACACTAGTCTACAAGATGTCAACAAGAAGTTTGATTCAGGAAATAATTCTACCACTTTTTAATGATACTGACATGCTGATTTCAATATCGTAATGGAATTCATCAAGTTCATCCACCAATTGTTTCTATGATGTGAAAACATTTACGTTACAGTAATGTGAGTAAATACAAGTCTTTAATGTCCGTGGGTGAACAATTAGCCTTCCTACTTAGACTTAATACAAATTGCAACTCATTAAAATGAAATTCCGAAAATAAAATGAGGTAAACAACAAAGCAGTTTTTACAAAAAATGTTTTTAAAGTTAACATTTGTATGTTTTCTGTCACATTTCAGTAGCTGTTTAACTCTTCTTGACATCTTTCTTGTATTCATCTAATGAAGTGATCACTGTGTAGCAATAACATGGTTATGGTTATATTTATATCCGGTATTACTGCAAACGAATTAAAATCCATACTTGCTCAACCGCCCGTGCTAGTGGGATCATCCGAATAAATATGTCATCTCCCAAACAAAGACATGAATATGTAATATTATGTACAGCAATAATATGTAAGTATTTAAATGCCCCAATTACATTAAAAACGTGTCTCTATAGCAGTCGTATCGCATCATACTGAACACTTTCTACTACACAGTGTGGTCAAAAACATCGAGATGTCAGTGTCGGAAAAGAATCTTCAGTTTGCAGCCGAGCCTGTTGTACAAGAGAATTTGCAATGGTTCTCTGGTAGTTTGTTCTGTTGTTCCAGTAACATTTTTTACCACCGACGAAATGCAATGGTTCTCTGGTAGTTTGTTCTGTTGTTCCAGTAACATTTTTTACCACCGACGAAATGCAATGGTTCTCTGGTAGTTTGTTCTGTTGTTCCAGTAACATTTTTTACCACCGACGAAATGCAATGGTTCTCTGGTAGTTTGTTCTGTTGTTCCAGTAACATTTTTTACAACCGACGAAATGCAATGGTTCTCTGGTAGTTTGTTCTGTTGTTCCAGTAACATTTTTTACCACCGACGAAATGCAATGGTTCTCTGGTAGTTTGTTCTGTTGGTCCGGTAACATTTTTTACCACTGACAGAAATGCTACCCATGCAGCTTTTTCCTTGCCATGCAACATGCGAAGAAAATCGTCATCTGCAATGTATTTAGGAGCTTAGAGAAAAAAAAAACTCCATCTTTATTTTAAATCAGCTCTTGGAATTATTGTAGAGATTGACAACCTCTCCTGTTTTGTTCATTGCCTTGACAAAGTTTTTCATAAGAAGCAACATAATGTGCAAGGGCGGTAATAAAATCTTGTTGATGTCTTAAATTGCTAGATGGTCAACATTCTTATTTCAAGGCTGGAATGACTGTCTCATTTACCTATTTTTTACAGTGTTTATTTCCTGCATGACTATCCCACTCACAAAGAAATCAACAGTAAATAAGTGTATACACCATAAAGTTCAAGCAAAAGAACGGCCACTTTCAAGTCACCTCAGAGTGACGTCTAATGCTGGTTGTGGTTTATACACCTCAAAATACACACACCATTGGATGACACACCACACCATTGGATGACACACCACAATGGATGACCATACATAATGGTGTGTGTATCCCGCTTGTTGACGATTTTGAATGATGATATCGTATGACAGGGAACAGTTGGCTGTGTTCACTTTCTGCGCGGTTTCGCCTTATGTCTTTTGGCGTGTGCTGAGACTGCTACGATGGGGACTACAGTTACCTTTCTTTTTTTGGGAGATGTGTTAGTAATTCGGATGATTCAACTGGCACGGGCGGTTGAGCAATTATGGATTTTAATTCGTTTGCAGTGATACCGAGGCCTTCCATAACCAATAACCAATAACGCATCAAAAGCTGTTTAATGTTTTCATAAGTTTCTTTCATATGATCCACATAACTAAATAGAATTGAAGGGAAAACATTACCATTACGTATAATAAAAGCTTTAAGACTTGACTTGGAGGAATTGATGAAAGTCTCCAGTCATATGGTTTCTCATTAATTTTGAAGGCTCCCACGATACCAGAAATCTTGTGGTACATAGATAGATCACTCGCCTTGAGAAAGATTGTAACATAATGTCCTGAAAGAAATAGCTCGGAAGTAATTTATTGAAATTTGTCAGGAGATTCCAATGGTGTGGTGTGTCATCCAATGGTGTGGTGTGTCATCCAATGGTGTGGTGTGTCATCCAATGGTGTGGTGTGTCATCCAATGGTGTGGTGTGTCATCCAATGGTGTGGTGTGTCATAAAATGGTGTGGTGTGTCATCCAATGGTGTGGTGTGCCATCCAATGGTGTGGTGTGTCATCCAATGGTGTGGTGTGTCATCCAATGGTGTGGTGTGGAAAAGAGAACCTAAGCTTTGTCTGTGGTTAAGTTAAGACCGTTAATAAGGTGAACCTGTTCACTTTTGGTTATTTTGTGTGGTTTAGTGGAGGTCAGTCTCACAAAAGCTGCATCGTGTGAAGGTCATGGTGCAGGACCACAAAACTTCCTCTTTTCCTGAGTTGAATCAACTAAAATGATTCTGGCACTTTAAGAACCAGTGCCATGCGTACACGTGTACTACAGAGGCAATTTTTAGATATTTCACAGTTCAGATTTTCTCTGCTTTTCCAAAACCGGGGTAACAATCAATACAAAGGTAATAATAGCAGAAATGATCAGTAGAATCTCTCCAAATCTTTGGGACAGCTAGGGTATAGCGCACCTTTTGCCACTTAACCATTGTTTAAAGTTTGCTGCGCGTGTATTACAACATATGTGTGGCGGACGGCTCTTATCTTGATCTTTTGTTTTTCATCCACAACATAAATCTTAGGATTTCATAATCACTGCAGTCATTCTCATCCGTTTTTGTGATGCAAAAGCAACTTCGTCATAAATAAAACAGTGATTGCATGTATCTGCATATTTCACACATATCATGGGCATTTCTGAACCACATTTGGTAGAGAAAGGAGCACGGTGCTATGTCAAACTAATTATGTGTAGTTGTTAGAGCTAAGCTATTTATACAGAGAGATGATGCAAACAAACCTATATGTGCATCATCTATTTCCACTTCAGTTTTTATTGGCCATTCCTAAAAGTTCTTTTCAATCTGCCACTAAACTTGTGTCACACAAATATCTATAGATTAAATATAGACCGAAAGTATATATCACGGAAACTGGAATCAATTTCACAATTATAATTTTCATTTTCAGCACTCCAAATTCAGTGCACACTGACTATTTTCATATCTGAAGCATTTTGGTTCTAGGCTAGTGTTCTGAGAAAATTGATAGAACGAGCCACGAAAGTAGATTTATATTTGTGTTTTAATAACCATACCACGGGACCTTATTCAGATATCATCATCATCATCATCATCATCGAGTGCCATCTTCGCAACGAAGGTTGGCTACCATGAAGCGCCATTAGGTTGGCTACCATGAAGCGCCATTCTGCTCTGTCTCTTGCTTTGATGGTGCAGGTTATCATAAGCTGGTTTGTCCATCTTTTGATGTTACTCGTCAATGTTAGTCTTGGTCTGCTTCTGTCTCTTTTACGATATTTTCCCCTCCAGGATTACCCTTAGTAGGCTGTTGTGTCTTTTAACATGGCCCAAATATCGCATTTGTCTTGTTTGAATTGTGTTTAGTAGTTCTATTTTCATGTTTAGTTGTTTTAAGACTTCATCGTTTGTTTTCTTTTCCCTCTATCAAATTCTACCTATATATCCACATTTCAAAGACTTTAATTCTCTGTTCTGTTTTCTTGTCTAATATCTTATCCAGATAAGCACCACGAAATTGTAAAAATCCCGGTATGTATGTAGATAGCATTTTTATTACAATAGAAACAAGAAAAAGAGTTCTTAAATGTTATTTAGAGCCAATCTTAACATACGGATGTGAATCGTGGACAATAGGACAACAGACAATTAAAATCACACGGGGTTGTAGAAATGTGGTTTTATAGAAGAATGTTCAGAATACCATGGACAGCTAAGAAGAATAATGAAAACATCATGAAAGAGGCCTAAGCAAAAAGAGAGCTAATATCCAATATTAGGAAGAAACAATCATCATTTTGTGGTCCTGTAATGAGGAGGGAACAGCTGGAATATATTGTAACAACCGGGAAAATTGAGGGACGAAGAGATAGAGGGAAGCAAAAAGAAAAGATACCAGACAGCTTAAGAAAATGGGTTGGCAGAAGGTCAACAACAGAAATAATTAGGAGTCCTCGGTAGCCTATTTGGGAAAATCACTCGACTGGGCTTAAGGACGTTCGGACAACCCATATTCGATTCCCGCTGGAAACAGTGTGAGTTACACTCGTGCTTAGAAAAAAAAATACCCCGCGGTCGACTGGCAGAAAAGGGTACGATGGTTTTACTCTGGGAAGGTTAAGAATATCGCCTCCCATCGTGAGTTTCGATGCTTGAAGCGACACTATCCAGAAGTCTCCGAACACTTCTGGATAGGCGGCCGAGCACATATGGGGAGAAAACTCGCGTGCTAAGACGCTGATTCAAGTCTCGTACTTTAATTTTTTTACCTTTACAGAAATGATAAATAACTGATGAGATCGAAAGTTGTGGAGATACATGATCACCAACGCCAGCAGGCATGGTACTTGATAATGATGATATAGATAGGAAAGATCTACGAATAATAAACTAAAAGTCTTTTATTGGCAATAAACAACAGAAATAATAGTTAATAACGGATTTGAAATTATCATTCGCTAATACAAGAGGTAAGACTAGGGTGTGTGCTGTCACATGACATTTGTAATATATAAAGTGGAACAATGTGTAACATATAAATTGGAATAATGTGTAATATATAAAAAGAAAAAAAGTAAAGAGCCCCCGTCACGACAAGTGGCGTATAGGAAATATGGTGTTAGTGACCATCAATTTTACAGACCTTCAGCACATGATTTTTGCGGTAATGTGGTCGGTATTACGCCCGTGCCGCTTTACTTTCCCAGAAAAAAATCCTGTACCCATTTAAGGCTGGGTGAACCCGGAAGCCGTCGGTTGGGATCGAACCCTACCTCTTGTCCTTTGAAGTCCAGTTCACTAACCACTGAGCTATCGCGGCTCCCTATGTGTAATATATACAGTGGAATAATGTGTAATATATAAAGTGGAATAAAGTGTAATATATAACGTGGAATAATGTGTAACATATAAAGTGTAATATATAATATGGAATAATTTGTAATATATACAGTGGAATAATGTGTAATATTTAAAGTGAAACAAAATGTGTAATATATAAAGTGGAACAAAATGTGTAATATATAAAGTGGAACAAAATGTGTAATATATAAAGTGGAACAAAATGTGTAATATATAAAGTGGAACAAAATGTGTATATATAAAGTGGAACAAAATGTGTAATATATAAAGTGGAACAAAATGTGTAATATATAAAGTGGAACAAAATGTGTAATATATAAAGTGGAACAAAATGTGTAATATATAAAGTGGAACAAAATGTGTAATATATAAAGTGGAACAAAATGTGTAATATATAAAGTGGAACAAAATGTGTAATATTAAAGTAGAATTTCATTCATTGTGTGCCTTCTCCGCAACGAAGGTTGGCTACTATGGATCGCCATTCCACTCTGTTTCTTGCTTTGATGGTGCAGGCTGACATAGATTGACTTGTCCATCTTTTGATGTTACTCGTCCATGTTAGTCTTGGTCTGCCTCTGCCTCTTTTACCTTGTATTTTTCCTTCCAATATTACTTTTAGTAGGCTGTTGTGTCTTTTAACATGTCACACAAATTTCATTTGTCTTGTCTTAATTGTATTTAGTAGTTCTCTTTTTATTTTCAGTTGTTTTAAAACTTTATCGTTTGTTATCTTTGTTTCCATCCAATTCTACCTATTCATCTATAAATCCACATTTCAAAGGCTACAATTTTCTGTTCTGTTTTCTTGTCTAATGTCCATGTTTCTGCACCATACAGGAATATTGAGAAGATGTAACATTTTGCCATTCTTAGTTTCAGCCCTCTAGATATTTGGTTTGTTGTTAGTATATTTCATGGCATTAAAATTACTTTTTTGCCATACCTATTCTTTTGTTTATTTCAGTTTTGCATTTTCCATTATTGGTAATAGTATGTCCCAGGTAGTTGTAGTTCTGAACTGTCTCCAGATGTATTCCCTCAACTGTGATATTTAATTGTAGGTCTTGAGAATTTTCTTTGTTTATGATCATAGTTTTAGTCTTTTTGATATTCATTTCTAGTCCATATTTTTTGCTTGTTATGTTTATCACATTAAGCAATTGTTGTAGGTCTTTAGGATTTTCTGATAGTAGAACAGTATCATCAGCATATATTAGGTTATTGATTATCTTTCCGTTAATGTTTAGGCCTGGTATCTCTGAGATGTTTTTAAAGATTTGATCAGTGTATAGATTGAACAAGCTTGGTGATAGGATGCATCCTTGTCTTACTCCTCTTTTTATGTCCATGGATGTAGAGTTCTCCTTGTTATATCTTATTATTGCTGTTTGCTCCCAGTACAAATTACATATTAGTCGTATGTCTGCGTCGTCTAGATTTATATCCTTTAGGCAGTCTATAAGTTGGTTAAGGTGTATCCTATCGAAAGCTTTGGTGTAGCCTATAAAGCAGGCATATATTGGTTTGTTTACTTCTGTGTACTTTTCAATCAATGTTCTCATGCTGAATATGACTTCTTTTGTCCCACTGTTTCTCCTGAATCCAAATTGTTGCTCATCTAATTCAGTATTGATTTTATTCTGAATCCTTCCCTGTATAATTTTTAGTAAAATTTGTGTTGCCTGGCTCATTAGGCTTATTGTTCTGAAGTCACTGCACTCAACTGCACCATTCTTTTTAGGCAATGCAATGAAAGTTGATGTTTTTAGATCGTTTGGTATGTATCCTGTATGGTATATGTCATTGCATATGTCTGTGATCACTTCGACGCCAAACTCTTCTAGAGCCTATATCATCTCTATCTGTATATTGTCAGGCCCTGCTGCTTTTCCCTTTTTCATTGTTTTTATAGCTTTTTCTACTTCAGATTTCAGGATTTTATAGTTGTATGTACATTTTATGTCTGGCTTTTTGTCCCTTTCGTCATAATAAATAAAGTAGAATAAAATGTGTAATATATAAAGTAGAATAAAATGTGTAATATATAAAGTAGAATAAATGTGTAATATATAAAGTGGAATAATAAACAGGCCAATCATTTCAAATAGCTAATCACTATATTAATCTCGGATGGACGATGCATTACCTTGATTAAATGTAGAGTACCCCAGGTAACGGTAGCTTTTCACAAAATGAGAAACATCTTGTGCAATCTGTCTTTGTAAATACAAGTAAGAACATGATTTTGTTTCAAATATTATGAGCAAATCCTTAAGTATGGAAGTGAAAGATCGACAATCTGTATATAAACAAACAAGTACTTGAATGCCACACACATGTGATATTACAGAAGAATGTTGAGAAGACCATGAACAGCTAAAAAAGAAAGATTGAAAAGTCATGAGAACTGCTAGAGCATAAAAAAATTAGTAAAATATACCAAAGAAAGAGAGTCTACTATCTATGAGTATGTGATGTAAAGAATAAAATTGAAAAAAAAATATATGTTGCTCCAACAGGAAACAATAAGGGATAAAAAAAAACAGAGGAAAACAATGAGAAAATTGTTCTAGACATTTTAACAACATGGCGCAGAGTGAAATCAACAGTGGAATTTATAAGTGCAGATAAAGAGAGACGATCATCACCACTTCTAGGCATGGAACTTTATGAGGAATAGCACATACAGGCAAACATATTATATTATGAATAGTCTGTACGGTTTCTCGCAGACACCGTCCTGCAAATGAACCCAGTGCGGTCTGCAACCCACGGCGGGCTGCACACTTAATTTTAGGCGAACAACAGAACTGTTCAAGACTCTGTTCCACATCCCAGCAGTGCTCCTCGATCTAGTCTGACCAAGCGATCAGGGATCGAAGAGGGAAGGCAACTCAGTACTCAAAAAATGTCTTGGTGACGTCGAAAGTATTGGGCCGAAAGACGCAAAAAAATCACAAAACAATGCATCTACGCCCACTTAAAGTCATTTTAAGGGCGTATGGTGAAGAGGCCTATTCATTACTTTGGTAGCGAACGGATGCAATCAGAAAGAGAGAAGAATAATCTCGACAAAATTAGAGTAATAATACATTTTAATGTTTTCAGTATTTTTGTCATAGACTTGACATTTTAACGTCTCCAGTATTTGTCCTAGACTTGGCATTTTAATGTCTCCAGTATTTGTCTCAGACTTGACATTTTAACGTCTTCAGAATTTGTCCTAGACTTAACATTTTAACGTCTCCAGTAATTCTCCTACACTTGACATTTTAACATCTCCAGTATTTGTCCTACACTTGACATTTTAACGTCTCCAGTATTTGCCCTAGACTTATTATTTAACGTCTCCAGTATTTGTCCTAGACTTGACATTTTAACTTCTCCAGTATTTGTCATAGACTTGACATTTTAACATCTCCAGTATTTGCCCTAGACATGACATTTTAACATCTCCAGTATTTGCCAAGACATGACATTTTAACATCTCCAGTATTTGCCCTAGACTTGACATTTTAACTTCTCCCAGTATTTGTCAAAGACTTGACATTTTAACATCTCCAGTATTTGCCCTAGACATGACATTTAACATCTCCAGTATTTGCCTAGACATGACATTTTAACGTCTCCAGTATTTGTCATAGACTTGACATTTTAACATCTCCAGTATTTATCCTAGACTTGACATTTTAACGTCTCCAGTATTTGTCCTAGACTTGACATTTTAACGTCTCCAGTATTTATCCTAGACTTGACATTTTAACGTCTCCAGTATTTGTCATACACTTGACATTTTAACGTCTCCAGTATCTGTCCTCGACTTGACATTTTAACGTCTCCAGTATTTGTCCTATACTTGACATTTTAACGCCTCCAGTATTTGTCCTAGACTTGACATTTTAACGTCTCCAGTATTTGTCCTAGACTTGACATTTTAACGTCTCAGTATTTGTCCTAGACTTGACATTTTAATGTCTCCAGTATTTGTCCTAGACGTGACATTTAACATCTCAAGTATTTGTCCAAGACTTGACATTTTAACGTCTCCAGATTTGTCCTACACTTGAAATTTTAGCGCCTCCAGTATTTGACCTACACTTGACATTTTAACGTCTCCAGTATTTCTCCTACACTTGACATCTTAACGTCTCCAGTATTTGTCCTAGACTTGACATCTTAACGTCTCCAGTATTTGTCCTAGACTTGACATTTTAATGTCTCCAGTATTTGTCCTAGACGTGACATTTAACATCTCAAGTATTTGTCCTAGACTTGACATTTTAACGTCTCCAGTATTTGTCATAGACTTGACATTTAACATCTCAAGTATTTGTCCTAGATTTGACATTTAACATCTCAAGTATTTGTCCTAGATTTGACATTTAACATCTCAAGTATTTGTCTTAGACGTGACATTTTAACAAGAAAACACTGTACTCGGATACACAAACATAAGATAAATCATCAAATCTTGCTATGAATAACAATAGAAAGAAGCCCATCTTATTTTGCTAAGAACATGATATAGGTAATGAAAGACAGAGAGAGGCAGGTAACGATAGAAATGCTGGCCCATTCAAACATCTGGCAGGCAAACAATGGAGTGATCATCGTTGGGTCATGGTGCGATGATGACCAGTAATCAAATAATTAAAAAGTCGGTACTCACTTTTACAAATGCAATCAGTTCGTGATTGAGAAAACACAATTACCACAGTAAAGGTAAAGTAAATGTATTACATTTATTTTGTATTTGCATTTAATTATTACGAACAGTTAATTCGGTGGCAAAATAAAGATATCGTTTCAAAGCTTGTAATGTTTTTTTTTTTATATTAATTACTAGTTTAATTAAAATAGTGTTCTGAATCTTACAGATCATCATCATCATCATCATCATCATCATCATCATCATCATTATCATCACTTTCCCTGCTCTTTAACGAAGGCGTTTATGTCTCCCAGTGTTTTCGTATTTTCCCCGTGCCTAATTACATACATTAGTATGATAGAAGAAGTGAGATGCAGAATAGCTCAGGCAAAAGTAGCTTTCCAAAAAATGAGGAAGATACTATGCAATCCATTTTTGACAATCGAAACAAGAAAAAGAGTTCTTAAATGTTATGGAGAGTCAGTCTTAACATATGGAGGTGAATCATGGAAAATAGGACAACAAACAAGAAGATCACTGGAGTCTGTAGAAATGTGGTTCTACAGAAGAATGTTGAGTGTACCATGGACAGCTAAGAAGAGTAATGAAGATGTTCTGAGAGAGGCCTAAGCAAAAAGAGAGCTAATTTCCAATATTAGGAAGAAACAATCATCATTTTTTGGCCATGTAATTGAAATAGTGGATAATTAGGGGAGGCTATCAGGCGTATAAAAGGTCGAAAGGTGAAGGTCAGGGGAGATAAATAAACAGATAAGAGCTCAGTGGGCCCACGTGAAAATTATGACAGTGAGCGCGTCGTGCAAAGCATGAATGGAAAGAAAGGGCAAGGGCGAGATTGAGAGATTTTAAGACAGAAAAGGAATAAGTCAGTCAGTTGAGCGTTAGACATTGATGGGATCTCATGCAGACAGCTGTGTGTTAGTTTTGTTACAGCTGGTACTGTTGATCATGTTAGAGTTTGTTTTTTTCAGTAAAAGGATAGAGTAGGAACGATAGGCTCAAGTTATGAGTTAGTGACAGAGATAGAATAGAATAGAAGTGTAGAAGTGATGGAATTCAGTTGTTTTCAATAAAGGATGGAATACACACAAGTGAGTTACAGTAAGAGGGACAGTTTTTTTTTTACTAATTAGTGACTAGCTAGTAGGTTAGTTACAAGTCACAGAGAGAACGATTATGAGTTCGCTAGTAGAGACAGAGATGGGGACATTATTGGTGGTCTCATTACCATAAAGTGGTGTAGTCCACGAACACTAAGTATTCAGAGATAAGTCTTTTCAGAGAGGAAGGGCTCAGGCAACGTGTCGTAGAACACGCATAGTGTGATCCAGAAGTGATTACGCACTGGTGTGACTTCAGAGGAAGTCCACATGAAATGTAGTTGCGCCGAGGTGCGACGAACAGCTATATTCGAGGAGGGAGCAATTCCCTGTCTACTTCAAGGGCAGATTCCTTTGAAGGGGTGTCATAGTACACCACAACTAGCAACAAGAGCTCGCACGGGTCCTGGAACTAGGATGGAGCGAGCAGGAGTATGATTCTCCAGTGAAATACCATGTTGGCAAAGGGAAGTGTGCCCTAAGTGTCCAACGATTGATATATTGTCTTATAGACGAGGGGAAGTGTGCCCTGGTCGTCTACATATTGTTATGTTACCATAATGGCGAAGGCAGGGAACCCTGATCGCCAACCCATTGTGTATAGCAGCAAGGCTGCAGAGTATGTATGAAAGGGGCGGAATTGTCAGCACATATGTAATTACGACTGTCAACTGTGAACTGAATTTCGTAGATGAATAAATACTCAGGAATGTGTTTCTGAATTGTTCTTTTATGTTCTATAGCAATATCTGTAATCTGTAATCGTCTGTACCGGGCGTAGCGAGCGCTGGGAAAGTTGTCAAAACACAACGCGGAGACTCCACTATGTGAATCATTGGCCATTGTTTCAGCATTGATGCAGTCAAGGTGAGCGACGCCACTGGTGGCACGGTCGCACTATCAAGCAGTAACACAGCCGGTGCCAGTCATATCACGAGTCATTGCTCATCGTGCGTAAGCACCCTTGGTAATGATGGCTCGTGGTAACTAGGGGGAAAGCTGGTACCGCTGGTGTATCAAGATCAACGGAAGTACATAAAAGAAAGAAACACCATCTTGCCCCTGGTAAATAATGAGAAGGGAACAGCTGGAATATATTGTAACAACTGGGAAAATTGAGGGACGCAGAGATAGAGGAAAGCAAAGAGTAAAAATACCAGACAGCTTAAGAGATGGCTTGGCAGAAAGTCAACAACAGAAATGATAAATAACTGTCGAGATCGAAAATTGTGGAGAAACATGATCACCTACGCCAGCAGGCCCGGTATTTGATGATGATGATGATGATAGTTTTTGTCCAACCTGAAGGGTATGTAATGTGCCATACAATCTCAGCTTTCGTACCTTCATGACATTGAAGAAATCGTTATGGTCGCTAATTCAAGGATTGTGTGTTGGATCTGTTGCTTTTTTGTGTGTTCTATTTAAAATATAACAATCATAGAAATATAGGTATGTCTAAATATGTCGCTATCGTACATTATCAAGTGTTCAAATATAACATATATCACATACAATATCATTCTGTATTCAACTGCTAGGTATGATTGTTTTTGTTTGTTCATTACACTTGTAATTATGTATGAAAGAACAACACAGAGAATTATGTGAATGTATCGTTGAACATCCGTTAGCTCACGTGAGATTACGTACATGACGTAAAATACGTGGCACCTCTGTTCTTGAATACTCCTGAAGTGGAAAAATTTGCACAGGATGCCGATATTTTTTTTTCAGAACTCGAACAACGTTAGGACTTAGGACATGACCTCTCTTATTTTGCCTCATCTTGTAATGCACAAGTGTCTCTGTGCATTTAAGCACTCTTGCATTAATATTATACCTAAAAAAATAGTTTAAAATGGCTTGGAAAAAATAAATAAATGAAAAAAAAAGGAAATAGTGAGGGCCAAACAAATTTATAAACTTGAGAGTTGAACAGGTGCAAAGCATATGTTATCGAATGCATTTTGTCAATTTCAGCAATATCTTTATACAAGATTGAATATAAATAAGCAATTAAAAGACATGTTGCAATAGTGGTTAGCTTGCCGCCCTGCACGAGGGTTACAAACAAATCTAGATATGAAATAGAAACTTTTGTCGCTGCTAATTAACCATAATTATTGAATGGAGATAACATTCTGAATAAATAATGTTATGTTTTAAATGCAAAGAAATGAAATAATGGCATTTAGAAAAAAAATAAATGAACTAGTGATGAATTTAGGCAAGTAGTTGTTGGTTTAGGAATTGAAAAGGAGAAAAGAGATTCATATTGTTTTCAAACATTCACGAAGTGAGCAGCAAAAGTGGTTATGCTAAGGCGGTAAGTAGGGTTGATTTATTAAGTGGCTGCAACCCCACTATGGAACTTAATATAATGAGAGAGTCGAAGCAATATCAAAAACAGACATCAAAATGGAACATTTCTGCCACCATTTGACCTACAGAGAGGACAAAGCCAATATACTCGACAAATACCACTAAGAGTGGCAATGAAAGTTGAATATTAGCAACTACGATACCCCATATACCGAATGCAGAAATTCAAGCAGACCATCATTTCTGCTCAAGAACCAGTCACTATAGACTTCTTAGTCATCTCTACCGTCTCAAATGTCCCATGCAAACGATTACCCATATCAATATTATATTATTATTTGGAACTTGCCGAAACCAGAAATATATCTCTATCTGTGTCCAACTCATAAGGAACCACGGTGTCAAATCTAGCAAGAGGGTGCTGAACTAAGCTAGTGATTATGGGGTAACTATCACGAAATTGAAAGAACTGTCAGCTTCATCGTGGCAAAAGGCTGCAGATCTGACCTCACAAACCAAAGGCCAGATGGACGGTCTCTCCTACCAGGTTGAATTCTTGCGCCATTAAAAAAAAAACGACCCATATGTCCAACGACGAAAAAGGCCATGCGAATAAGGGCTGCATTCAAAGATCTATCCACGGGAAAGGCCATGCGAATAAGAGCTGTATTCAAAGATCTATCCACGGGAAAGGCCACGCGAATAGAGCTGCATTCAAAGATCTAACCACGGGAAAGGTCATGCGAATAAGAGCTGCATTCAAAGATCTATCCACGGGAAAGGCCATGCGAATAAGAGCTGCATTCAAAGATCTATCAACGGGAAATGATACCCCAAAAAAACAAACTACTGCTGCCTAGAAGTTACCATCGAGAGAAGGAAAGGTTATGGAAGAACAACAGAACTGATAAGATGCACTGTAGATAGAAGATTGTGGCGGGACATGATCACCTACGCCAACCAGTATGGCACATGATGATGATGATATACGAGTACCTATCATATGACCAGCTCATTGAGTGTCATTACGTTGTTTTTGCCCCTTCATATACCAGTAATGACCATTCGGCCAGCTCATTGTGTGTCATGACGTTGTTTTTGCTCCTTCATATACGAGTACCTACTATACGACCAGGTCTTTGTGTGTCATGACGTTGTTTTTGCCCTTCATATACCAGTAATGACCATTCGGCCAGCTCATTGTGTGTCAGGACGTTGTTTTTGCCCCTTCATATACGAGTACCTACTATACGACCAGTCTTTGTGTGTCATGACGTTGTCTTTGCCCCTTCATATGAGTTAATGAGTTAATGAGTTATTTGTGGGTCATCATCATTGCACTCCGAACATGTCCATAGGTGCTCAGATTCCCTCCTCAGCAATTCCCGCAGTGTCCAGCGACTGACGACTCCAGTTCTATGTTGGTAGAAAAGTCTTCTTACACTGCCACTAAGTGTCTCATTTCTGGCTATGCCCATCTTAACTCCCATTTCCATCATCCGGAGAAGTGACGTGGATCTGTGTTTGTCGAAGTCCTGTGCTCTTCCCACATCTCGGAGGGCATTGATGATGTCCGCCCGATCCATTGGTTGTCCGTCCTCAACGACAGCGCAGCTAGCCAACCTGTCAGCTCTTTCATTTCCCCGTACTCCCGCATGTCCAGGGACAAAGACAAAGGTGACCTTACGTATATTGGATTTCTGCAACGACTCTACCCATTGCATGCGTACAGAGCCCGCCTTCACTTTTTTTATCATGCTCATCGAATCACTCAGTATACATGCGTGGGTGTAGTCTTGTGACTCTAACCATTTGAATGCCTTGGTCACTGCCATCACCTCCATTGTCATGCTACTCGTGGTCACGACGTATGCACCACTGTCTTCGTAGACTATTCTGCCTGCCGAGCATGCTGTAAATGCCCATGCACTTCTTTGGTGTCGTCTTACAGATCCGTCTGTATAGATGACTGCATCTTTCTCATCGGTGTTATCGCAGATGAGACCGTTGACCTCAGTATTAACCACGACCGGGTTCTGTTCCCTACTTTTCCTGTCGAGTGTGACAATACAACTTCATATACGAGTACCTAATACACGACCAGGTCTTTGTGTGTCATGACGTTGTTTTTGCTCCTTCATACACGAGTACCTAACATACGACCAGCTCTTTATGTGTCATGTCATTGTTTTTGCCCCTTCATATACCAGTAATGACTACTGGACCAGCTCTTTGTGTGTCATGACGTTGTTTTTGCCCCTTTATATATGAGTACCTACCATACGACTAGGTCTTTGTGTGTCATGACGTTGTTTTTGCCCCTTATGGTAGTAATGACCATTCGGCCTGCTCATTGTGTGTCATGATGTTGTTTTTGCCCCTTTATATATGAGTACCTACCATACGACTAGGTCTTTGTGTGTCATGACGTTGTTCTTGCCCCTTTATATATGAGTACCTACCATACGACTAGGTATTTGTGTGTCATGACGTTGTTCTTGCTCCTTAATTATGAATCAGGACAAAGATTCAAGTTCGCATGATCATAAGACTTGACCGGTGAGGGAAACGAAGAAGAGGAATAGTGTGAGAAATAGGATGTCGGCTTACGTGGATCGATGAATATAGATAACAGTGAACAAACAATTTTTCCCCTAAATGGCTTGATTAATTTAATTGCACTTATTTTGAAATATCTTGAGATACACTGGGGGAATTATCATAGTGCCCCTTCATGCCCACAGTTCTAGGATTAAAGAGAAAAAAGGATATATATATATATATATATATATATAAAGGTAACTCTGCGCAGTTTTATTACAGTGACAGTTTAGACCCCTACACCACTTTTGAAGGTTCAAGGAAACCTTGTGTAATACAGATGGCATTATCATGGAATTCATGCAGTCAGTGTGGCGTATAAGCTAGACACATGTTGATTTTAGTTTATAAGCTCTTGCATTTAAAGCAACTAGTTGGGGGGGGGGGGGGGCAGTATAATTAGTAGACTAAACGGCCATCTTGAAGATAAATACATTCAGGAGATCGAAAACAAATAATTATGACGTATATAAGTTGAACTATAGCAAAGAAGTTAGTTTTTATGTGAAGTGTAGTTAGATCTATCGGAAGTTAATATAAACCTTTCTCCTTTTAAGTTGGCAACTCCCAATCTATTTGCATTTCCGTGAACATCTGGCCAGTCACTTTTGTAAACCATATCAAATCTACAAACTTTTACTTCTGACCAATCTTACTTTGCTCACAACTATAGTTAGCGCATGAGTTACAACTTTGTAGAATAGTGTAGACAGTCCTGTCATGAGTTACCCACAACTTTGTAAAATAGTGTAGACAGTCCTGTCATAAGTTACCCACAACTTTGTAGAATAGTGTAGACAGTCCTCTCATGAGTTACTCACAAACTGTGTAGACTAGTGTAGACAGTCCTGTCATGAGTTACCCACAACTTTGTAGACTAGTGTAGACAATCCTCTCATGAGTTACCCACAACTTTGTAGACTAGTGTAGACAATCCTCTCATGAGTTACCCACAACTTTGTAGACTAGTGTAGACAATCCTCTCATGAGTTACCCACAACTTTGTAGACTAGTGTAGACAGTCCTCTCATGAGTTACTCACAACTGTGTAGACTAGTGTAGACAATCCTCTCATGAGTTACTCACAACTGTGTAGACTAGTGTAGACAATCCTCTCATGAGTTATTCACAACTTTGTAGACTAGTGTAGACAATCCTCTCATGAGATACTCACAACTTTGTTTACTAGTGTTGACAGGCCTCTCATGAGATACTCACAACTTTGTAGACTAGTGTTGACAGGCCTCTCATGAGATACTCACAACTTTGTAGACTAGTGTTGACAGGCCTCTCATGAGATACTCACAACTTTGTAGACTAGTGTTGACAGTCCGCTTATGATTGTTCAAACTTTAGAAATATTGGAGCATAATTGATTTCTCTCATTCCTACGTTTTGAATGAACATACACTTTGGCTTTGTATAATTCTCTGCCACCAGCATTACAAATGGGTGTCTGCTCTATTATCAAGGGACTTTACATTGTTTCTATTTTATATTTGGTGATATTTGCTGACTTTACTGAGTGCACATTTGGCGTAGACACATATTTTATTTAGAATTTAGCATGTCTAGTTATGGAAACAAAAGATAACAAACGATGAAGTTTTAAAACAAATGAAAATAAAAATAGAACTACTAATATACAATTAAGACAAGAAAAATGAAATTTTTGGTGCATGTTAAAAGACACAACAGCCTACTAAACGTAATATTAGAAGGAAAAATACAAGGTAAAAGAGGCAGACCAAGACTAACATGGACGAGTAACATCAAAAGATGGACAAGTCAATCTATGACAGCCTGCACCATCAAAGCAAGAAACAGAGTAGAATGGCGATCCATGGTAGCCAACCTTCGTTGCGGAGAAGGCACTCGATGATGATGATGTCTAGTTCAGCAGAAAAATTGTTTTTTGTTGTTATAAAATATTGTCGATATTTTGAAGAAACAATTGCGCCTAAATAGCGAGATTTTTTTTACCTGAAGGAACGCGTACCCATTTTGAGAATCCCTGCCTTTAAATGATTTGTCATTTGGGGCTTGTGATTTACAACCACAAGTGGGGCTGAGAACATATGGCCGCTGATCTAATCTGTACGACCAAGCTTTGTTAATATTTACTAATGAGTAAATATTGCAACGATTTTTTTTTCCGCGTACATTTTATCACCAAGATTAAAACTCGTGGTTCACTACTCAAAAGGCGTATCTTTCTGGTCACTAAAAATTTTACCGATATTTGTTTCACGGCGTCAGTTATAGGAGGCCAGTGACTCCATATTTTTTACTCACGCCTTGTTTATCCGACGCGACGACCGTACTGAATAGTATTTCTCCAGTCTGAGTTTCTGTGAGTTCTATTTGGAGCAGAAAACACAAAATGGTCGAGACAGGAAGAAAACGCTTTGCGAAAATAGATCGAACAGTCAATATTCATTTGCCAAATACTTAACATGCACGTTGTTATTGTAGCATAGAGTCTTATATAAAAAAGTGGGGTTTAATTGACTACATACACAGGAATGGTGCATTGACATATGGCTGAAGAAATAATATTTTTCCAGTAGGGTCAAGGCAAAGAAATGCATCAAAAATACGAAGCTGCAGTGAAGCTAACAGTGAGGAAAAATGAAACAAAAATGTATATATATATATATATATATATATATATATGTATAGTGTTTTTTTCCCATGCGATTAATATGGCATCTAATAATATGATTTAAATGGGATAAGAGCCTACTTGAAATCCACTAAATAAAAACAGGGCCTTTTTTCCCAGCCAGAATACATTCCAGTAAACTGTTAACAGTTTCAGAAGTCCCAACATTCAAATAACAATTTGTACAAATAAATGAAAACTAGAATCGTCATAAGTTTATAATCTCTTGTTATATTTGTTGACAATGATATTACCAATGTAACTGACCAGGGCTTCACAGGACTGGTAATTATTTGCAAATTATAAGGGAAGTGATTGTAGAGCTCAAGTTAACTTTTATTCAGGAAACAAGCATTGGACACATCAAAAATGTTGAAAGTGAAGTTTTACTGCTATATTACAGTATCAGCACTTGTTATGTGATACTGCACTTCTTTAGGAAACAATACTTGCATTTTACGGTTCAGTCAGGAGAAAATATTAGACCATTTTCTAGCAGGGGCTAAACCTGAGCAGCTTGGCCTACATGGAGTGGATTTTGCTGTGTATAATAAGCGCATACATTCTATAAACACCCAAATGGTACATCAGAAAGCATAATCACACTAACATTAACTCAAAAGCTGGACCAATTAACATCTTTAGCGCCCATGCACCAACAATGGCAGCAACCACATAAGATAAAGATCAATTTTACGAGATGCTCCAAGTTACCTTGGATTCTATCCCCAAAACAGAACAACTTTACGTACTTGGCGATCTAATTGCACGCATAGGATCTGACCATCATTCATGGTCATCATGCCTAAGTCATCATGGTATTGGCAAAGTTTACGGAGATGGTCAGAGACTTCTAGAATTTCGTTCTCTTGACAACCTGTGTGCTACCAACAGTTTTTTCAACATCAAGAACCGACAAAAAGCAACATGTTCGCCACCCAGGTCCGGGCATTGACACCAGCTGGACTTTGTCCTAGTTCGCAGACAACACTTAAATAATGTTAGAGTAAACAGAGCAAACCATAGCGCAGACTGTGACACAGTGCACGTGTAACCGCGTCGCCCTTCTCTCTTCCCCATCTTCCGCATAACACCGAGGAACAGCAACCAACGTAGACTGCAAAAGCGTTGAACCAGCGCACGAGCACCCAAGGACTCCACCAACTGTGATGTCAGCATAGAAGGATTTGACCTCATCTTCACCTTGATATCGCCCACATGGTCGGCTACTGGACGACCAGCAACTCTGACCGTGTACTGGAACGTCTTCACCTTGATATCGCCCACATGGTCAGCTACTGGACGACCAGCAACTCTGACCGTGTACTGGAACGTCTTCACCTTGATATCGCCACATGGTCGGCTACTGGACGACCAGCAACTCTGACCATGTACTGGAACGTCTTCACCTTGATATCGCCCACATGGTCAGCTACTGGACGACCAGCAACTCTGACCGTGTACTGGAACGTCTTCACCTTGATATCGCCCACATGGTCGGCTACTGGACGACCAGCAACTCTGACCATGTACTGGAACGTCTTCACCTTGATATCGCCCACATGGTCGGCTACTGGACGACCAGCAAACTCTGACCGTGTACTGGAACGTCTTCACCTTGATATCGCCCACATGGTCGGCTACTGGACGACCAGCAACTCTGACCGTGTACTGGAACGTCTTCACCTTGATATCGCCCACATGGTCGGCTACTGGACGACCAGCAACTCTGACCGTGTACTGGAACGTCTTCACCTTGATATCGCCCACATGGTCAGCTACTGGACGACCAGCAACTCTGACCGTGTACTGGAACGTCTTCACCTTGATATCGCCCACATGGTCGGCTACTGGACGACCAGCAACTCTGACCATGTACTGGAACGTCCTTCACTTGATATCGCCCACATGGTCGGCTACTGGACGACCAGCAACTCTGACCGTGTACTGGAACGTCTTCACCTTGATATCGCCCACATGGTCGGCTACTGGACGACAGCAACTCTGACCGTGTACAGGAACGTCTTCACCTTGATATCGCCCACATGGTCGGCTACTGGACGACCAGCAACTCTGACCGTGTACTGGAACGTCTTCCCTTGATATCGCCCACATGGTCGGCTACTGGACGACCAGCAACTCTGACCGTGTACTGGAACGTCTTCCACCTTGATATCGCCCACATGGTCAGCTACTGGACGACCAGCAACTCTGACCGTGTACTGGAACGTCTTCACCTTGATATCGCCCACATGGTCGGCTACTGACGACCAGCACTCTGACCATGTACTGGAACGTCTTCACCTTGATATCGCCCACATGGTCGGCTACTGGACGACCAGCAACTCTGACCGTGTACAGGAACGTCTTCACCTGATATCGCCCACATGGTCGGCTACTGGACGACCAGCAACTCTGACCGTGTACTGGAACGTCTTCACCTTGATATCGCCCACATGGTCGCTACTGGACGACCAGCAACTCTGACCGTGTACTGGAACGTCTTCACCTTGAATCGCCACATGGTCGGCTACTGGACGACCAGCAACTCTGACCGTGTACTGGAACGTCTTCACCTTGATATCGCCCACATGGTCAGCTACTGGACGACCAGCAACTCTGACCGTGTACTGGAACGTCTTCACCTTGATATCGCCCACATGGTCGGCTACTGGACGACCAGCAACTCTGACCATGTACTGGAACGTCTTCACCTTGATATCGCCCACATGGTCAGCTACTGGACGACCAGCAACTCTGACCGTGTACTGGAACGTCTTCACCTTGATATCGCCCCACATGGTCGGCTACTGGACGACCAGCAACTCTGACCATGTACTGGAACGTCTTCACCTTGATATCGCCCACATGGTCGGCTACTGGACGACCAGCAACTCTGACCGTGTACTGGAACGTCTTCACCTTGATATCGCCCACATGGTCGGCTACTGGACGACCAGCAACTCTGACCGTGTACTGGAACGTCTTCAACTTGAATATCGCCCACATGGTCGGCTACTGGACGACCAGCAACTCTGACCGTGTACTGGAAACGTCTTAACCTTGATATCGCCCACATGGTCAGCTACTGGACGACCAGCAACTCTGACCGTGTACTGGAACGTCTTCACCTTGATATCGCCCACATGGTCGCTACTGGACGACCAGCAACTCGACCATGTAACTGGAACGTCTTCACCTTGATATCGCCCACATGGTCGGCTACTGGACGACCATCAACTCTGACCGTGTACTGGAACGTCTTCACCTTGATATCGCCCACATGGTCGGCTACTGGACGACCAGCAACTCTGACCGTGTACTGGAACGTCTTCACCTTGATATCGCCCACATGGTCGGCTACTGGACGACCAGCAACTCTGACCATGTACTGAACGTCTTCACCTTGATATCGCCCACCATGGTCGGCTACTGGACGACCGCAACTCTGACCGTGTACTGGACGTCTTCACCTTGATATCGCCCACATGGTCGGCTACTGGACGACCAGCAACTCTGACCATGTACTGGAACGTCTTCACCTTGATATCGCCCACATGGTCAGCTACTGGACGACCAGCAACTCTGACCGTGTACTGGAACGTCTTCACCTTGATATCGCCCACATGGTCGGCTACTGGACGACCAGCAACTCTGACCATGTACTGGAACGTCTTCACCTTGATATCGCCCACATGGTCGGCTACTGGACGACCAGCAACTCTGACCGTGTACTGGAACGTCTTCACCTTGATATCGCCCACATGTCGGCTACTGGACGACCAGCAACTCTGACCGTGTACTGGAACGTCTTCACCTTGATATCGCCCACATGGTCGGCTACTGGACGACCAGCAACTCTGACCGTGTACTGGAACGTCTTAACCTTGATATCGCCCACATGGTCAGCTACTGGACGACCGCAACTCTGACCGTGTACTGAACGTCTTCACCTTGATATCGCCCACATGGTCGTCTACTGGACGACCATCAACTCTGACCATGTACTGGAACGTCTTCACCTTGATATCGCCCACATGGTCGGCTACTGGACGACCAGCAAGTCTGACCGTGTACTGAACGTCTTCACCTTGATATCGCCCACATGGTCGGCTACTGGACGACCAGCCACTCTGACCGTGTACTGGAACGTCTTCACCTTGATATCGCCCACATGGTCGGCTACTGGACGACCAGCAACTCTGACCATGTACTGGAACGTCTTCACCTTGATATCGCCCACATGGTCGGCTACTGGACGACCAGCAACTCTGACCGTGTACTGGAACGTCTTCACCTTGATATCGCCCACATGGTCGGCTACTGGGACCAGCAACTTTGACTGAGTACTGGAACGTCTTCACCTTGATTTCGCCCACATGGTCGGCTACTGGACGACCATCAACTCTGACCATGTACTGGAACGTCTTCACCTTGATATCGCCCACATGGTCGGCTACTGGACGACCAGCAACTCTGACCGTGTACTGGAACGTCTTCACCTTGATATCGCCCACATGGTCGGCTACTGGACGACCAGCAACTCTGACCGTGTACTTGGAACGTCTTCACCTGATATCGCCCACATGGTCGGCTACTGGACGACCATCAACTCTGACCATGTACTGGAACGTCTTCACCTGATATCGCCCACATGGTCGGCTACTGGACGCACCAGCAACTCTGACTGTGTACTGGAACGTCTTCACTTGATATCGCCCACATGGTCGGCTACTGGACGACCAGCAACTCTGACTGAGTACTGGAACGTCTTCACCTTGATATCGCCCACCATGGTCGGCTACTGGACGACCATCAACTCTGACATGTACTGGAACGTCTTCACCTTGATATCGCCCACATGGTCGGCTACTGCGACCAGCAACTCTGACTGTGTACTGGAACGTCTTCACCTTCATATCGCCCACATGGTCGGCTACTGGATGACCAGCAACTCTGACCATGTACTACTGGAACGTCTTCACCTTGTATCGACCACATGGTCGGCTACTGACGACCAGCAACTCTGACTGTGTACTGGAACGTCTTCACCTTGATATCGCCCACATGTCGGCTACTGGACGACCAGCAACTCTGACCGTGTACTGGAACGTCTTCACCTTGATATCGCCCACATGGTCGGCTACTGGACGACCAGCAACTCTGACTGAGTACTGGAACGTCTTCACCTTGATCGCCCACATGGTCGGCTACTGGACGACCAGCAACTCTGACCATGTACTGGAACGTCTCACCTTGATATCGCCCACATGGTCGGCTACTGGACTACCACAACTCTGACGTGTACTGGAACGTCTTCACCTTGATATCGCCCACATGGTCGGCTACTGGACGACCAGCAACTCTGACCGTGTACTGGAACGTCTTCACCTGATATCGCCCACATGGTCGGCTACTGGACGACCAGCAACTCTGACCGTGTACTGGAACGTCTTCACCTTGATATCGCCCACATGTCGGCTACTGGAACGACCAGCAACTCTGACCGTGTACTGGAACGTCTTCACCTTGATATCGCCCACATGGTCGGCTACTGGACGACCAGCAACTCTGACCGTGTACTGGAACGTCTTCACCTTGATATCGCCCACATGGTCGGCTACTGGACGACCAGCAACTCTGACCGTGTACTGGAACGTCTTCACCTTGATATCGCCCACATGGTCGGCTACTGGACGACCAGCAACTCTGACCGTGTACTGGAACGTCTTCACCTTGATATCGCTCACATGGTCGGCTACTGGACGACCAGCAACTCTGACCGTGTACTGGAACCCGGAACTCCTGCAACTGGATAGGCTCGTGAGATCAGCGCCCTCACCCACTGGCCGGTTGCGCCCTCCTAGGGTTGACCAAGACTTCTCACTTCTTGGTCGTGCTAGGAACAGACCGCTGTAGATTAAAGCCAGGCTCCTTGAGACTTGAGCCCGCCTTATGGTGAAGTTGGACTGCCCGGACAGATTCACTCAGAACCTGCTTCCCCGTGCCCCCGATCAGATTAGACTTGACTTCACGTTGTGATGATAGTGACCAGCGACACCAGTGTTCGTTCTTCACGGTGGCACAGTACAGTGACAAATATGAATGATGGAATTGACAACTGAGAACTTTGCACACACTGACTTTATTCAATCCCAGACCACTCTTGGCCTGCCACATGACATCGTGAAATTCAAACATTTCTCACAACATAACATTCATGTCCTAACTCCCTGCCTACAATGTCGGGTGTATTCCCCAGGACACACTCTCTCTAGCACGTGTGCACCCTCGGTGTCAAAACTAGTACTATGCTGATACAACCTTATGCCTTTGATAACGGCACAACCTAAACGACAGCTGCTCTCCATCCCTTGCTGCACTTATCACCTTTACATAACATAGCCTATTCACTTGTTCCCTAAAGTCTCTTCACAACCTAGTTAACACTGAGTTCATGGGACTGTAGCCTGATGGCAGACAGTCAGCCTAATATTGTTGGGAACAAACACGTTCATAAAGTCTCTTCACAAATTACTATCGTAACTTGATGGCTTACCGTCAGCCTAATGATGGTGGGAACAAAACACGTTCCATAAAGTCTCTTCACAAATACTATCGTAACTTGATGCTTACCCTTCAGCCTAATGATGGTGGGAACAACACGTTCCATAAAGTCTCTTCACAAATTACTATCGTAACTTGATGGCTTACAGTCAGCCTAATATTGGTGGGAACAAAACACGTTCATAAAGTCTCTTCACAAATTACTATCGTAACTTGATGGCTTACCCTTCAGCCGAATATTGGTGGGAACAAAACACGTTCCATAAAGTCTCTTCACAAATTACTATCGTAACTTGATATTAGCATCCTCTTTTCCAGCGATGCAGTTTACTAACTAATTATTCCTTGGACAGGCTACCATTAAGCCTTCCCCTCCAGTTGGCATTACTTAGCTCACTAATTCCACATAAATCTCCTGAGTGCGAGTATCATAACTCCATGCACTCCCACCAGTTCAACTATCCACTGAACGGTGCCTCTAACTAGTGTACTAGTCCTACACTAGCTGATTACTTGAGTATCATAACTCCTTAGTCTAAACACACATTACATTGTCCAGGACCGCAGTCTATCTATTCCCTACTCTACACAAAATATCTCTGGACTCGTTTTCCTCCTTATTCTATCACAACTCACCATGTTAGTGACTGGAAATATCATGTCCCTCTCAGCTCTTCTGTGCTTGCCTGTCACATCCTAACTAAGTCACAACCCTTCTGGGCATTACTAAACTACCTCTAATCCAGCCCACGGTATCGGCTTGTTAACTTAACAACCCGTCCGCACAGAGCGCTCGCTCAATCTCGAATTAATCTTTTCCCTACTCAAAACCTTTGTCCTCCTAAGTTCCCCTCGTTTTCACAAACTTCATGGTTCACGACCCGCCCACCCGAGAATTCCCCTATCCCGTGGGCTCTGAGTTGTTCTCTGTTTACAACCATATCTAAACTTCACCCTTTGACCTCTTCCGTCTAATTCCTTCTCATATAACCTCTCCGTCCCTTTACCTCAACCCGTTTTCACACGTACTTGTCATTAGTAAAGTGAAGTCAACCACCAAAAAGAATATACAAATGTAGAAAACCATTCAGGCCGAAGATTCATATCACTGCAACAAAAATTACCCGTCAAGCAAGTCCTGTTCAAGAATGTCTTCCAGAAAGGCACGGAGAAATCAGAAGACCTAGACAATGTAGATGATTCATGGACTGGCTAGAACATCCTTGACGGTGATATCTCTTCTTGTGGTCAAGACAGACACTCTACCAAGGATTAGGTTCAAGAAAACTTAATATGGCGAACTTAGGGAAGGAAAGAGACCAAAGGCCAGACCAGTGTTTTGATATATAAGAATGTTTGCAGGGCTTCCTTGAGAGAATTCTTTATCGGTGAAAGAACCAGGGAAAATTTGGTTTCTGATCGTTGAAAAATGGAGAACAAAAATATAAAAAATGGCACAGCAACTTTTGAGTCAGTGCTGATATCAATTTCAGAAGACAGAAAAGGCGCAAGAGAAAAGAGACAAGGCCATGTACCACAAATACTCTTGTTCGTTCTGCGGATGGATCTGTCTGCTCAATATTTGCAGATTCAGCCACGAGAGAAGCTGATCGGCAAAGAAGCACCCAGTATGAGACACTAATACTTTACCAACTACTGACTTATGATTGCTTGCTACCAACCGTCTGTCAAGACGCCAAAGGCTATATCTCTGTAGCAGCATATGAAGATGAAGTTTTACAACTACAGCATTATAGCAGCTTGTTGAATTTGAGATTTTACCGCTATAACAACGAAATAGCCTATTGAAAGTGACGCGATACAATTATTACATCCCATTTAAATTAAATCTTTCACATTTTGATTCGGTAAAGATTTTATACTTAGCAAACACTTCACCGATGGCACTTGAATTGTCAAGACTACGAACGAATTAGCAATACTATTTAAGTATCAGTAAAATGTCTCATAATGACGATAGATAGAATCTGGAATTTTATGTAATTTCCTATGACCTTTATTTACTTCTGTATTTGTTATAAATATAATATGTCGATATATCAACAACCTGTGTTATTCAACTGCCAAGGTACTTGATATTGAGATATCAAGCTATATACCCGACATTTTTTTATTTTCTAGAAATGTGTCACAGAATTCGATCATGCTTTTTCAGAAACAACAATCAATACAAGAATATATGTCAGGAGTAATTTGTTAAGCTCAGGTTTTTTCTTATATATTGCATTATATTTATTATCTTACATATATGTACGCTGAAAACTGTTAATCTATCAACACATACCTATGATTATACACGTTTTGTACGATTTTTTTGTGTGTGCAATGTTTATAGAGATATTATTATTTCAGCAGACGCTCGTCTTATAATTGAAATGTGAGATCTAGTCTGATAAAATTGCAACCGAAAAATACTAAATGTTTTATTTTTCACTTTTAAATCCATCAATATGACGTCATTTTTCATTTTGTTCTTTGAAATCATCATCGAGTGCCTTCTCCGCAACGAAGATTGGCTACGATGGAGCGCCATTCTGCTCTGTCTCTTGCTTTGATGGTGCAGGTTGTCATAGACTGATTTGTCCATCTTTTGATGTTACTTGTCCATATTAGTCTTGGTCTGCCTCTGCCGCTTTTACATTGTATTTTTTTATTTTCTCCTCCAGGATTACTTTTAGTAGGCTGTTGTGTCTTTTAACATGGCCTAAAAATCGCATTTGTCTTGTTTGAATTGTGCTTAGTAGTTCTCTTTTCATTTTTAGTTGTTTTAAGACTTCATCGTTTGTTTTCTTTTCCTTCCATCAAATTCTACCTAATCTTCTATATATCCACATTTCAAAGGCTTCATTCTCTGTTCTGTTTTCTTGTCTAATGTCCATGTTTATGCACCATATAGGAATATTGAGAAGATGTAACATTTTGCTATTCTTAGTTTTAGCCCTGGTGTTGTTTGTTTTGATGTTAGTATGTTCTTCATGACATTAGAATTACTTTTTGCCATTCCTATTCTTTTGTTTATTTAAATTGTACATTTTCCATCACTGGTTATAGTATGTCCAAGGTAGTTGTAGTTCTGAACTGTCTTCAGGTCTATTACTTCTATTTTGATATCCACTTGTGGGTTTTGAGTATCTTCTTTGTTTATGATCATAGTTTTAGTCTTTTTGATGTTCATATAAAGTCCATATTTTTTGCTTGTGTTTATTTCATTAAGTAATTGTTGTAGATCTTTAGGATTTTCTGCCAGTAGTACAGTATCGTCAGCATATCTTAGGTTATTGATTATCTTTCCATTAATTTGTAGGCCTGGCATCTCTATGTTTTTAAAAATTTGCTCAGTGCATAGATTGAACAAACTTGGTGATAGGATGCATCCCTGTCTTACTCCTCTTTTTATATCAATGGGTGTAGAGTTCTCTTTGTTATATTTTATTATTGCTGTTTGCTCTAAGTATAGATTACATATTAGTCGTATGTCCATGTCATCTAGATGTATCTCTTTTAGGCATTCTATAAATTGTTTGTAGTGTACTCTATCAAAAGCTTTGGTGTAGTCTATGAAGCAGGCATATATTGGTTTGTTTACTTCTGTGTATTTTTCGATTAATTTTCTCATGCAGAATATGGCTTCTTTTGTCCCGCTATTTTTCCTAAATACAAACTGCTGCTCATCTAATTCAGTATTGATTTTATTCTGAATCCTTGCTTGTATAACTTTTAGCAAGATTTTTGTAACATGACTCATTAGGCTTATTGTTCTAAAATCACTGCATTCAACTGCACCATTCCTTATAGGCAATGCAATGAAAGTTGATGTTTTTAGTTCATTTGGTATGTATCCTGTGTGGTTTATGTCGTTGTATATGTCTGTAATCACTTCAATGCCAAATCTTCTAGTGCCTGTATCACCTCTATCTGTTTGCTGTCAGGTCCTGCTGCTTTTCCCTTTTTCATTGTTACTATAGCTTTTTCCACCTCAGATTTTAAGATTTTATAGCCTGATGTACATTTTATAACTGGTTTCTTGTCCCTTTGATCCTGAAATAGTTCTGTTATATATTCCTGTCATCTATGTATAATATCCTAATTGTCTCTTAGCATTTTTCCTTTTTTGTCTGCAATGCATCCAACTTCTGTGGCTTTTTTATTTTTATTAGTCATTCTCTTTATTTCTGTGTGCATTCCTCTTAAGTCTTGTTTGCTTTCATAGTTTTTATGTCTATACATTTTTGGCTAAGCCAGTCTTCTTTTGCCATTTTGCACATTTTGCGTGTCTCATTATCTATTTTATTATATTAAGTGTTCTTCGCATGTCTCCTTTCTTCCATTTTTTCTAAGATGGTGTTATTTATCCATTTTTGTTTTTGTTCTTTTCTCTTTTGGGTAAGGCGTCGCAGGTTTCTTGTAAACTTTTCTTTATTCATTTGCCATTTGGTTGTTACTTTTTCATCAGGATTTTCTCTTCTGTATTGTTTAATTCCTTCTTCTAGCAGCTTCAGGTTCTTTACTTGTATTGTATAGGTATATTTAATATCTTTTTGATTTAAAGCTGTTATATCTAGTATATTTGTTGATGAATTAGACTTTTGCTTGTTTCTCTTTAGCTTCATTTTCATTTTAATCATTACAGGATTGTTATCTGAATTAATATCTGCTCCTGGGTAGGTTTGGCTTTCTTTACGCTGTTACGGAACCTTTGTTTTATCATTATGTAATCTATTTGATTACTCTTCTTATCTCCAGGGCTTTTCCATGTGAATAGTTTCCTTTTCTCTTGCTCAAAGTAGGTGTTACATATTATCAGCCTGTTTTCTTCACAGAATTGTATTAATCTTTCTCCTCTCTCAATTCTTTTTCCTAAACCATGATTTCCTATGGTCTTATATCTACCTTTTCCTACTTTAGCGTTCATGTCACCCATTACAATCAAGATGTCTGAAGATTTCACTTGCTTCATAACGTTATTTAGGTCTTCATAGTATGCCTCTATTTGTTCATCTGTGTAGTCTTGAGTAGGTGCATATGTCTGTATTATTGCTATGTCGAATGGTTTTGCTTTCAACTTGAGTAGTATAATCCTATCACTGTATGTCCAGTGGTTACTTCTATATTTTTGTACCTCTCTTTTTATCAGTATTCCTACCCCCCCCCCCCCCCCCCTTTGATGTTCTGTTGTGTTTCCTGAGTATATAAATGTATATTTTTGGTCTTCTATGTACCCACATTCTTTCCATCTTGTCTCTGATATGCCTAAAATATCTATATTTATTCGTTCTGCTTATTGAATCAGATTTTCCAATTTCCCTTCTTGATATAGTCCTAACATTCCAGTACTTATTTTAAGATCTTTCCTCCGACATAAGTTCGAAATCCTCTCCATGGTTTCCTCTGGACTAGTACGTGATGAGGCTCCAATCTCTTTCACGGTGGTCAGCCATATTCGCCTTTCGTGTTCTGAATAGTTCTTTGAAATATTAAACAAAAAAATAAAAGGTCATTTATTTGTATTTAATTATATGTTCACTATTGTATTCACTTTCCTATTCTGACGTTATTTATAAATTTAATCAAGAATTTTGAGTTAGCAGTTGTCTTACTTTTTGCCATTGTGAACGTCAATCAATCAAGTTCGGATCAGGAGCTGTTTACTTGGTTTTTGTCATTTTGAACTTTAATCAAGAGTTTGGAATTTGTAATTATGTTATTTACGTCATGTCATTATTAACGTCAAATTGGACATTTGAATTTTTCTGATTTACGTATGTCTTCATGAAAGTCAACCAAGACGGTTGAATCAGCAACTTTCTGATTTACGTATGTCTTTATGAAAGTCAACCAAGGCGGTTGAATCAGCAACTTTCTGATTTACGTATGTCTTCATGAAAGTCAACCAAGACGGTTGAAACAATAATCATTTTTTTTTAAATGTATGCGGTGTTTAACTTCAATACCTGATTTTATTTTGAATCCAGTTATCTTTGCCTTTTATGATCCTTAATATTTATATATTTTTTTAATGTGCCACTTTAATTTTCAATCTAAAATTCTTCATTTGTAATAGCCTCTTTTATTAAAAATAATTTTGAAATTCAAATTTTAATGTTATAATTTTTATTCTCATTTCTGCTCTATTGTCGGTGATCTTACTGAGCCGTAGACTCTTAACAACATTTTTAATAATTTATTTTCGTCTGTCGTTTTCTCATTTCATGTTTTCCTTATGGAAGCCAATATTGAACAGAAACAAAAATGAAGGACTTTCTACTGGTGTCAGAAAACATTAATATGTAGGGCACATTTGCAATATTGTTTTTGCTTGTTTGAATTCATCTAAAGATTATTATTCTACATCGTCATCTTTTAAAATAATATTAAATGGACGTAAATTGCGTTATTGTGTGGTTTTCAGCAAACAAGCTTCTATATCTGCGACTTTATGTCCAACACATCCAGCCTCAGTGCGGTAAAAATACATGAAATGACATGCCGATTTTTTGACCAGATATTTCCGACTGGTGTTGCCTTCAACAGGAATTTCGTAATGACTCTGGTCATAATTTTACCTGGTGGCTGGATGGTGGATGAACCACATTAATTATTTTTGTAAACCTCCAGTGCTGTTAACGACATTTAAACACGCCTTTTGCTTTTTGTAACTACACAACCCTCAACTATCACTCCTACTCGGCATTTTGAGTAATGATTTATCTTCTCTCTTTGATCCCTACATATGTGACTAGACTAGATGGTCAATATGACTTCCACCGGAAGGTGGAGTAAGATTCAAATTCGTTCTGATTGGCTAAGTCTGAAGCTTCTAGTAACTTTGAGTGTTGATTGGTTTTAGTTCATGCCTTACTATGTTTGTGTATATATATATATATATGGTAATATATATATATATATATATATATATATATATATATATATATATAGTAAAGAAGTTAAAGTACCCCCGTCACGCCAAGTGGCGTATAGGGAATATGTTGTTAGTGACCATAAATTTTACAGACCCTCGGCACATGATTTTTGGGGTAATGTGGTCGGTATTACGCCCATGCCGCTTTACTTTCCCAGAAAAAAATCCGGTACCCATTTAAGGCTGAGTGAACCCGGAAGCCGTCGGTTGGGATAGAACCCTACCTCTTGTCCTTTTTGGTCCAGTTCACTAACTGTATATATATGGGAGCCGCGATAGCTCAGTGGTTAGTGAAAGTGAATTTCCAATGTTAGGAAGAGACAATCATAATTTTTTGGCCATGTAATGAGAAGAGAACAACTTGAATATATTGTAACAACTGAAAACATTGAGGGACGAAGAGATAGAGGGAAGCAAAGAGAAAAAATAACAGACAGCTTAAAAGAATGGCTTGGCAGAAGGTCAACAACAGAAATTATAAATAGCTACCGAGATCGAAAGTTGTGGAGAGACATGACCACCTACGCCACTAGGCCCGGTACTTGATGATGATGAAAGCGTCACGGGCGTAATACCGACCACATTACCCCAAAAATCATGTGCTGAGGGTCTGAAAAATTTATGGTCACTAACACCATATTCCATAAACGCCACTTGGCGTGACGGGGGTACTTTACTTTATATATATAATATTATTATAATATTAATATTGTATTAATAATATATATATATATATATATATATATATATATATATATATATATATATATAAATATTATATAATTATATATATGATATTAAAATTATATATATATATATAATATTATATATAGTATATATATATATATATATATATATATATATATAAATATAATATAATATATTATTAATATAATGTATATATGTATATATATAATAAGGGACATTTATGGATGGAAAATAACCAAAATTTACACATAAAAACATATATAAAGTATAATTGGGTGAATTCTCCAATAGTAATAAAAACTAGGGAAAATTTGCAGATTATCGTTGAATATGAATAAAGATATAAAGTCGCTTGAAAACATTACAACATTAAATAAGATCATAATTAGTGGGAAAAAAAATACGCAAGGGGAAAGAGGCGAGGTCCATCTACCAAAAATTGCTTTGTTTGTTCTGCAGTTGTACCTGGCATTTCAAAATCGAAAACCAGCCATGAGAGAAGTTGCTCAACAAAATATCGCGGACGATTGCTATTGTAGACCAGCACCTTCCTTTTCTAAACAGTCTCTGAAGACGCAAAATGGCATGTGTGAGAGAGAGAGATAGAGAGAGAGAGAGAATAAGAGAAAGAGAGAATAAGAGAGAGAGAGAGAAAGAGAGGGAGAGAGAAAGAGAGAGAGAGAGAGACGAGTCTGATAAAGTTGTGTATTTTTTAAATTTGAGCTTACAAATGTGAAATCTGAGTTCTAACTCTGGTACCTAGATTTAGTGTTGAGACGATGTGCTACTGCAGAATCCACCAAATATCTTCGATAAATAAAATGACGTAAATAAGTATCGTATGATAATTTAAAGTGAATAAAAATTGACTAGTTGATCTAAACAATCAGAGAAAAGTCACTGGTTTTTGACAAGGCAAATGTTACTAAGGCCTCGTAATATCATTAATGGAATATATAGTATAAGCCACAGTGTAATAGAGTATAGCTAGTGAGAGCATGGGAGCAGGTAACTTAGTTGTTACCCGCTTCTCAATAGACAATAGCAGTAACAAATGGTAGCGACCATCAGTGTTAAGACATACAATTTAAGTATGGAAAATTTCCAGCCAGATAACAAGATGTAGAAACAAAGTTAAGGGAGTAAAAGTTTATAGTGGGTAGTGGACACACAGGGGGAGGAAGCTAAGGTAGAAAGGTCAAGAATTATCCTGGACATAATAGTTAATGGAAATTTCCACGCGGAAACCATGTTGTGGAAGTGACTATAGTATGCATTGACCTCATGACTTTACTGTCCGGTGAACAGCTACCAAGAAATGTCAGAGTCATGAAGTAATAATTATTTTAAATAGGTTATAGAAATCACGAAGAGAATCTGTTATTGTAAAATAGGAGGACAGTTGAGACACGGGTCAGATTTTGGAGTTCAGGTCTCGGACACAGAGTGAGGAGGGCTGACCGAGTTGCAATTTGTCACTTCGCGACAAACTTGCGACAATTTTATTGACTACTGATTTTCAGGTGAAGAGTTGTGGTTGAGTATTTAAACTTCAACACTATAGGTTTGAGACAGTCAGGATTAAATTAGTCAGGAATGAGAATAGTCAAGATGTAGACTAAGTAAGCCGAAGGCAGTTAGATAGAGTTAGAACAGTCAGAACAGTTAGAAAGTTAAGATTAGAAAGTGAAGCCAGTAAGTTAGGAAGTTAGAATCTTAAAGTTGTAGTTGTAAGTCAGTTGAGAGGTTATTAAGTTGATAGAGAGTAGTAGAAATAGTTACTAATTTAGTGTTTGTGAAGTTTTTTTGAGAGTCCAAGAATTATGCTTCATATTTCTCATGAACGTAAGTTGAATAATGTTGTATATAAGATATGCACTTGGGGCTGATCATAGTCATCGGCTATTTGCCTCAGAGAAGTCCCGGATTAATTAGCAATAATCTAAGATAAGTGCATCCGCCACTAGTCGATCATTGTGTATAGAGATCAATAAACTTGATTATCATTATGTATTCAAAAAAGAGTCTGTCTTGAATTACCTGTTGTGATCAAACAAAATAAATGTGATGTGCTGTCAAGAGAGTACAAAGATAATATAAATAATAAATAACATTACAGCTCTATAACAACAGAAGGGAGCGGGAGTCGCTATAGCTCAGTGGCTAGTGAACTGGACTACAAAGGACAAGAGGTCGGATTCTTTCCTGATAGACCTCTTCCGGGTTCACCCAGCCTTACATGGGTACCGGATTTTTTTCTGGGAAATTAAAGCGGCACGGGCGTAATACCGACCACATTACCCCCAAAAATCATGTGCCGAGCTCTACAAAAATTAAGGTCACTAACACCATATTCCATATACTCCACTTGGCGAGACAGGGCACTTTACTTTACTTACAGAAGGGAGAGACTTAAAAGTAGATATACCAAAGACATTGAACTCATTACAGACTACTCTCACTTAGAGAGCAGCTTGGGCGATGAGAAACGCACTTCATGTAAGCGCTTCAAAGAACGACGTCCTTTACTGTACAAATACCTGGTTCTTACAGGTAAAATACGCATACGAGTATATAAGTATAAGAGTAACTAGGTAAATGGCCCTTCATGTCTTGTTAGTTGTTTCAGAGAATATAGAGTTAGTGACCACATTTTTCCATTACCAAAGACATTTATATGAGCATTATGGTCAGCATCACGTCTTGCCGTCATTGCTTTCCAGGAAAAATCTATGGTACCTTTTTTGAAGAATGGGTGAACCATAGAGCCTTACCAATAATAAATAAATAAACACAAAACGCAGTTTCTGAGAATTGAATCCTGCCCTTCTGTTAGGGAGCGAGCACACTAACCGCTCAACCTATGACACACAAACACATTTATTTACATTTACGTTGACACAACACATTTAACTGCTTGTGTATCTATGATGTCATGTTTATTGACTGTCTATAATCTCGTTATGAATAATGCTCAATGCGGGCTTTACACGCGGATAATTTTAATTTACGAAAGTTCAATTTATTGATGTGGATGTCATGGAGTACTGACGTTGTACGTGAATCAAAACCAACGGAAAAGTTACACGTGCGTGGCACAGAGCATGAGTCATATGACTGTTTGCATGATGGGAAATGAAAATAGCCTATAACTCCGTTGGATGAATATTGTACAAACTCTCACCCTTTGGGTAAGAAGATTGTGAATTTATATTGATCCGGGTGAATCATCCCCACAACCTTGGTATTCTTGCAATAAATAATATTGAAATGAAACACCATTAAAATGCAATGAAATTCGTTTCATGCTACCCATTTTTTATTGTAATAATCACAAGGGTAAGGGCAGCAATTTGACTCTAATGTTGATTTTTGATATAATGAATACTATAACTGTTTTGATCGGTCTTTCTAAATAATTATTAGATCACATGTTTACGAAGAAAATCGATTACAGGATATATAAATTGTTTAGGTAAAGTACTACCCTGGTACCCATTTCTGCCAGTGGCTGGGTCGACCGCGTGGTATCTTTTTCCAACCACGAGTACAATTCACACTGGTTCCAGCGGGAATCGAAAACAGGTTGTTCGAACGTCGTTATCCCAGTCGGATGGTTCTCCCAAATAGGCTACCGAGGCCCCCATGTTTATGGTATTTTGTTCTAGACCATGGTGTTCTCTGCTGCTTTGTTTTAAATTGCGACAAAATTTGTTATAGATTATTTAATGTAACATATAGGGAATATGGTGTTTGTTTATGGCCGTATTAAAAATAAATTGTTTGTTATATTTACAGTTGATGTTGTCAGTGTTGTGTCAGATATGCTCTTTTTTTTTCTCACAGAAAATATATCTAGTACTCATTTTCAGATTCTAGGTGAATCCAGAAACAGTGTCGGAGCGAAACAAATCCACATTTGCAAATTGAACCCGAACTAACCTAATTAGTAGGCGAGCGCACTAACAATTTGGCAACCATTTATTATATTTTGTTTTAAGAGTGATAATAATAATGGCGAAGGAAGAAATTGAAAACGGAGCAAAATGATTGCAAAACAATTTCAAGTAAAGGCGAGCGTCCTTAAAGTTATTCTTCTTCTACTTTTCAGCTCCCTGTGGAGCATAGGCCTTTAACAAACACTTTCCAAACCGTTCTGTTTCTTGTCATTCTTTTAAGATTGTTCCATGTCTGTCCCGTCATCGTCATCTCTGCTTTTATCTGTCTTCTCCAAGAATTCCTTGGTCTTCCTCTTTGTTTTTTCCCCTGGAGATTCCAAAAATGGACCTGTTGTGTAATAAATACTCTCAGTTGGCTTCCGCAGTGTGTGTCCTATCCAGCGCCATCGACTTCGCTGTATCTCTTTATCCAATGGTATTTGACTGGTACTTTTCCATAACTCTATGTTAGTGATTTTGTCCTGCCATTTCCATCCTTTTATTCTGCGTAAGCATCCAGTAATGAAAGTCTTTATCTTCATGATTGTCATTTTAGTTGTTCTCCATGTTTCACAGTCATATAATAAGACTGGCATAACATTGGAGTTGTTAAAGTTATTAGTTTCAGAAAAACAAGGGAAAATAATGACAGAATAAGCTCCGTGCATGTCACGTGTAAATTTACAGACAAATTGAACGAAGAGTCATCAGAGTTCTTCTCGCTTAGTTTAACTTTCTTTCTTCCTTTCTCTCTTTCTTTCTTTATTTTTTTATTTCACCGACAGCTAAACGAATAGGTAAACATCTTTGCCACACAAAATAAGAGATCAGGTGGATGGTAGATGGGATGACTGATAGCCTGAGTGACAGAAACAAATGGCTGATATAAATGACTAACTGAATGATAGTTGGTCGGTTTGATAGATGAACTGACAAGCTGACAGAATAAAAACAAAATGAAAGAAGAACCAAAGAAAGATCAATGGACTGTCAGATAGACTAATAAATAGAGAGATTGGTTTAGAGTCTAATTTGAGATAGACTGATGACCGACTCCACGACACGACTGACTCACATACGGGCTGTCAGAGAACTAGGCTTTCCGCCTCCGTCATACATGAACGACTACTAATTCTATTTAAAAGGAAAAATTTGCATACTTGACAGATGGTCTTAACAGACCATGGTTATTCTCGTTCTATAAAAGTGAACATACACAATTTCGTCTTTGATGACTTTGCATATCTTTTTGTGTTACCAACACTTTCTTATATAGATAGTTAAATGAAATAAATATATGCATCTTTATATCACTGGGATCTTTGTATGTTATCCGGATCGAGGGTCGGAATCTAAAAGGACATTGTCCACTTAACTTTAGCAGCACACACAAAAAAAAAACACAGTAAGATGACTAATGTTGTTATCGAAAAGATCGGGACGTAAGTATTCCGCAGTAGTTAGCGCATTGGCTTGAATATACAATGATCATGGGTTTAATTCTAACTTCATTTCTCCTATCGAAACAATTAAGTAGACCAGCGATCATTGGCCCACAGCTGAAAATACACGATTTCACACCTTCCAATTGGTCTCCTTGACAGAAGTGTCGTCATAGCAACAGTCTGTGACAAAAATGCTTAGCCAACTACTAAAGTTCCCCGAGGTTATTGGATGATGACGAAGTCTGTCAATGGTGTCCTAAAGATCCCCGAGTAATGGGATGATGACGAACTCTGTCAATGGTGTCCTAAAGATCCCCGAGGTAATGGGATAATGACGAAGTCTGTCAATGGTGTCATAAAGATCCCCGAGGTTATGGGATGATGACAAAGTCTGTCAATGGTGCCCCAATGATCCCCGAGGTTATGGGGTAATGTTGTAGTCTGTCAGTGGTGTCCCAAAGATTCCCGAGGTTATGGGGTAATGTTGTAGTCTGTCAGTGGTGTCCCAATGATCCCCGAGTTTATGGGGTAATGTTGTAGTCTGTCAGTGGTGTCCCAAAGATCCCCGAGGTTATGAGGTAATATTGTAGTCTATCAGTGGTGTTCCAGTGATCCCCGAAGTTATGGGATGATGTTGTAGTCTGTCAGTGGTGTCCCAAAGATCCCCGAGGTTATGGGATGATGTTGCAGTCTGTCAGTGGTGTCCCAAAGATCCCGAGGTTATGAGGTAATGTTGTAGTCTGTGAGTGGTGTCCCAAAGATCCCCGAAGTTATGGGGTAATGTTGTAGTCTGTCAGTGGTGTCCCAAAGATCCCCGAAGTTATGGGATGATGTTGTAGTCTGTGAGTGGTGTCCCAAAGATCCCCGAAGTTATGGGGTAATGTTGTAGTCTGTCAGTGGTGTCCCAAAGGTTCCCGAGGATATGTGGTAATGTTGTAGACAGTCAGTGGTGTCCCAAAGATCCACAGGGTTATGGGATGACGATGAAGTTATATCTGTAGCAGTTTTCGTTGGTTCTGTTTATTACTGTAATTTGTGTGTGCATGTTCCCCCCCCCCCCCCCCCCCAAATACATAATTAATGTATTTGCATTTCGTTATATTACCTTCACCTTAATTATTTATTCGTTTATCTAATTTTATAGCCACCGATATTAACGTGACATGAGTGTGCTTGACATGAACATAACTCACTGAGAAGAGTTTGACAAGTTCAATTGGAGGCAGGCAATAAACGCTGGCCGTAATGTGGGCGAGCTCAAACCGAAACAAGCTGGCGATTCTAGACGTGCCTGAATGGAGAACAAGCAATTTGTGACACAGGGCATTAAATTTGCTATCTCTCGACAATAATGGAATAATGGAATCCCGACATCAACAATAATAAAGCACAGAAAAAAACATTATTTTTGTTATTTACACACATCAAGAATTACACTTTAAATAGTGTTGATAAAGGCATGGCCAGCGTTTCTAAAGATCTAATCACTAACCTGTGTGTTATAACGATATCAACATTAGTGATACTAATAGTGAAACTATCTAACGAGATATCATTTAGTGAATACGAACGTATACAAAGCTGATGAGTGATTTTGTAGTCGCCATGGGTGATTTATGTGTAGTCGGCGTTAGGTCATATCAAACCAGATTTGGCAAAGATTCAAACAGTGTTGATATATCATCATCATCATCATTGAGTGCCGTCTCCGCAACGAAGGTTGGCTACCATGGAGCGCCATTTTGCTCTATCTCTTGCTTTGATGGTGCAGGTTGTCATCGGTTGATTTGTCCATCTTTTGATGTTACTCGTCCATGTTAATCTTGGTCTGCCTCTGCCTCTTTTACCTTGTATTTTCCCCTCCAGGATCACTTTCAGTAGGCTGTTGTGTCTTTTAACATGGCCTAAGAATCGCATTTGTCTTGTTCTAATTGTGTTCAGAAGTTCTCTTTTCATTTTTAGTTGTTTTAAGACTTTGTCATTTGTTTTCTTTTCCTTCCATCCAATTCTACCTATTTTTATATATATCCACATTTCAAAGGCTTCAATTCTCTGTTCTGTTTTCTTGTCTAATGTCCATGTTTCAGCACCATATAGGAATATTGAGAAGATGTAACATTTTGCTATTCTTAGTTTTAGCTCTGGTGTTATTTGTTTTGATGTTAGTATGTCCTTCATGACATTAAAATTACTTTTTGCCATTCCTATTCTTTTGTTTATTTCAGATGTACAGTTTCCATCACTGGTTATAGTATGTCCAAGGTAGTTGTAGTTCTGAACTGTCTCCAGGTCTATTCCTTCAACTTTGATATCCACTTGTGGGTTTTGAGTATTTTCTTTGTTTATGATCATAGTTTTAGTCTTTTTGATATTCATATCTAATCCATATTTTTTGCTTGTCGTGTTTATTACATTAAGTAATTATTGTAGGTCTTTAGGATTTTCTGCTAGTAGTACAGTATCGTCAGCATATCTTAGGTTATTGATTATCTTTCCATTAATGTGTAGGCCTGGCATCTCTATGATGTTTTTAAAGATTTGCTCAGTGTATAGATTGAACAAGCTTGGTGATAGGATGCATCCTTGTCTTACTCCTCTTTTTATATCAATGGGTGTAGAGAACTCTTTGTTATATTTTATTATTGCTGTTTGCTCACAGTATAGATTGCATATTAGTCGTATATCCATGTCATCTAGATGTATCTCTTTTAGGCATTCTATAAGTTGTTTGTGGTGTACTCTATCAAAAGCTTTGGTGTAGTCTATGAAGCAGGCATATATTGGTTTGTTTACTTCTGTGTATTTTTCGATTAATGTTCTCATGCAGAATATGGCTTCTTTTGTCCCGCTATTTTTCCTAAATCCAAATTGCTGCTCATCTAATTCAGTATTGATTTTATTCTGAATCCTTCCTTGTATAACTTTTAGCAAGATTTTTGTAACATGGCTCATTAGGCTTATTGTTCTAAAGTCACTGCATTCAACTGCACCATTCTTTTTAGGCAATGCAATGAAAGTTGATGTTTTTAGTTCATTTGGTATGTATCCTGTGTGGTATATGTCGTTGCATATGTCTGTAATCACTTCAATGCCAAAATCTTCAAGTGCCTGTATCATCTCTATCTGTATGCTTTCAGGTCCTGCTGCTTTTCCCCTTTTCATTGTTTTTATAGCTTTTTCCACCTCAGATTTTAAGATTTTATAGCCTGATGTACATTTTATAACTGGTTTCTTGTCCCTTTGATCATGAAATAGTTCTGTTATATATTCCTGCCATCTATCTATGATATCCTTATTGTCTGTTAGCATTTTTCCTTTTTTGTCTGCAATGCATCCACCTTCTGTGGCTTTTTTATTTTTATTAGTCATTCTCTTTATTTCTGTGTGCATTCCTCTTAGGTCTTGTTTGCTTTCCATAGTTTCTATTTCTCTACATTTTTGGCTGAGCCAGTCTTCTTTTGCCTTTTTGCACATTTTGCGTATCTCATTATCTATTTTATTGTATTGGGCAGTGTTCTTCGCTTGTCTCCTTTCTTCCATTTTTTCTAAGATGGTGTTAGTTATCCATTTTTGTTTTTTGTTCTTTTCTCTTTTGGGTAAGGTGTCGCAGGCTTTTTGTATGCTTTTCTTTATGCATTGCCATTTGGTTGTTACTTTTTCATCAGGATTTTCTCTTCTGTATTGTTCAATTCCTTCCTCTAGCAGCTTCTGGTATGTGTTCTTTACTTGTATTGTATAGGTATCTTTAATATCTTTTTGATTTAAAGCTGTTATGTCAAGTGGGTTTGTTGATGAATCAGATTTTTGCTTGTTTCTCTTTAGTTTGATTTTCATTTTAATCATTACAGGATTGTGATCAGAATTAATATCTGCTCCTGGGTAGGTTTTGGCTTTCTTTACGCTGTTACGGAACCTTTCTTTTATCATTATGTAATCTATTTGATTCCTCTTCCTATCTCCAGGGCTTTTCCATGTGTATAGTTTCCTTTTCTCTTGCTCAAAGTAGGTGTTACATATTATCAGCCTGTTTTCTTCACAGAATTGTATTAATCTTTCTCCTCTGTCATTTCTTCTTTCTAAACCATGATTTCCTATAATTGTCTTATATCTACCTTTTCCTACTTTAGCGTTCATGTCACCCATTACAATCAAGATGTCTGAAGATTTCACTTGCTTCATAACTTTATTTAGGTCTTCATAGTATGCCTCTATTTGTTCATCTGTGTAGTCTTGAGTAGGTGCATATGTCTGTATTATTGCTATGTCGAATGGTTTTGCTTTCAACTTGAGTAGTATAATCCTATCACTGTATGTCCAGTGGGTACTTATATATTTTTGTAGCTCTCTTTTTATCAGTATTCCTACCCCCCTTTGATGTTCTGTTGTGTTTCCTGAGTATATAAATGTATATTTTTCGTCTTCAATGTACCCACATTCCTTCCATCTAGTCTCTGATATGCCTAAAATATCTATATTTATTCGTTCTGCTTCTTGAATTAGATTTTCCAATTTCCCATGTTGATATAGAGTCCTAACATTCCAAGTACTTATTTTAAGATCTTTCCTTCGACATAAGTTCGAATTTCTCCGACTCTCCATGGCTTCCTCTGGACTGGTACGTGATGAGGCTCCAATCTCTTTCACGGTGGTCAGCCATGTTCGTCTTTCGTGTTCTGAACATGCCTCTTGTGTACCACACACTTTGCTGTTTTCGCTTTCTGGGCCGTTGATCATTCTTGATTCCTCCGCCTCCATCCACCAAACCATGTGCTTGCCTATCGAACCGCGAACACACAACACAAAGAAGAATAAATCATATTCCACTTAAATATCGGCAATCACAGTCCATCCCCACGTTAGAAGTAAAACATACACCAAACGGGAGAATAGCAACACATAGTTTCACAACTAGACTGTCGCGTAAATCATTTAAATATATCAGCAAGAGCCGAATTATAAAAATCGACTACACGAAGCCGCCATGACACCGGAAGTCCCCATATTAAAGGTTTTATTATATATCAATAATTTTGATATCAATAATTTAATATATCAATAAAGTTGATATATCAATAAAATATAATAAATGCAGAAGAAAATGACATTAGTTAAAAAAAAAAAACTCAAAAAGTTTTGATAATTGTCTAAGATAATACCAACTGAACACATCTTTATTATCGCTGGGAAAGGGGAAGAAAACAAACACAAACAACGAGAATATGAAATATTTATATTTCCGTGAAAGCTCATGCAGGGCAATTGTTAGTGAGTTGATCTAATGAAAACAGGTGGTTGAATTCGATTCCTACCAGTGGCTTCTAGATTCACGAAGTCTTAAATAGTTATTTTAATTATTTTTTTTGTCTGTGGTAAAAATACTGCACTGGCGTAATGCTGCCCACGTTACTAAAAATATGTGACAATGGTAAAAAAAAAAAATTATATGGGCACTAACACTGTGTAGGTCTTGCACGTAAAGGGGATATTCTTTTTTTCTTTCGTTCTGTTTTAAAAAATCGAACCAGCAAGATGCAGACCTAACGAATGCCGGCAACGCTTCGAGAAAGATCTTACTAATGTTGAGAAAGATCTAACTATTGTTGAGAGAGATCTAACTATTGTTGAGAGAGATCTAATTATTTTTTAGAATGATCTAACTATTTTTGAGAGAGATCTAACTATTTTTTAGAATCTCTCTCTCTCTCTCTCTCTCTCTCTCTCTCTCTCTCTCTCTCTCTCTCTCTCTGCGATCAGGACTCAATCAGAGTAGTATTCCAGACTCTCACATAAAGACAGCTGTCTGTTTAAGTGAATTGACATCATAATTAACGTCAATTAGAGTGTTAGATCCACTCTGCTTGAATACTTGTTAAAACGTTGTACTGTGTTCTGCGCCTGTGGCCCAGTGCATCCGATTTCAGCCAGCATTTTGTTCAGGTTTGCTTTCCTTAGCCTTTGATTGTCTCCAATCTTCCTGCAAGGCAGCAGATTGTCTTTTCTGTGGGGGATTCTGCCCTTAGATGGTCGGCCCTCCCAGGTTTACGAGTACCCTCTGCCCGAGTCACTAGAGGTGACTAACACAAACATGCACACACAAAGATATGAGATGTGACTAACACTGACATGATTTTTTAGAACGATCTAACTATTTTTCAGAGAGATCTAACAATTTTTTAGAATGATCTAACTAACTATTTTTGAGAGAGATCTAACGTTTTTTTAGAATGATCTAACTAACTATTTTTTGAGAGAGATCTAACGATTTTTTTAGAATGATCTAACTATTTTTGAGAGAGATCTAACTATTTTTTAGAGAGATCTAACTATTGTTGAGAGAGATCCAACTATTGTTGGGGGAGATCTAACTATTTTTTTTAGAAGGATCTAACTATTGTTGAGAATGATCTATTTTTTTTAGAAGGATCCAACTATTGTTGAGAATGATCTTTTTTTTTTAGAAGGATCTAACTATTGTTGAGAATGATCTAACTAGTGTGTAGAAGGATCTAACTATTGTTGAGAATGATCTAACTAGTTGTGTAGAAGGATCTAACTATTGTTGAGAATGATCTAACTAGTGTGTAGAAGGATCTAACTATTGTTGAGAATGATCTAACTAGTGTGTTGATGGATCTAACTATTGTTGAGAAAGATCTAACATATATTATTGAAAAAGATCTCAATTTTATGGACACGTTGAGTGCAATGATGATGACCCTCAAATAACTCACTAACTCAATCTAAGTTTTTTTCGAGATAGGCCATATATCTATTGCTGAGAAAGATTTATCTCTTTTAGAAAGGTTTTTTTTAGAAAGATTTAACTATTATTGAGAAATTTCTAATTTTTATTGTGAAAGATCTACCTTTTTAAAGAAAGATTTAACTATTATTGAGAAAGATCTAACTTTTATTGAGAAAGATCTAACAATTGTTGAGGAAGATCAAATAACTATTATTGAGAAATATCTAACATTTGTTGAGAAATATCTAACATTTGTTGAGAAATATCTAACATTTGTTGAGAAATATCTAACATTTGTTGAGAAATATCTAACATTTGTTGAGAAAAATAACGGAATTCGCCTATCACCGATGCAACTTTTGTTAGTATTGACCCCGTTGAATGGCCAGTGTTACTTGAACCAGCGTGACCTTGACACTGAGCGAGAGAGAAAGAGAACGAGAGAGAGAGAGAGAGTGAGTGAGAGTGAGAGTGAGAGAGACTGGGTGGATATGATTAGAGTTCTACCTGACGCCGGTTTCCGTGACACAGGGTGAGTAATAGCACCGTGATAATAGGCACAGCTTGATACGTGCCTCGATAAAGTACAGGGAGGGTAGAGTCGTATTGGAAGTTCAGATTAATGGAGGGTTGAGAGGATGGGTAGTGAGAAGGACAGTTAGAGATAATAAGGCGAGAATGTGTAAAAATAGTAGGAGTTCCAGAAAGACAGAGAGAAGGAACATGAAAGAAGACAGAGAGAGAGAGTGGGAAAGAATATAAGACAACCGGAGAAGAAGAGTTAATATAAGGGGAAAAAAAACAGTTTTCTTCCTTGGAAAGAAAAAAATAATTGTTTGTGCTTGAAATCTGAGTATTCATTTAGGGGTACCATTATGTGTTATAAAGTATGGTTAGCCCATTCGTGCATGAGAGAGAGAGAGAGAGAGAGAGAGAGAGAGACAGACAGACAAGAGAGAGAGAGAGAGAAAAACAGACAGACAGACAGACAGAAGGGGTGGTGAGAGAAAAAAGAAAGAAAGAAAAGAAGAAAACCAGAAAGAAATAAAAAAAAGAAAGAAAAAATGAAAATATAGAAAAAAGGAAAAAAAAGAAACAAACAATGAAAGAAAAAAGAGGCGATAAAATAAGTTACGAGAAAGAGATACTTGGATTAGGGTAGAAATGCAAAGAAGAAAAACTAGCTCGAAAGAACGAAATATTAACAAAACAGGGAAATAATTGTGAGGGTTGACAGAATGTAAGGTGGAAAAGGGGGGGGGGGGAGGAGAATTAGGGGCATTGAGGAAGAGAAAAAACGCCGTCAAGGAAAGAAAGCTAGGTATGTAAAGGTGATTACGGAAAGAAAGATAGGAATGTAAAGATGATCACGGAAAGAAAGCTAGGAATGTAAAGGTGATCACGGAAAGAAAGCTAGGAATGTAAAGGTGATCACGGAAAGAAAGCTAGGAATGTAAAGATGATCACGGAAAGAAAGCTAGGAATGTAAAGGTGATCACGGAAAGAAAGCTAGGAATGTAAAGGTGATCACGGAAAGAAAGCTAGGAATGTAAAGGTGATCACGGAAAGAAAGCTAGGAATGTAAAGATGATCACGGAAAGAAAGCTAGGAATGTAAAGGTGATCACGGAAAGAAAGCTAGGAATGTAAATGTGATCACGGAAAGAAAGCTAGGAATGTAAAGGTGATCACGGAAAGAAAGCTAGGAATGTAAAGGTGATCACGGAAAGAAAGCTAGGTATGTAAAGGTGATCATGGAAAAAAAAGCTAGGAATGTAAAGGTGATATCGGAAAGAAAGCTAGGAATGTAAAGGTGATCACGGAAAGAAAGCTAGGTATGTAAAGGTGATCACGGAAAGAAAGCTAGGGATGTAAAGGTGATCACGGAAAGAAAGCTAGGGATGTAAAGGTGATCAAGGAAAGAAAGCTTGGGTTGTAAAGGTGATCACGGAAAGAAAGCTTGGGTTGTAAAGGTGATCACGGAAAAACATTTGGGTTGCTAGCAAGGAAACATTTTCAGGAAACAGAAATAGAGTTAGATAGAAAAGAGAGATAGTTGCTGTGATAGTTATAAAAAAGTAATTTTGAGAAAATATAAAAGTAGGTATAACAAAAAATCATTACAAGCAAAAATAAATGGATTAGATATGAATATCTAAAAGACTAAAACTATTATCATAAACCAAGATAATACTAAAACCTACAAGTGGATATCAAAGTTGAAGGAATAGACCAGGAGACAATTCAGAGCTACAACTACCTTGAGCCTTCTATAGGCAGTGATGGAAAATGTACAACTGAAATAAACAAAAGAATAGGAATAACAAAAAAGTAATTTTAATGCAATGAAAATATCATCATGATAAAGTATCAAGCCTGCTGGCGTAGGTGATCATGTCTTTCCACAACTTTCGATCTCGACAGGTGAGCATGTCTCCCCACAACATTCGATCACGACAGTTATTTATCAATTCTGTTTTTGACCTACTGCCGAGCCATTCTCTTAAGCTGTCTGGTATATTTTCTCTTTGTTTCCCTCTATCTCTTCGTCACTCAATTTTCCCTGTTGTTACAATATATCCCATCTGTTATATTCTTATTACATGGCCAAAAAAAATGATGATTGTTTTTTCCTATAGTTGAACACGTCACACAGGTTGGTGGGTTTCCGGTTTTTTCTGCCCTCAGGTCTTAGAAAATTTCTAGTTGGCTGTGGTTGGTATATGCAACCTGAATCGCCTGTCACCAAAGGCAATTTATTTGCGCTAACTACGTTACCACTAAGGCATTGGATAGAACTAGAAGGGGAGGCAATCGCGTGCTGATGCGATTTCTCATGAACTGGATATTGCTGGATGTAAAGAGGAGATAATTAGACTAACCAAGGGCAGTAATAATGACTTCAAAATTCATCTTGTGTATAATATGAAAGCCAGCAGGAAATCGTTGTAATTTTTTTTACCTTCTCGTTTACTAAACATGGAGAATGATAATGAGATGAAATGTAGTTTTAACAAAAAAAAAAAAAAAGCAGCTGAATTCCAGATTAATTATAGACTTCTTTATGTAGAATTAGTTGTAGAATTACCTGTATTGAATTCTTAGCCTGAATGAACTCGGACCAAGGTTAGATTTAATTCACGTTCTTTCTTCAAAATGTAGCACTCACATTATTTGTGGACGGTTTATTTTGAGGCTTTTCGCGGGTCCGTGAAGGTCGAGATGCCATCTGTCGTTATTAGTACTGTCAGCGGACTAAACAAAGAGATTTGACTACGTCCACCAGTGGTACTAAAAGTCGTTTCTTTGAAGTCGGAACGTGTACGGAGACACAGAAAATAATAATAAGGGGCGTGACTATATCGACTTTAACAGGCTACGATTTCCCATTTTGGATTATTTCATCAGTGATAGGGGTATGGAAAAGTAACAGAAGGTAGCAACTTTGAATTCTGGGGACAGACGGCACTGTAGGCAAGTAACATGATATGAAAGGTTGCATTAATTCATGAACTCTCTTCGTTTTAGACAAAATTTCATTATTGAAGGTTCGCTACCAGAAATTGTAATTTCTCTCTCTCTCACTCTCTCTCTCTCACTTTCTCTCTCTCACTCTCTCTCACTCACTCTCTCTCTCTCTCACTTTCTTTCTCTCACTCTCATTCTCTCTCTCACTCACTCTCTCTCACTCTCTCTCACTCACTCTCTCTCACGCGTTATCTCTCACTATCTTTCTCACTTTCTCTCTCACTCACTTTCTCACTCACTCTCTCTCACTCTCTCTCGCACTCTCTTTCTCACTCACCCTATCTCACTCACTTTCTCACTCACTCATTTTCTCTCTCTCTCACTCACTCACTCTCTCTCTCTCAATCTCTCACATTTTCTCTCACTCTCACTCACTCTCTCTTACATACTCTCTCACATACTCTTTCACTCTCTCACTTACTCTCACACTCTCTTACTTAATGACTCTCTCTCACTCACTCTTACAAACTCTCTCTCACACACTCTCTCACTTTCTCTCTCTCTCATTGTCTCTCTCTCATTCTCCTACTCTCTCTCACTTTCGCTTTCCCAATCTCTCTCTCTCACTTTCTCTTTCTCACTCTCTCTCATTTTCTCTCTCTCACTCTCCCAATCTCTCTCTCACTTTCTCTCTTTTCACCCACTCTCTCTCACTCTCCCTCACTCTCTCTCACCCACTCTCACTCACTCTCTCTCACCCATTCTCTCCCACTCTCTCAATCTCTCTCTCTCACTTTCTCTCTCACCCACTCTCCCTCACTCTCCCGCACTCTCTCTCACCCACTCTCTCGCACTCTCACAATCTCTCTCTCACTTTCTCTCTCTCTCATCCACTCTCTCTCACTCTCGCTCACCCACTCTCAATCACTCTCTCTCACTCTCCCTCACTCTCTCTCACTCTCCCAATCTCTCTCTCACTTTCTCTCTCTCACAAACTCTCTTTCACTCTCGCTCACCCACTCTCACCCACTCTCTCTCTCACTCTCCTTCACTCTCTCTCACCCACTCTCCCTCACTCTCTCTCACCCACTCTCTCTCTCTCACTCTCCCAATCTCACTCTCCCAATCTCTCTCACCCACTCTCTCTCACTCTCGCTCACCCACTCTCTCTCAATCTCTCTCACCCACTCTCTCTCTCTCACTCTCCTAATCTCACTCTCCCAATCTCTCTCACCCACTCTCTCTCACTCTCTCTCACCCACTCTCTCCCAATCTCTCTCACCCACTCTCACTCTCTCTCTCTCTTTTGCCATGATAATTCACACTTTCATTGTTTCTGATGTCCATCTACAGAAGATGACTTTAGTCTTTGCCCGCCTCTACCTTATCTCCTCTGCACCTTTCCTTCCACGATGACCCATATCAGCTTATTTTGCTTATTTATTTTCCATGCTTCCAAAATAATGTCATTTGGTCTTTGATCGAACCGTGTGTAATAATTCTTTCTTCATTTTCAACAACTTCTAACTGCATTATTTCTGGTATTTTCTGCCCACCCAGTTATTTAACTTTAATTACTTCATTAATAAACGATGATACGTGAGTTGCTGCCATAACAAGACACGATAACTTGACTATTTTAATAACAACCAATTATACAATTACTATTTTCGCAACAAGATATGATATTGTTACTACTTCAATCATCATCATCATCAAGTACCGGGCCTACTGGTATAGGTGATCATGTCTCTCCACAACCTTCGATCTCGACAGTTCTTTATCATTTCTGTTGTCGATCTTCTGCATTACTACAAGCCATTCTCTCAAGCTGGCTGGTATTTTCTCTCTTTGTTTCCCTCTATCTCTTCGTCCCTCAATTTTTCCAGTTGTTACAATATATTTCAGTTGTTCTATTCTCATTACATGACCAAAAAATGATGATTGTTTCTCCCTAATATTGGAAATTAGCTCTCTTTTTGCTTTGACCTCTTTCAGAACATTTTCATTACTCTTCTTAGCTGTCCATGGTATTCTCAACATTCTTCTGTAAAACCACATTTCTACAGACTCCAGTGATTTTCTTGTCCGTTGTCCTATTTTTCATGATTCACATCCATATGTTAAAACTGGCTCTACATAACATTTAAGAACTCTTTTTCTTGTTTCTATTGTCAAAGATTGCATAGTATCTTCCTCATTTTCTGGAAAGCTGCTTTTGCCTGAGTCTTTCTGCATCTCACCTCTTTTGTACATCTTCCGTCTGAGGTTAACAAAGTTCCCAAATATTTAAATTCATTCGCCTGTTTTAATATTGTTCCTCTTGTCTTTATTCTGCACTGAGGTGATGTCTTTTTCTTTGTTGTTACCATTACTTCTGTCTTTTTGCTATTAAGGCTGAGTCCTTTATTTTTGCTTTCTTTCAATATATAAAAAAAAAAAAAAGTAAAGTACCCCCGTCACGCCAAGTGGCGTATAGGGAATATGGTGTTAGCGACCATAAATTTTACAGACCTTCGGCACATGATTTTTGGGGTAATGTGGTCGGTATTACGCCCGTGCCGCTTCACTTTCCCAGAAAAAAATATGGTACCCATTAAAGGCTGTGTGAACCCGGAAGCCATCGGTTGGGATCGAACCCTACCCCTTGTCCTTTGTAGTCCAGTTCACTAACCACTGAGCTATCGCGGCTATTCTTTCACTATAATGTCCAACATTTCTTGTAGCTCATTTCCACTCTTAGCGATTAATACTGTATCATCAGCATACCTTTGATTATTTTTATATTATAACCTCCAATTGTTATTCCAGGCATGCCCCTTATGGATCTTAAAATAATCTCACTATAAATATTAAACAAATCTGGTGACAGCACACAACCTTGTCTAACACCCTGTTTTATTTCTTGAAACATTCCCGATTGGTTTCCAGTTCTTATGGCCGCTGTTTGTTGCCAGTACATGTTCTTTATTATTCTTAGATCTTTGCTATCTACGTTTATGCTTTCTAAAATTTTGATTATTTCTTGGTACTATACATTTTCAAATGCTTTGGTATAATCTATGAAGCATAGGTATAGATCTGTTTTCACCTCTATGGCTCTTTCTACTAAAGATCTTATGATATAAATGGCATTGCTTGTTCCTTTATCTCTAACAAAACCACACTGTTCATCGCTATTTTCTGGACTGATTTTGTTTCGCACTCTTCGCATGATGATTCTTTGTAATATCTTTGTCTAGTGACTCATAAGGCTTATTGTGCGATGATCATCGCATTCAATCGCACCCGATTTCTTTGGTAGGACTATGAATATTGATTTGAGCATGTCGTCTGGTATATATCCACTGTTGTAGATATCATTCAATATTTTTGTTATTATTTCTATTCCAAAATCACCCATGGCTTCAATCGCTTCTTTAGTTATATTATCTGGTCCAGGAGCTTTCCCTACTTTCATATTGCGCAAGGCGTCTTTCACTTCTTCTCTGAGAATTTATGGTCCTTCTCCATTATCCTTAATATTTACTTCTGTTCGTTCATCATTATAAAGATCTTTAATGTATTCTGTCCATTGTTCCCTTATGTTTTCTTGTTCAATCAACAGTTCTCCTGCCTTTGATCTTAAACATCCAGTTTTTTATTGCATTTTTCTTCTGGTTAATTCTTCAGTTTGTTTGTATATAGCTTTAGCATCTCCTTTTTGTTGCATTTCAATTTCTTTGCATCTCTCTTTTAGCCATGCTTCTTTTGCTTCATTGCATTTTATTACAATTTCTTTATTTAATCTCTTATACTCATCTTTAATTTCTTTATTTATTCTCTTTGTATCCATTAGCTGCAAAATGTCATCCGTAATCCATTTCTTTCTTGAATTTGTCCTCACTGGTGGTATGAACTCTTTTGATGTTTGTTGCATTGATTCTTTTAGCATCTCCCACTGTTCATCAATGCTTTGTATCTTCTCTATTGCATTGTACCGGTTCTGAATTGTGATTTTATATTTGTCTTGCAGCTTCTTGTCTGATTTGAGTAAATATAAATTTAACTTGATGTTAACTGAGGCTCGTTTTGTTGTTTTTAATTTTACTCCAAGCTTTCCCACAACTGGTACACGATCATTATTGCAATCAGCCCCTGGTCTAGTTTTCACACACACCAGACTGTTTCTAAATCTATTGCTTTTAATTATGTAATCATTTTGATTACGTGCGTTGTCTCCTGGGCTTTTCCATGTCCACAGACGTCTTGGATGTTGCTTAAACCAGGTGTTTCCTATCATCATGTTGTGTGTTCTTGCCCAGTCAATAAGTTTCTCACCTCTTTCATTCCTCTCGCCTAAGCCAAAATGACCAACTCCTTCCTCAACCCTTTCCTTTCCTACTTTTGCGTTAAAATCCTCTAGTACTTTGGTGTTTTCATGTGGTTCGCATTCATAAAGTGCCTCATTTAACTCGTCGTAAAATGTTATCAATTGTTTCCTCTAGACTGTCTGCTATTGACTATTGACTATTGACTATTTCAATAACAAGGGATAAAGCAATAACTATTTTCAAATCAGAAGATGACTACAGTGGCTATTTTCATATCATGATATAATACAACGACTATTTTCATATCATGATATAATACAACGACTATTTTCATATCATGATATAATACAACGACTATTTTCATATCATGATATAATACAACGACTATTTTCATATCATGATATAATACAACGACTATTTTCAAGAGATGATACTATTAATATTCTATATTAAATGCCTTATTGCCAACATTATCATCGTTATAATATATTCGCATTTTTCTATCTCTTAAAGGTCGAAACAGTGAAAAACAAGGAGCGATTTGAAAAGAAATAAAATTAAAAATGATGGGAACTCTTGTTGTTAATATTGTCGTAATTCCGCAAGGTTAACAGCCAGATGTTCCCCCGAGTATCCACAGGATATAACTGGCTGCATTTCTTTCAGGTTTCTTTGTTCAATTGAAAATGTTCAAGCGTGTCCTTGTTAGTAAGTAACAACAACATTAACAGATTTCACCATTGCGGGGAGAATGGAGCTTAAAAATAACAAGAAAAGGCACATGAACTATTTCAGATTTGTGAAGATATAACATCACTTTCAGCAACACACGAAATGGATGAGGCAAGTTAGAAGTAACAACTTCACAATCATGTAACATATGTCAGATATGAGATAACATATTTCAGATATACCTAACATATAGTTAGGTATATCAGAAAAGAAAACAGTTATCAATTTTTCATTCTAAAAATAATATTTTGATTGATATGTAGCGTGCGAAAACAATACGAATGTGGTTATTATCGGTACTGCTAAATAAACACTGCAGTATGATAATAAATAAAAATAAAAATTCATTAAAAAAAAAAAAAAGCATCTTAAAGATGGAAAGAGAATTTCAAAAGCTTCAGTGACCTTCAAATTTGTTTCAATTGCTGCAATCATTTTCTGCTTCTGTTGCAAAACTTGCAAATCACAGACAATTAGATCTGAACTTTTGTTTTAATTTTCGACCAGCAAGTTCTGATGTGACTCGTGAGGAGCAATCGAGCTTTGATTTAATCTTCGTGAACAGGCGGCTATTGAGGCTGAATAATGATGGAGTTATATGATGAGGCAGCATTAAGGCTAACTATTGGAGAATGTATTAGAAAAGAAAACAGAATAAAAACTGCACGTACAGCTTTATTGTTGAATGAGGGTACCACAGAATATCGTGCAACGTTTAAACAACAACAACAAAAAAGAGATAGGAATTCTTTATGGTCTTAAATTTTAGTTTGTAAAATTGCAACAATATAAATAATTAACATGATAAAAGAAAACGAATTACCATGCTTGCTGGCTTAAGCGATCAAGTCTCTCCATAACTTTCATTAATTAAATATTATCTAGAGATCATCATCATCATCATCATCATCGTCATCATCATCATCGAGTACCGGGCCTGCTGGCTTAGGCGATCATGTCTCTCTACAACTTTCGATCACGACATTCTTTATCATTTCTGTTGTTGACTTTCTGCCAAGCCATTCTCTTAAGCTGTCTGGTATCTTTTCTCTTTGCTTCCCTCTATCTCTTCGTCCCTCAATTTTCCCAGTTGTAACAATATACTCCAGCTGTTCTCTTCTCATTACATGGCCAAAAAATGATGATTGTTTCTTCCTAATATTTGAGCACCCATGGACATTTTCGGAGTGCAATGATGATGACCCACAAATAACTCAATAACTCAATTGGAAAGTAGCTAGCTTTTTGCTTTGACCTCTTCCGGAACATCTTCATTACTCTTCTTAGCTGTTCATGGTATTCTCAACATTCTTCTGTAAAATCATATTTCTACAGACCCCTGTGATTTTGTTGTCTGTTGTCCTATTGTTCATGAATCACATTCATATATTAAGACAGGCTCTACATAACATTTGAGAACTCCTTTTCTTGTTTCTATTGTCAAAAATGGATTGCATAGTATCTTCCTCATTTTTTGGAAAGTTGCTTTTGCCTGAGCCATTCTCACCTCTGTTGTACATCTTTCGTCTGACGTTAACAAAGTTCCCAAATATTTAAATTCATTTACCTGTTTTAATATTGTTCCACTTGTCTTTATTTTGCATTGAGGTGATGTCTTTTACTTTGTTGTTACCATTACTTCTGTATTTTAACGATTAAGGCTGAGTCCTTTATTTTTGCTTTATTTTACTATATTGTCCAACATTTCTTGTAACTCATTTTCACTCTTAGCTATGAATACTGTATCATCAGCATACGTTAGATTATTTATATTATGACCTCCGATTGTTATTCCAGACATGCGCCTTATAGATCTTAAAATAATCTCACTATAAATATTAAACAAATCTGTTGACAGCACACGACCTTGCCTAACACCCTATTTTATTTGTTGAAACATTCCCAATTGATTTCCAGTTCTTATGGCCGCTGTCTGTTGCCAGTACATATTCTTATTCTTAAATCTTTGCTGTCTACGTTAATGCCTTCTAAAATTTTGATTATTTCTCGGTGCTTTATCTTATAAACAAAGTCCTTGAATCTTCAACGAGACACACAAGAAAAGTGTGGAAGCTTGTAAAACAGCTTCAGGATGAGGGTACGAAAAGGAACACCAAAGTTATACTGAAGAACTCTTTACACTCGCCGTTTACTTCTGACAGTGATTTTTATTTTGTCTTCGGCCCGTCCTATATATTTATTTACTATATATACATATGTATGATACAGGCTATATATTTTATTGATATCGTATTTGTCAAATCTCGAAGTTTCCCAAATACTTTGAACTTAAACAACCGAAAATACCTCAATTTTGTGTTAAATGTCATAACAAAGGTCGCAATAACGCACACCACGGTCCGTGTATTTGCTCCTCTAATATTATAAACAGAGTGATTTGTATGTTTATAGAATAATTCGTGAAGCGAGTAGCGATTAACAACCAGTCACGTTTTTAGGTAACCGCAATGGCTGAGTGGTTGGTGAGCTTGTTCTGATTATGGTTGAGTGGTTAGTGCGCTATCCACTCAGTGCGCTATCCACTCAGTGCGCTATCCACTCAGTGCGCTATCCACTCAGTGCGCTATCCACTCAGTGCGCTATCCACTCAGTGCGCAAATCCACTAGATATAACAGCTTTAAATCAAAAAGATATTAAAGATACCTATACAATACAAGTAAAGAACACATACCAGAAGCTGATAGAAGAAGGAATTGAACAATACAGAAGAGAACATCCTGTTGAAAAAGTAACAACCAAATGGCAATGCATAAAGAAAAGCATACAAGAAACCTGCGACGCCTTACTCAAAAGAGAAAAGAACACAAAACAAAAATGGATAACTAACACCATCTTAGAAAAAATGGAAGAAAGGAGACAAGCGAAGAACACTGCCCAATACAGTAAAATAGATAATGAGATACGCAAAATGTGCAAAAAGGCAAAAGAAGACTGGCTTAGCCAAAAATGTATAGAAATAGAAACTATGGAAAGCAAACAAGACTTAAGAGGAATGCACACAGAAATAAAGAGAATGATTAATAAAAAATAAAAAAAGCCACAGAAGGTGGATGCATTGCAGACAAAAAAGGAAAAGTGCTAACAGACAATAAGGATATTATACATAGATGGCAGGAATATATAACATAGCTATTTCAGGATCAAAGGGACAAGAAACCTAGTTATAAAATGTACATCAGGCTATAAAATCTTAAAATCTGAGGTGGAAAATGCTATAAAAACAACAAAAAAGGAAAAAGCAGCAGGACCTGACAACATACAGATAGAGATGATACAGGCACTAGAAGATTTTGGCATTGAAGTGATTACAGACATATGCAACGACATATACCGCACAGGATACATACCAAATGAACTAAAAACATCAACTTTCATTACATTGCCTAAAATGAATGGTGCAGTTGAATGCAGTGACTTTAGAACAATAAGCCAATTGAGCCAAGTTACAAAAATCTTGCTAAAAGTTATACAAGGAAGGATTCTGAATAAAATCAATACTGAATTAGATGAGCAGCAATTTGGATTTAGGAAAAATAGCGGGACAAAGGAAGCCATATTCTGCATGAGAACATTAATCGAAAAATACACAGAAGTAAACAAACCAATATATGCATACTTCATAGACTACACCAAAGCTTTTGATAGAGTACACCACAAACAACTTATAGAATGCCTAAAAGAGATACATCTAGATGACATGGACATACGACTAATATGTAACCTATACTGGGAGCAAACAGCAATAATAAAATATAACAAAGAGAACTCTACACCCATTGATATAAAAAGAGGAATAAGACAGGGATGCATCCTATCACCAAGCTTGTTCAATCTATACACTGAGCAAATCTTTAAAAACATCATAGAGATGCCAGGCCTACAAATTAATGGAAAGATAATTGATTACCTAAGATATGCTGACGAATATATTTACCTAAGATATGCATAACTACTAGCAGAAAATCCTAAAGACCTACAACAATTACTTAATCAAATAAACATGACAAGCAAAAAATATGGACTAGATATGAATATCAAAAAGACTAAAACTATGATCATAAACAAAGAAAATACTCAAAACCCACAAGTGGATATCAAAATTAAAGGAATAAACCTGGAGACAGTTCAGAACTACAACTACCTTGGACATACTATAACCAGTGATGGAAAATGTACAACTGAAATAAACAAAAGAATAGGAATGGCTAAAAGTAATTTTAATGTCACGAAGAAAATACTAACAGCAAAGCAAATAACATCAGAGCTAAAATTAAGAATAGCAAAATGTTACATCTTCTCAATATTCCTATATGGTGCAGAAACATGGGCATTAGACAAGAAAACAGAACAGAGAATTTAAGCCTTTGAAATGTGGATTTATAGAAGAATAGGTAGAATTGGATGGAAACAAAAGATAACAAAAGATGAAGTTTTAAAACAACTGAAAATAAAAAGAGAACTGCTGAACACAATTAAGACAAGACAAATGAAATTTTTGGGGCATTAAAAGACACAAAAGCCTACTAAAAGTAATATTGGAAGGAAAAATACAAGGCAAAAGAGGCAGAGGCAGACCAAGACTAACATGGACGAATAACATCAAAAGATGGACAAATCAGCCTATGACAACGTGCACCATCAAAGCAAGAGACATAGTGGAATGGCGCTCCAAGGTAGCCAACCTTTGTTGCGGAGACGGCACTCGATGATGATGATGATGATGGTTAGTGCGCTTGCTCTGATTAAGGCTGAGTGATTAGTGAGCTTGCTCTGATTGTGTTTGAGTGGTTAGTGCGCTTGCTCTGATTGTGTTTGAGTGATTAGTGCGCTTGCTCTGATTGTGTTTGAGTGGTTAGTGCGCTTGCTCTGATTGTGTTTGAATGGTTAGTGCGCTTGCTCTGATTGTGTTTGAGTGGTTAGTGCGCTTGCTCTGATTGTGTTTGAGTGGTTAGTGCGCTTGCTCTGATTGTGTTTGAGTGATTAGTGCGCTTGCTCTGATTGTGTTTGAGTGGTTAGTGCGCTTGCTCTGATTGTGTTTGAGAGATTAGTGCGCTTGCTCTGATTGTGTTTGAGTGGTTAGTGCGCTTGCTCTGATTGTGTTTGAGTGGTTAGTGCGCTTGCTCTGATTATGTTTGAGTGGTTAGTGCGCTTGCTCTGATTGTGTTTGAGTGGTTAGTGCGCTTGCTCTGATTGTGTTTGAGTGGTTAGTGCGTTTGCTCTGATTGTGTTTGAGTGGTTAGTGCGCTTGCTCTGATTGTGTTTGAGTGGTTAGTGCGCTTGTTCTAATTATGTTTGAGTGGTTAGTGCGCTTGCTCTGATTGTGTTTCAGTGGTTAGTGCGCTTGCTCTGATTGTGTTTGAGTGGTTAGTGCGCTTGCTCTGATTGTGTTTGAGTGGTTAGTGCGCTTGCTCTGATTATGTTTGAGTGCTTAGTGCGCTTGCTCTGATTATGTTTGAGTGATTAGTGCGCTTGCTCTGATTATGTTTGAGTTGTTAGTGCGCTTGCTCTGATTATGTTTGAGTTGTTAGTGCGCTTGTTCTAATTATGTTTGAGTTGTTAGTGCGCTTGCTCTGATTATGTTTGAGTGGTTAGTGCGCTTGCTCTGATTATGTTTGAGTGGTTAGTGCGCTTGCTCTGATTGTGTTTGAGTGATTAGTGCGCTTGCTCTGATTATGTTTGAGTTGTTAGTGCGCTTGTTCTAATTATGTTTGAGTTGTTAGTGCGCTTGCTCTGATTATGTTTGAGTGATTAGTGCGCTTGCTCTGATTATGTTTGAGTTGTTAGTGCGCTTGCTCTGATTATGTTTGAGTGATTAGTGCGCTTGCTCTGATTATATTTGAGTGGTTAGTACGCTTGCTCTGATTATGTTTGAGTGGTTAGTGCGCTTGCTCTGATTATGTTTGAGTGGTTAGTGCGCTTGTTCTATTATGTTTGAGTGGTTAGTGCGCTGTTCTAATTATGGCTGAGTGGTTAGTGCGGTGCTCTGATTATGTTTGAGTGGTTAGTGCGCTTGTTCTATTATGTTTGAGTGGTTAGTGCGCTTGTTCTATTATGTTTGAGTGGTTAGTGCGCTGTTCTAATTATGGCTGAGTGGTTAGTGCGGTGCTCTGATTATAACTGAGATGTTAGGCGCTTGTTCCGATTAGAAAGTTCTGAGTTTAATTCCCAGAAATGGCGATCGATACGTCATGGGTTTCCTCCAGGCAATGAAAATTGGTATCAGATACTTTTCTAGGAAAATAAGTCCGTACCCAGACCACATAATCCATGAAATGTGCTGCTTGGATATTGAAATATGTGGACACTAATACCATATTTCTATTCAATTTAAGCCGTGGACCGTAGACTGATTGACGTCTTTGGACACTAATACCATATTTCTATTCATCTTAAGCTGTGGAGCGTAGTTTGATTGACGTATATGTGGACGACTAGGTCAATATATTTGTTTGGCCGATATATACATCGTAGTTATCACCCCCGCTTGCTGGAAAAGCACTGTTTCATTGTGTGCGATTTTAAAAACGAGACTGATATATTTTTCTGCCCTTTATTTCTTCCCTGCCCACTGGTCATTTAAAAGTTGCATTTTTCCTTCTACGTTCGCCAGCTTTTACCTCTTGAGAAGTACCCACAGACTAGGAAGTGAATTTGGTGTTAATCCATTTTTCCATAGCAGCCGTGTGCACAGGCAGAAAACTCCGTCTTCGGAGGTATTTCTATTTTTTACGTCGATGATTTCTTGACGTTTCAAGCCAGGCCTGGCTGCTAAGACCAGGGGTGGTTGCCGCTGAAAGAAATCAAATCACAAATAAAAATTCCAAAGGTCTCAACATTAGTTATACCCTATGCTGTTGCTATATTTGACATACTACTTTGGACATACTATAACCAGTGATCGAAAATGTAAATCTGAAATAGACAAAAGAATAGGAATGGCAAAAAAAATAATTTTAATGCCATAACAAATATACTAACAGCAAAACAAATAACAACAGGGCTAAAACTAAAGCAAGAATAGCAAAATGTTATATCTTCTCTACATTACTGTATGGTGCAGAAACATTGACATTAGACAAGAAAAGAGAACATAAAATTGCAGCCTTTAAATGTGGATTTATAGAAGAATAGGATGGAAAGAAAAGAAAACAAACGATGGAGTCTTAAAACAATTACAAATGAAAAGAGAACTACTAAACAATGTTCAAACTAGACAAGAGATTTTGGGGGTATGTTAAAAGATACAGCAGCCTACTAAAAGTAATCTTGGAAGGGAAAATACAAGGTAAAAGAGGCAGAGGCAGATCAAAACTAACATGCAACGAGTAACATCAAAAGATGGTAAAGTCAGCCTATGACAACCTGCACCATCAAAGTAAGAGACAGAACGAGATTGCGCTCTTGATAGTCAACCTTCGATGTGGAGATTGCACACAATGAGTGAATGTTGCAATATTGATAGTAAGTTGTCATGAAATGATTTGTTCTGTCTGCAATAAAAGATAACTAGATCTTGCGTCATGTCAAATAGTCTTGTATTTCTACCTGCACTTTGTAAAAACAAATGATCAAGAATCACCCTTTGTTAGTGTCACTTTGTCATTGCTGGCATTTTGTTTCAGCTTATGCTCATGCATGTACTTGCTTAACTCAACTATACTCTTGGTTTGTTTTATGTCACGACCATAACATTTCAATTGTAAAAGAGTCGAGTATATATATGACTCGACTTATTGATTGCAGAACAAATACCAATATACAAAATAATAGTTTTGATCAAGTTTTGTTTTTCTCGCAATTTTATGACTTAAACGGTTCATGTCAAAAATGTACTGCTGGTTGGTTAGATGTGGTTTTGGTATTTTGACAAGTGAGGAGCATTTTTTTAAGAAATCTATGATAAAGCACTACTCAAAGTAAAGGTTTGATACAATATTTTAGCATTTCTCGAGTCGTCACCCCCATGGTTACTGATGCGGCTGAAATTAAGAGGTAATTTCTGTGTTCACCCGACTGTCGTGGTTGTATAGTCATCCTGGTAATTAAGGTTTTTGTTCTCCTAGAAGTACTTCAGAATTAGTGTTTCGGTCCATAACTGAGAACGGGACCAGTTTATATTTTATGCCATATCTATATCTGTTGTCAATGTACCCTACATTAATTGACGAGATGAATCAACAACGAAATACCTTCATCTTGAGTCAGATGTATACGTTTCTTTAGAAAACCATTCATATCAAGTCCTCCTGTCTTCATCTTCTGTTTATCAGTCGTGGATCATCATCCAATGTTGCTGATAAAATGTAGTTGAGTGTGCATATTACAACCACAGGTTCTGGTGATTCGTGTTGTTAGTTTACGTCACTATTTTCTCCGATTCTCGACGCTATAATCATCTCCATCCCACTGTGTTATCTTCCATCAAGACTGGCGTGGAACTGACTCTTGACGTTCTACTCTTAACAATGCACATCGCATGAATATGTCACTACTCTACGAACGTTCCAGGTTTCACATTTAGATTCTCTTTCCCTGTGTTTGTTAATCTGTTTCAGTGATTCTCGTCAAATGTATCTCTAGTCAGCCTCAAAAACCTGTTCTCTAGACTTTACCTGATAGACTTACCTGTTTGTACTAACTGCTCTTTCTCTGCGCAGTCCGCTATCTGTTTTCTCTGTTCTATCTCCCAATCTGCATCTCTCCCATCATGCCTGAGGTTCTTCTATATGCACCACGCCTCTCCTCATGACATCCCATTGTTCCAAGACAAAGAAGCCACCAGCATCTCGCTTTCCCACGTGAGGGACATCTTGCATTCACGGCTAACAGTTTCATCCTCTGCTCTAAATTCCGAGGCTAATTAATGAACTAAGGTGACAGGCGATGTGGGAGAAAATCGAAATTTCCCGGGCCTTCTAGCTTTAGCATTGACTTCAAGCCCGAGAACGTTCTGTCTTTGACCTGCGTACATGTACCAGTTACCTAAACCTGAACTAGTGAAATGAATGGAAACTTTTCTACAAATTTACTGGTGTGGTACAAAACAAATCCTTTTGAAAGTCCAGTCGAAATCAAGGTTCCAAAACTCTGAAAAAATAAATAATAATCAATGAATAGGAACGGAAACTTAAGAGGCGACAGATTAGTGAATAATTTTAGGGCCAGCTATGTTTACAACACTCTGAAAAATCCACGAATAAACAAAACACAAACAACAATAATACTCTCTACTGTTCTTTGTTTTTTTCTGTTGTTTATTAGTATATTTTTTTCCGAATATTGTAAACATGCTTGTACCTAAAGTAATTCTGATACTCTACCACATTTATCAGGATTTGAGCACATAATTTATTTTCTGTCACCTTCGTGACTTCGATGTAGTCACGTGTTATACTACACCTCTTTGTTGTCCTCCCCTAGAAGACGCTAAATGTGTGTAGGTACGTTGTGTCGTTGGATTACGGCTAACCGCGATATATGTGCCTTTCGACTGGACACATCTTGTTGTAAATAAAGGAATCTTGAAGCAGTTGAGAGAAGATCATCATGTCAAGACGTCACAACATATTTTATGTGACATTTATAACAGAGTAATTTATTAATTCAATGAATGTTTATTTGGTAAATCACTTGGCCTCATGATGATCCCAAAATAATGATTTGATTCGTAATTTTTGATCGTCGATGATAATAAATAAATATTTAACTCGCTCTCATTATTAGATGTTGTAGCCTGGTTCTCTCAATTCCTCGAATTAATAATATTTACTTTATTTTACAGTTTAGGGATTTACCAGGCTATCGTCGTTTAGAGATGTCATATCCACAATAGATCACACAGTGTTATTATATCTATTATTCTGCTATCGTCTCAGTAAGACTTGTAGACTGACTATTACATATAACTCACATATCTATATCTAGAACAGCAACACTACTCACTAGGAACTTCTCTATCATTCCCAGCTTCAACTCACTTCTTGAATAATTATACTCGATCGTAGGATGCTAAATTCGAACTGATTGTTTCTTGATTAGTGGCTCTGTAGAAATGGAAGTAAATCTAATCAGAAAATCATTAAAACTGTAGAAATCATAAAAATCAGTCATATCCCCGTATACTCAACTATTTATAGTCCTCTATCCCAGTCAACCAATGAAAAGAGGTGTTTGTGAGTTTCTGATGTACGTGTGTCTTCCAGTTGAACTTGATGGAAAGTTGTCTGTTTTTTTTGGTTGACATGGTCATTTTCCCTGTCATTTGACTAGAATCTTCTTTATATTTCCTTATTGCTATGGTAGATAAGACACATTCGCCAAGTGATCCTTAATGTCAGTGGCCTCTCCAATTTCAGATATAAATATATTATTATTGTCTTGTTTTACCATGGACCTCTAAGTGAACTCTCAAATTAACCTTTCACCTCTAAGTGAACTCTCAACTTAACATTTTACCTCTAAGTGAACTCTCAACTTAACCTTTTACCTCTAAGTGAACTCTCAACTTAAACTTTCACCTCTAAGTGAACTCTCAACTTAACCTGTCAACATTATTTAAGGACTTAACTGTAACTTTATTGCTGACGAGTTCTTTTCTTTATCATCTTATCTCTTATTTCTGTCTATAAACGTTTATTTTATTTTATGGTAATACTACTACAATCCTATATTCGGTTAGGCACTTTGGGTACGTGCGTTGCCTTCTCTTCGACCCCTAATTGATTATCCCCTAGTTAATCTACTTCCAAGGGAACTACTGGCAGCTAGAGTATGTCTGCACAGCTCTGTAGTGCGCCGATTCTGACGCTTGCGTCAGGTGTCGGTCGCTGACTTCCCACAACCCAGATATTAATGACCTTCTTGATCAGCAAAAACCACATTTAACGAACTATACTTCATACTAAACAGTTGTTTTGTACTGAATATATTGTAAGCTTTACAGTTCAGTGCAAGAGGAGGCCGACGGAGCCATATCCCTTAAAGTGTCAACAAACTAAAGGGAAGAAACACTTGCACGACGGGGTCTGCATCTGATGATCAAATTGCCTCATGCTGCGAAGCTCTGTATAAAGAGTTCCCTATTACTGCATGAGATACATCGGTGTAATATTTGGTTTGCTTGGAGATAAAGTGAACGTTGATTCACTCCTAGTTTGATGTCTTCCAACTGACTGTTGAAAGAAAAATTGGTACCTGCTTCAGTGTTTATGGAAGTCAAAAGGAGAGAGGATAAACATTGCTTCGAACTTTTCACCTACAAATCACCTAGTCTTGTATGTCTGATATGCTGAAACTTAATACTTTATTTTTTCTAACACATTCTTAATCTTATAAAGCATTATAATAACATGTAAGTAAATTATTTCTTTTCTAATTTCTATTTTAGGCCACAGATCTTGACGGTGAATGAGTTAATTAGCAGTCATTCATTCTCAGTGCTTTACATTCTGAGATCGTTAAAGAAAATAAAAGTTTTAAAATAATTTCCAGGCTCTCTTTATTTTGCTGGCTTCTATTATTGTAAGCCAACAAAGACAACAAAGAAAAGACAATTCAGCTGATTCTCTAATTTACTGTCGGTAAAAGGAAACAATGCCGAGGCGGATGACGTGTTCTATTTGTGTAGCAACGTCATGGATCATTGATTGTTTTCGACGACCAGTGGTGAGAAGAACAAGCGTGACTCATGCTACGGTTGGTCAGAATCCAAGAGCGCATGTCGCTTACATGTCCACGAAGTTTAATGAGGAGTCCAACTTTTAGAAGTATCGTCTATTTTTTTTTTTATGGGCGTGTGATGCTTTAGTCACATCTGTTCTTTCTATACAGCTTCAACTGTTATTGTATTCGACCGACTTTTAGTCGAAGGACCGTTATATCGATTTCATCTTATTCTGTGAATATAACAAACCAAAACGAGGGATATAGAAATTTAGACATCCGCTTTACACCAAAAGAAGACATTTTATAAATCTAACTTTCCATAAATTGCATTCTTCTTTCTTTGTTTTATGCGTGAAAGGAAATGGTAATATCTCGCCATCTCACAAGTGTGACGTACAAGTCACGTGCAATATGGTGTTAATAATCATATTTTCCAACCTCTGGCACTTTTTGAGTAATGTGATCTGGACTACGCCATTGCTTCTTTTCTCAGAAAAAATAATCTCGTATCAATTTAAGATGGGTTAAAACAAAAACCGTTAATTAGAACTGGTTTTAGGTTTCCTGTCTTCATCATACCAGTTACATGTTGATCTAACATATTTTTCATATTATTTAATTCAGTTATACGCGGAAGGATAGGAACGAATCTCGCTACACCGCATGTATGGCGCGGATGGTTTTTGTGACTATATTTTATTTCCGACCATTGGCATAAGAACATTCTAGAAATGAAATAGCATTCAGCAAGAATTATCTCAATTAAACTACTAGAAGACGATCGAAAAACAAATTACATTCAAATCTATGCACCATGCAACAACAATGAAAGAGACAGCAAAGAATTCTACAACACATTGAATGAAATCATTAACAAGATTGACGAAAGCGACGACATGTTAGTGATGGGAGATTTTAATGGAAGGCTTGGGAAACGCAACAGTGAGAACAGTGATATCTTAGGACCCTTTGGCGATAAAACAGCTGAAATAAACGAAAATGGAAGCAGACTGCTGGATCTATGCAATCAAAATGATTTATTTATCACCAACACATTCTTCAAACATAGAGAGTCGCAAGTATACACCTGGTACAAATGGAATGACACAATATGCAGAAGCCAGATAGATTTTATACTAACAAGACAACGGAACATGAAAAGAGTAACCGACAGTAGAGCAATCCCAAATATTACAGATGACACGGATCACAAGATGATTATGATCACACTAAGACAACCAAAAATAAAGAGAATATACGAAAACAAACAAAAGAAGCGAAAAGAACAGACAATAAAAATAAAACAATTAAAAGATCAAGAAACAAGGAAAACCCTCGAAGAAAAACTAACAGAGGAATTCAAGAAACTCCCTAACGAAGTAGGCACAGTAGAAGAAGAATGGAAACAATTTTAGGAAACAGTAACCAACATCTCTAAAACAGTTTGGGGAATGAAGTTAAGAACAAGAGAAGGGAAAAAGAGCACCCCGTGGTGGAACGAAACAATCAGAGAAGCAATTAAAGAAAAGAAGAAACTGTTTAAAAATTGGAGGGCGAACAAGAACCAAGAAAAATATGAAAAATATGCCTTAGTTCGAAAAAGAGTTAAAATTGTGACCAAAGAAGCTAAGCAAAAGAATTGGACAGAATTCGGACAAAACATGAGCAGGGACTTCAAGACAACCACAAGAGTTTTCTACAAAGCAGTAAAAGTCACAAGAGCGAGAAAAGAAAACCATGATCCTACTGAGCTGATAAATGACAAAGATGACAGCCAATATTAAATAACCAATGTATGCAACAGAGATGGAAAGGATATTTTGAAGACCTGTTATACATACCAACTACAAATAAGACAACAAAAACCACGGTAGAAATCACCAATACTGAACCCAACATCATGAAAGAGGAAATCAAAGAAGTAATCAAATATGCACCAAGAAATAAAGCACAGGGGATAGATAACATACCAATAGAAATAATAGCAGCAGCAGGAGAATCAGGAGTGCAATTGATGCACAGAATATTTAATGCAGCATGGCACCAACAACAAGCCCCAGAAGACTGGCAACAGGCAGTCATCATACCTATATGGAAAAGAAAGGTAGCAAAAGAGACTGCAATCAATGTAGAGGTATATCTCTTCTCAGCCATGTAGGAAAGCTATACGTCAAAATCTAGGGAAAAAGGCTGAGACCAATAATAGAACTACAGTTAAGCGATTCTCAAATGGGGTTCCGAAAAAACAGAGGATGTACTGACGTACTATTCACATTAAAACAGCTTGCAGAAAAAAACGACAGAACACAATCAAAACTTATACATAGTCTTCATTGACCAGGAAAAAAGCATTCGACAAAGTAAATAGAGAACAACTGTGGGAGATACTAACAACATACAGAGTAAGCCAACATCTAATCAACCTTATTAAAAGTTTCTACGTCAACAGCAGCTGCAGGGTCAGAACAGCAGCAGGCTACACAGACCACTTCGAAGTTAGATCAGGTGTAAGGCGGGGTGCGTACTATCCCCCCTACTGTTTATTACATACATGGACCATATATGCAAGCTAGCCAACCCATCAGAGACAGAGGATTTCAACGAGCTTTCATTTACAGACGACCAGGCACATACATGAAAAAATAGAAGACCTACAAGAACACTTAAACAAACTCAACATCTCAGGCACAAAATACAACATGAAAATCAACATCAACAAAACAGAAGTCATGAATGTCGCCAAAAATAAACAGAACATCAACATAACTATAGAAGGCAGACAACATCAACATAACTATAGAAGGCAGACAACTAGAGGAATTCAAATACCTAGGACGTCTAATGACAAACGATAATTCTCAAACAGCAGAGATAGAATCAAGATGCAACAAAGCTTGTCAAATCATTGGACAGTTATCATCACTATTGTCCAAGAGGAAATAACTCTGGAGGCAAAACGAGCACTATACAATACAATCTTCATCCTGACGTTGTGCTACCAATGCTAGACCTGGAACCTAGATGCAAGATTAATAGGAAAAATAACCTCTACATAGATGAAATGTGTTAGACGAATGACAGGAAATAGTATGAGAGATAGGATCAGAAATGAAGAACTGAGAAAAAAGCTAGGAATAGCCCCCGCCATAGAATATATAAGGAAACAACAGATAAAATGGTTTGACCACGTAACAAGGCAGAAAGAACAAAACACAACACAGCGAGCCTTCAACAAACGTTGTGAGAACACCAGACCCTAGGGTCGACCACGAAAAAGATGGGTCGATGGAATATTAGAAGCACTAGGAAACATAACGGCAGCAGAGACGAACAGAAGAGCAAATGACCGCAAATTATATCTCCCCTCGACGCTGAAAGACAGATGAGGAAGGAAAGAAGAAGAAGAAGACCATTGGCGCAAGTTTAGGTAATGTTGCTAGCACCATGCCAAGCCATCTTTCTGTCACAGACAAAAAAACTCGGATACCCATTTATGACTGTGTAAATTGTAAACACAGGACTCGATCCCAGGATTAATCCGACCTCTTTTCCACAATAGACCAGTTCACTAACCACTGCCCTATCGCAGTACCCTCTTATAACAGCCAACAAGCGTGAAGGTCTCGCGATAAATAGATCCCCTACCACCAGCATTTTCATTGTTTTATTATTTCGGGCCTGAATCAGGCTTAGCAGCCATGCTCGTTCAGATAAACAAACCAACAAGTGGATGAAAAGAATTGTCTGTATTGCTCATGATAGACGATCAACAGACAAACGTGGTCCATGACAATGAAAGTTGTGGTGGCCGTTAATAGCGTTAGGACAGCAAGAAAATATCCCCACTGGTCCAGTCCGTGAGCACTTTACTTGGACGTTCCAAGTCTGACCAACATTGCATTTATTTCCGTCGCTAGCAGGCTGCATTTTGTCCCAATATTTGATCCCTTTTCCCCAGAGACCACTTCATAACAATTCTTGTAATGGTTTCTGAATTTCTGTTGAGGGCATGGCTTATCTATCTTCCCCATGTTATCACTCTAAATATTACTTCATGATTAAACGTGATGAGGATTACATAAATGAGACGACAGTGCCCATATACTTGGTTGGTTGATGATTCCAGCCTTTTGGGCATATTCCGGTATTTCAAGTCATATATATGACATTTATTAATACTGGGAAGAATAGACTTTCTGTTAACCCAGAATTGAAGTAAAAAAATGAATGTCACAACAAATTGAGACATTATCAGCGATTGTCACACCAACTTGAGACATATTAACGAGTGTCACATAAATTTTGGGATATAAATTAGCGATTGTCACATAAGTCTGGAACATTAATTTGCGACTGTTATTTGAATCCGGAATATAAATTAGCAACTATAATCTGCTGCAATAAACTTTGGACTTTGCGCTCGAAACTCCCCTCTACCTACCTACTACCTACTGGTTAGGATGAACTGCACTAACTTTCTACGTATACAATTATAAGCTTAAAGCACGTTCTGAAAAAATAGTAACTGTGATTGATGGATACAACAAGAAGAAAATAATGATTTCCTTTCCTTGTAGCCACATAAAACAATGACGAGCTCGGACTATGAAACGTGCACATTGTATCATCAGCTATGGTGATATGAGAAGGCTTCGGGGCTTCCAGAAAAAGTGACTCCCATACAGAATACATTTTATTGTTGCTCTATAATGTTTTTCTGCCGGATTTATTGGTGGTCAATAGTTAAGAAATATACTATAATTAATTTATTTTAACAGATAAGTAGCACTTATGTATGTATACCTTATCCTACATTGTCCCGTACAATTTCTGAGTATAGCACGCTGTTTGCAAGAAGAATTGATATGCATATGTCCGTTTCTAAAAGTCTTGCTCAAAGGTAACAAAAGGAGACACGACTTCTTCTGCCATTGTTTACACATGAATCTCTTTTGTTACGGTTCTGACATCGCCACACCAGACAGAGGATGCTGAGAACACAACCAGTTTGTGGGTAATACAAGAATAGTATCCTAGCCCGTGAAAACTCAAGCAACACAGATGCTCTGATCTACATATACGGTTCTGTAGTGCGTCATCAATGAAGTGCTTGGGCAACTAACTGAACTTTTTAGTGGCTGAACTATTTATGCAAATAGTGGCTCATACACAACATTAACCCGTATTATGACGATGGATATGGGGTTGTGAATAGAACATTTTTCATGTTAGAGCCACAAGATGACTCTCATGTCTTGTTTGGTGACTCAATGAGCTTGATCCGCAAAGCGCTGATAGACTCCATCCGCTAGAGTCAATACGAGATCAAAGATGCACAGTTGCCTTCTTATTCGTTCCTGGTTACACTGTTGTTGCAGGCAGCGAAGGTTCAGATTGAATAGTTGATTTGGCGATCATATCAGACGGGCAATCAATGAATAAGGTAGATATCATTAACAGCCTCAGAGATATGGGCTCGGGTGAAGACTGGTAATCATCATCATCAATGAGTGCCGTCTCCACATCGAAAGTTAGCTAACAAGGAGCGCCATTCCACTCTGTCTCTTGCTAAGATGGTGCAGGCTGTATAGGCCGACTTGTCTATCTTTTGATGTTACTCGTCCATGCTAGTCTTGGTTTGCCTCTGCCACTTTTACCTTGTATTTTCCCTTCCAAGAATACATTTATTAGCCTACTGTGTCTTTTAACATGCTCCAAAAAATCTCATTTGTCTTGTTTGTATTGTATTTAGTAGTTCTTTTTTCACTTTTAGCTGTTTTAAGACTTCATCCTTTGCTTTATTTTCCTTCCATCCAATTCTACATATTCTTCTATAAAACCACATTTTAACGGTTTCTATTTCTGTTCTTTTTTCTCGTCTAATATCCAATGTTCCTGCACCATACCGGAATGTTGAGGAGATATTACATTTTGATATTCTTACTTTTAGCCCTGGTGTTATTTGTTTTGATGTTAGTATATTTTTCATGGTATTAAATTAATCTTTGTCATTTCTATTCTTTGTTTATTTCAGTGTTACATTTTCTATCACTGGTTATGGTATGTCCAGGTAGTTGTAACTCTAAAATTGGCATTACCAGAACAGAGCGACTGTCTGAACGAATGAAAGCAATTATCAAACACCACCAAATTGTCACAGTTACTGCAAGCCTCTGATCATTTTGAGAAGATCGGAACATCTATGGATAGATAGTCCATAGGGCAATGATCATTTTAACATAAAGTCGTCCTGCTAATGAGAAATGAGGAAGTTTTAGTACACTGCGCCAAAGTTGCTAATTTGCGTTAAAGTGACATATTATCTCTCTCTCTCTCTCTCTCTCTCTCTTTCTCTCTCTCTCTCTCTCTCTCTCTCTCTCTGCGATCAAGACTCAATCAGAGTAGGATTCCAGACTCTCTATGAAGTCAGCTGTCTGTTTAAGTGATTCGATTGCCCCATATAGTTTCTCTTCCAGGGAGGTGGGTGTTGACCACATTGCTCTTCTCAGGTCTGTGTACTGGGGGCAATCCTGTAGAACATGTTTTGTAGTCATATTGTCCAGTGTACAGTGGCATAGGCTGGTTGTACCTATTTTGAATTTGGTAAACATTGTGATTTCTCATTCTATTGTGGCCAGTGCGTAGGCGAAGTATGATGACTTGATCCCTCCTTGATAGTTGGTGGTATCCGTCCCTCTCGTTATGCTTTGGGCGTTCTCGTTTCCATTTTTCATTGTACTGACCTTTGCGGATGGATTTGGCTTCATCATAACTGAGCGGATGGTTATCTTGTGGTAATCTCCCTCCCTCTTTAGCCAATTGCGTATTATTAAATTTACTTTAGCTTGATAGATAAAAGATTAAAAAAGAACAAAAGAAAAATATTTACCGAGTTATCCTGACAGCGCAATGAGGAGAAATCGTAGGCTTAATGAGACTAGCATTGTGGGGAGTGGGCGAGAGGAAAGAGCAAAATCATTAATGTCATGCATTGATTGATTGAAGGCAGTTTATTTATCAAAAACAGTTTATTCACAGCACACTAAAAAAACTGAAATAACCAGCCATCCCAATAAATAATAGAAACATAATAATTCGGTGTAATTGCTCTCTCTATTCTGTAATCATTGAAGAACTTTTAAATTATACAAGAGGAACAATTGAAATAGTCTGGTCGCAAACGTTTTACATACATTGAGCAGGTCGGTTTAATCAGGTTTCCACTCTCTACTTTCACAAGTCGTAGTTTTCTTTTATCTGTTCGTTACTTATCAAAATCAATTTTATATCTTAATTCAACTTTATTAGCTTGTTAGTTTGTTTGCTAGCTAGTTAGTTAGTTATCAGAACCAGTGTAAAATCATAGTAATTAAATTCGATTAACTTGTTAGAACTTGTTAGTTAATATAGCCCTTGGTACAGCATTACTGTTGTCATTTATTTTCCACAGTTCAAAAGTATATATGTTCATGATTTCGGTAGCTCGCTAGCTACCTGTTTGTAGCACTTTAGTCACCAAATACTACTTTGTGGCATGCGTGAATCCATGTTTCCTAATGTTGTTTTACCAAATGTATTTTCATAAAACACTAAACTCATGATTTATTACATGAACTATGCTACACAAAATATACTAATTAAAGCAACCTTGTCTGATTTCTCACTGCACTGGACTGATAAGTAACATATTGTATACATACAGGTCCATGAAGGTATGATGCCGCACTATGTTATATTGACACAGCATTCCTTAAAAAAAAATGCCCAGAAAAATAGGACCGAAGTTCCAGAGGATTACTGCTATACTACATGATGATCAGCAAATCTACACAAATGATATATTTTCTGAATGTAACCATTTTAAGTTGTATAACAGCCATGTGAACGTCACTAGCGCAGTAGTTAGTAGTTCGTTGGCTTGGAGATACAATAATGGGTGCGGTTCAATTCCAGCATTACGCTCTGGTGTCGATCTAGTTTAAATTTAAAAAAAAAGTATGTGTGAGAATCATTTAACTGGGATTTTACCGAAGTGCCCTATGTACAAGATTCTTTAAATGGAAAATCATATTATTTTGTTTAAAAAGTATTTATTGCGAACAATCAAATAATTACATGGTTCTGTTCAACGTAAGTTCTCCTCTACTGTGGTGCATTTACACCATAACTTAAAAAGCGCATATATAGAGCGGGAAAAAAATTCTTTAGAAAGCCTGCATTGCCCCGGAACTGTGTTCAACTTAGCGCATCCTTAAGTGAACTGAAAGCGTAGAAATAATCCCAAAGTATGAGTTCGGATGAATACAAAGGGTGTGTGATGCACTCAAACCTCCGCTTCTCAATAGTCGACACAGCTGCTCTAGCAGGATGTGACCTCGCATTGTTGTGGAGGAGACGCACTCTCGCTGCTAACAAACCGTGACATTTTTGATCGAATAGCTGGCTTTAGATATTCTCTCAGCAAACAGGTGGTGCTGGTCACAGCTATTCCTACTGGATTCTAGTGTTCTAAGATCAGCCCCTTGTGATTCCAATAGAAAGTCAACGTGACTTTTTCTACAGTCTTGCAGCCACAACTTCTTGAATGTTTGGGGACGAAGTGTGGTGACACTCCATGGTTTGTTGCTTTCATTGCGGGTTGTAGAAGTTTATCACGCTGTCATCTACAATGACGATACGTTACAATTATCATCTACAATGACGATACGTTACAGTTATCATCTACAATGACGATACGTTACAGTTATCATCTACAATGACGATACGTTACAATTATCATCTACAATGACGATACGTTACAGTTATCATCTACAATGACGATACGTTACAATTATCATCTACAATGACGATACGTTACAATTATCATCTACAATGACGATACGTTACAGTTATCATCTACAATGACGATACGTTACAGTTATCATCTACAATGACGATACGTAACAGTTGTCATCTACAATGACGGTTCGTTTCAATTATCATCTACAATGATGATACGTTTCAGTTATCATCTACAATGATGATACGTTTCAGTTATCATCTACAATGATGATACGTTTCAGTTATCATCTACAATGATGATACGTTTCAGTTATCATATACAATGATGATACGTTTCTGTTATCATCTACAATGACGATACGTTTCAGTTATCATCTACAATGATGGTACGTTACAGTTATCATCTACAATGACGGTTCGTTTCAGTTATCATCTACAATGATGGTACGTTACAGTTATCATCTACAATGATGATACGTTACAGACATGCTTAACTATGAAGTCTCGAGCTGATGCATACACCCCTGACAGTCATATACGCCTTTATATTTCTTGTCAGGTGTCAATCGCTTGAGTACTCATCTTGTACACACAGTTTTAAGAACATCAGCTCGTCATGAACAATGTGATTGTCTGATCTAATACTAATGTCTATAATAATAGTGATCTCATTGACTGTGGTGTACTACATTCTCTACATCATACAAACATCACACTTCTAAGTTACCTGCTTAGAAGGTAAGGTGAACTCTTGCAAGGCCGCCGTAATCTGGTCCAACTGTTTCCCAGGTTCCTATATAGGCCGCAGCAGGCAAACATCATATATTGGTAGCTCAATGTCACCGACACCGCATACCAGACACACAATTATATTAATCGTAAAAGCGATTTTTAACACAGTTTTTTTCGGTTTTTCTTTGAATCAGCCTTGTAGTGAAATTTATTACAGCAGCCCGCCCTCAACAGCTTTACGTTAATTTATGTCACAATATTTTCTCACAATGAAGGCTATACTTCCAACTAGTTTACTTGTTTGTTATAAAAGATTTGGCACCCACTAGGAAACATTCAAATTCAACTCTCATGAACATTTGTAACATACAAACAATAATAATAACAATAATAACAATAATAATAACAATAATAAGAGTAACAAGTAACAGACGATACACATAACAATAAAAAAACAATGAAGTCTTAAAGCAACTAAACATGAAAAGAGAACTAATAAATACAATCCAAACAAGACAAATGAGATTTTTGGGGCGTGTCAAAAGACACAGCAGCCTACTAAAAGTAATCTTGGAAGGAAAAATACAAGGTAAAAGAGGCCGCCCCAGACCAAGACCAACCTGGACGAGTAAGATCAAAAGATGGACAAGTCATGCTATGACAACCAGCAGCATTAAACAATGAGACAGAATAGAATTGCGCTCCATGGTAGCCAATCTTCGATGCGGAGACGGCACTTCAATTATGATGATGAATAACAGTAATAGTAACAATAATCTATGGAAAGAAGGTTTATGAACATTCATCCAATCCCATAAACCAACAACAAATCGTAATAATACAGGCATATAAAGCTATGGTGTACTTACAACTGTCAAGAGAATGATTTAAAAAAAAAGCGATTAACATTTATTGATCTCGAGTCTGCCTTCTTTTCTTCCTTAAAGTTGAAATTTGCAACTTCTTCTATCATCATCATCATGTGCCGTACCGGTTGGCGTTGACGATCATGTCCTTCCATAATCTTCTATCCACAGTGCATCGTATGAGTTCTGTTGTTGACTTGTTTTCCATGTCATGACACCAAGCTATCCAGTATTTTCTCTCTTTGTCGTCCGCGATCTCTCTTTCCATTTATTTTGCCAGTTGTAACCAAGTATTCCAACTTTCCTCTTCTCATAATGTGCCCAAAAAATGTTGATTGCTTCTTTCTGATGTTTTTTTAGAGCTCCCTTTTTGTGTTGGCCTCTTTGAGAACTGTCTCATTGGTCTTTTTAGTTGTCCAGGAAACTTTCAACATTCTTCTGAGAAATCCCATCTCTGTGGCCTCTAATCGTCTTTTCATTTGTTTGTCTGTTGTCCATGATTCGCTTCCATAGGTCAGAATTGGTTCTATATAGCATCGATGAACTCTCTTTCTTATTTTTATTGACATAGATTTGTTGCATAAGATATTTTTCATTTTCTGAAATGCTATCTTGGCCTGAGCTATTCTGCTTTTTATTTCTGTGTTGCATCTTCCACCTGATGTTATTATTGTGCCCAAGTATTTAAAACGTTGCACTTGTTTCAGATTTGTCTTGTTTATTTTTATGCTGCATGATGGTGATGATTGTTTCTTCGATATAACCATTACTTGTTTTCTTACTATTCAGACTGAGACCTTTCTTGCTGCTTTCTTTTACTATTATATCTATCATTTCTTGTAGTTCGTTCTCTGTCTCTGCTATTAAGACTGTGTCATCCGCATATCGTAAATTATTTATGTTGTGACCGTGGACTTCAATTCCTTTTTTTTGTCTACTATTGATCTCATAATGTGTTCACTGTAAAGTGAAAACAAATCCGGCGACAGAACACAACCTTGTCTGACTCCTTTTTTTATTTATTGAAATATTCCTGTTTGGTTGTTAATTCGTAATATCTAGACCGCGCTCAGTATCCAGGGAGTGTTGAAGATAATTCTCCCAAAGTGACTTATTTTTATTACAAATAAAGTTCCAGTAACAATTTCTTATTCGCATGCTTTTGTTCCTCATTGCTTTTCAGCGTCGAGGGAGATATAACATGCGGTCTTCTGCTCTTCTGTTGATCCCTGATGCTGTTAAATCTCCAAGTACGTCCAATAATCAATCAATCAATTAATCTTTATCGTTGTCGGCCCTGGGGTTTCTAGATTTTTCTGTTCCTGCTGTTGCATTTCCCAAACCTTTCTTTAATGTTTCTTATCATTGATATGTCGTCACATTTATCAGTCTTGTTAACAATTTGATTTAGTATCTGATAGAATTCTTTATTGTCTTTTTCGTTGTTGTTATACGGTACACAGATTTGTATGTAAGTTGTTTTTCGATCTTCGTCTAGTAATTTGGTTGTGATTATTATTTCTAAGTAGTATGCATACATGTTTTATTCCTAGACTATTCTTTCTGTGTTCTGAGTCAATGACAAAGTCTACTTTGTATTTTGCTCTTTCTGTGATGTCGACCCTAAGAATAATATCGTCTATTTCACGTGTGTTTTCCTTACTTGTCTTTTTCCGCTGTTGCCCGCTAAAACCATAATTACATGTTAATATTTTCCTCTTGGTAATTTCTTCAGTACGTTCTACTTCTTTGTTCTTTATTCCACATATTTCGATGGTTGTTACTTTATATGTGTTGTCTATCTCCATGATGTGTAGTTTCTCTGAGCATAACAATGTTTGTACCCTACCGACATGCTAAATCTGTCGAAGGTTAAGGTTTTAACTTAAAAACGCATGTTTTGGACAACTCGGTCGATGGTTCGTACTGTCGTGAATCGCTAAGTGTCACATGCGATCAGTTCACAGTCAAATTGTCACTTTCTGTGTGTTTACATTTTAAATATACTTATCTGATCATGTTTTCTCAAATAGAACACTTTACCTAACTTACAAATCTTATATATCAGAACCACGTGAAGGTTGCATTACTCACAGTTTAAGGTCGAATATGGTTCAATTATAAAAACTTTAAACTTACCTCAAAAAAAAAATATCAAAATTAGCAACTATATCACATCTGCGAAAGGTAAAAAGAGCATACAAATGCGTTGTTTTATAGATTTCAAATGCTTTGGTTTAATATTAAATACTAACTCTTCGATCTATTCAATCAATTTTTGGCAATTTACCAAAACTACACAGGGAGTAATGAGCAAATATTGCGATCATTGATCCTTATAATTTGTTTTTTAACCACTGAGAGCAACGATTAGCGCTTTCAGTAAAAATATTGTAAATTTAATGTTTCCGCGTGGAACTAAACTTTCAGGCAGCTTATCAAGCACATGTTTTCAATACAATGATTAACATATATAATAAACTACAAGCATTAAGTCTGCACTGTTTCAACAAACAATTTAATGAGAAATTAAAAAAATATTTTATCCAATAATGCAATTAGTACACAGAAGTAAACAAAGCCTGCTTCATAGACTACACAAAAGCTTTTGATAGAATACACTATAAACAACTTATAGAATGCATAGAAGATATACAGCTAGATAAACATGGGCATATGACTAATATTTAATTTATATTGTTTATAGCAAACAGCAATGATAAAATATAACAAAGAGAACTCTACATCCATTGATATAAAGAGAGAAGAAAGACGTATCCTATCACCAAGCTTGTTCAATTTATACACTGAGTAAATTTTTAAAAACATCATAGAGATGCCAGGTCTAAACACTAATGGACGGATATTCAATAACCTAAGATATGCTGATGAAACTGCATTACAAGCAAACAATTCTAAAGATCTACAACAATTACTTAATGAAGTAAACAAGACAAGCAAAAACTATGGTTTAGATATGAATATCAAAAAGACTAAAATTATGATTATGAACAAAGTAAATACTCAAAACCTACAAATGGATATAAAAACATGAAGGAATAGACTTGGAGACATTTCAGAGATACAACTACCTTGGACATACTATAACTAGTGATGGAAAATGGAAAATGAAAAACTGAAATAAACAAAAGAGTAGGAATGGCAACAAGTAAATTTAAAGCCATGAAAAATATATTGACATCAGAGCAAATAACAGGAGCGCTAAAACTAAGAATAGCAAAATGTTATATCTTCTCAAAATTCCTGTATGAAACATGGACATTAGACAAGAAAACAGAAGAGAAAATTGATGCCTTTGATAAGTGGATATATAGAAGAAAATGTAGAATTGGAGTGAAAGAAAAGAAAACAAACGATGAAGTCTTAAAACAACTAAAAGTGAAAACCGAACAACTAAATACAATTCAAACAAGACAAATGAGATTTTTGTGGCATGTTAAAAGACACAACAGCTTACTAAAAGTAATCTTGAAAGATAGAATACAGGGTAAAATAGGCAGACTGAGACTGAAGTGGACGAGTAACATCAAAATATAGACAAGTCAGCCTATAACAAGCTGCACCATCAAAGCAAGAGACAGAGCGGAATGGCAATCCATGGTACTCAACCTTCGATGTAAAGACGACACTCGACGATGATGAATACAATTAGTGCTAATTTTAAAATACATTCAACACATTTTACAATAATTTAACAAAGACCGTTCTTTAAAATATAAACTGGCTGTGTGATATAAATTAACCTTGTTTAAGATTGCATGTGGGATCTGTTCATGCAAGGGAACGTTCTACGGGCCAGTCTGCACTCTCAAATCTCCGTACAACTGTTTGGACGATATCTGTTAACAGTTCATGGGGGCCGGCGTCTCGTATGTCGATGATTCCCACGTTAAGAAGAGTCTGCCGACTACAACAAACCCAAGCATATGGATACCTTAATGTGTACTGGATATTTTCTTTCTGTGCTGGACATGGTTCATTTCTTGGTGTGTTTCATTGCTAGCCAAGGCTCATATCTTAGCTTGTGTGTGTGTGTGTGTGTGTGTGTGTGTGTGCTGCCCATGGCTCATATCTTGGTGTGTGTCATGTTAGTCATATCTCATATCTTGGAGTGTCCGTGTTAATCATGTCTCATATCTTTAAGTGTGTATGTGTTTAGTCATATCTCATATCTTAGTGTGTATCTGTGTTAGTCATGTGTCACATCTTTGTGTGGGCATGTTTGGGCTAGTGATATCTCATATCTCTGTGTGTATGTTTATGTTAGTCATATTTCATATCTTTGTGTGTGCATGTCTGTGTATGTCACATCTCATATCATTGTGTGTGCCTATCTATGTTGGTCATATCTCATATCATTGTGTGCATGTCCATGTTAGACATGTGTAATTTCTTTGTGGGTGCATGTCTATGTCAGTCATATCTCATATCTTTATGTGCATTTTTATGTTAGTCATGTGTCATATATCTTGATGTATGTCAGTGTTAGTCATGCCTCGTATCGCTATGTGCATGTCTGTGTTTGTCACATCTCATATCTTTGTGTGTGCATGTCTGTGTTAGTCACCTCTAGTGACTCGGGCAGATGGTGCTCGTAAACCTGGGAGGGCCGACCATCTAAGGGCAGAATCCCCCTACAGAAAAGATCACCTGCTGCCTTGCAGGAAGATTGGGGACAATCAAAGGCTAGGGAAAGCAAACCTGAATAAAATGCTGGCTGAAATAGGATGCACTGGGCCACTGGCGCAGAACACAGTGCAACGTTTTTAACGGGTGTTCAATCAGAGTGGATCTGGCAGACTCTAATTGTGATGTTCTGTTTGTAACACACCTAACCTGACAGCTGAGTTCATGTGAGGAGCTGGAATCCTACTCTGATTGGGTCCTGATCGCAGAGAGAGAGAGAGAGAGAGAGAGAGAGAGAGAGAGAGAGAGAGAGAGAGAGAGAGAGAGATTGCATGTCTTACAAATGGTTTGAGCTCTAGGTCAAGTATTCCAGAACAGGTTGTTAGTAATTAGGAAAAAAAAACAACAACAACCTTAATTTATAGGAAAATGTACAGTAAGTAATAAATCACGAGACTTAGAGAAAAACAATGACCACTAGCATCTTCATACTTACAAATGTTCTCTATAATAACTTTCAGGGCCATTTGGTGAAGGTTTTCAATAAGTTTCGTTGAGTCAAACTTAGAGGTAGTAGACAGCCAGATTAGTACTCGACTTTTTATCGAGTTTTTTTTCCAGATAATGTGCTGACGTTATTTAATATGCTGAACTTTGTTGCTGAGAGGAGCGCTCTTCTTTGACCAGAAGGTTCGGTGTTTAATTCTAATTCCCAGATGTGACCTTTTCTCTGACCCGCACTGTTTGTATCTCATCAACATGTAGTCGCATGCCCTTTGCAGAACATTGCTCTCATCACAGTCCGTCTAAATGGATCTATTGCGCTAGCTAGTTTTCCACGTCCTCAGTTGTCATGTTCAAGATCGCTTTAATGTTTTAAAATCACTATCTATTTGGTCTACTCGTGCTTTGTTTTCCTGGATCTATGACTTCTATTATTATTTCCAGATCGTGGCGATTTAATGTGGGTGAAAAATGTATTGTTTTGTATGTAAAATATTGTTTATGAGCTAGTTGTCTTCAATTGTCAAGTCTTGTTTTCTTTTTTCTTTCTTATTTATTCAAGGCATTCTAATAAATTTTATGTAGCATTCTGCTTTGAATAAACTTCTTTTCTTCTCTATTGTTTGTTTAAGTATTCATGAATGGTCATTATTCACTACAGTAACTTTTTTTCATGGTTCAAGGAAATATACGGTGACTACAATAATTATATTTTATAAATCTAAAATGAACTGAAATATTTTGATATGTGCGGCTTCAGTACAGCGACTGTGCTGGGGCACAACTTCGATGGAACTGTAGTTACCTTTGTAGCAGGAAGATGATGAATCATTTATTTGTCCAGCATCGTCCTAAGGCAAAATAAAATTTAAAAAATCAATGATCTATGATAAATAACATTTGCTAATGTTGCAAAAGAAATGTTAGCTAATTACAAAATATTAGTGGGAAACACGAAGATGGATTTAAAATAAAGGCAAGAAATAGTGGGTTAACCAGTTTGGGTGACTAGATCTGAGACACGAAGACGTATACAAAATTAACCGTTGAGTTTTCCACAGGTTCCGCACAATAGGAATTGAACATGTGGCTGGACTTTCAAAATGGGTAAATTTTCTCACACGTCAGTAAATGTGTGTCAAATATGAAAGAGAAGTGGTAAAGTTCAGAGGTAGAAGTAGCTAGGGCATGCTCAAGTGTAAGACAGAAAACTTTCCCAGATTTGGTTATTTGGTTATGGAAGGCCCCGGTATCACTGCAAACGAATTAAAATCCATAATTGCTCAACCGCCCGTGCCAGCGTAATCATCCGAATTAATATCTCATCTCCAAAACAAAGAAAGGTAACTGTAGTCCCCATCGCAGCAGTCTCAGCACACGCCAAAATACATAAGGCGAAACCGCGCAGAAAGTGAGCATAGCCAACTGTTCCATGTCATACGATATCATCATTCATCGCAAACAATTGGAATATCGAAAAATGATCAAAACGGATGAGACACACAGCTCACTGTGTGCACAGAGTACTCAACTCAGTAGCTCCTGCAACAAGCCGGACTTGGAATATGAGGAAAATGTAACAAGGAACACTTTTCATGCATAGCCTTCAATTGTTCCCGCCGCCTATCCACCATATACCGGAAGTTCACGTCCTCTTGAAAATTATGATCGTCATATTTTTTTAAAATGTATAGCGCTTGACGATGTTAGGCCATCGTTGTTGACTCCAATTCCGAACATATAGACACATAGTTAGTCGTCAGATTATCCCCGTCGCACATCAAACAATAGACCGTAAGATTAGCGTACGGCCGGTCTAGGAATGTACGATGAGCCATTACGATGAAATAGCACACAACAATGTCCCAGATTTGGAGTCGAAACTAAAATGAGTTAGTCTTGAGGTGTTCGGATTTAGTTTGGAGCACAGGACAATCCAAGTTCATTAATTTGTCCGGCAGCTGAAACAAGAAGTTCACATTTTTAATATTTGATGCAAGAGTTAGGTGATTTTAACCGTCGTGGGAAAGTAAAAAAAAAAAAAAAGATGTTTTTTTTTAGGCATGAGACAATGGCAGGCCAAGTTGAAAAACGTGGATTATATTAATGAACCTCAGTCATAGAGAAAGAAATAAAACAGAGAGGAAAAGAGAAGATAGCGTAAGTAGAACATTGTTTGGTCGATCAGAGAACACATTTTAGAGACAGGCCAGAAATTAATTTGCCGAGAATTATTGAGAAAAAAAGAAAAGATGAACAGACACAGAGAAATGAAATAGAATTTAATTGTGAAACTGAAGAAAAAAGAGTGACGTAGATAGACTAACAAGACGAGCATAAGAAACTGCGGTTGTAATATGCACACTCAGCTACATCTTGTCAGCAACACTGGATCAAGGACTGCCAGAGAACGAAAACAGGACTGCATAAATATTTATGAATGGTTTTTCCAAATAAACTGTTTAAAAATTTGACCTATGATAAAAATGCCTCGCTGTTGTCTCGTCAATAAATATAGCGTGCATTGCAACAAGCAGATATGTCTGCAAAATGCATCACGACTTGTAGGTATACATGCATTATCTACACTTGGGATCCAATATGCGGCGAATGAGCTGATCGCAATCAGTAGCTGATATCTGGTCTGGCATCAGTGTATGCAAACCACTGCTGACAACGATTCTAATTCACATTTTGACGGTCCTGGAGCAGGCTGCTTAGATTTTCTATGTGAGTAGAGACTGAGGAGGATATTCAAAAACGATTCAAAGGTTATGCCATAACGAAGTTTGATATTTCGGGTAGAAAGACTTAAATTTCCTATGTTTGTTGTAAACTGTGACTTATCGTAACCGGCAACACGTTTTCCAAAGTGAACGAAGAAGATACAACAATGTGTTGAAATCTTTATGGAACATAAGTACATAACATAAAATAATACATACCATGTATGTTTCAAAGTGTCCGGTTAGCGCAAATTATAGGCGGTTGGCTTACCACGGCAACAGCCGGGGTTCGTTCCCTGGCGAGGACACCTGGGTTTTACTAATTCCCTAAAAATTAGTAGGAGCCGCGATAGCTCAGTGGTTAGTGAACTGGACTACTACGGACAAGGGGTAGGGTTCGATCCCAACCGACGGCTCCGGGTTCACCCAGCCTTAAATGGGTACCGGATTTTTTCTGGGAAAGTAAAAGCAGCACGGGCGTAATACCGACCACATTACCCCAAAAATCATGTGCTGAAGGTCTGTAAAATATAGGGTCACTAACACCATATTTCCCTATACGCCACTTGGCGTGACGGGGGGTACTTTACTTACTTTTTACTATGTATGTTTCACGTTCACATACAAACCACGCGTTTGTGTTCTAAAACAATAAAGGGAAATGGATAAAGGGAATGGAGCCCTACTATAGTCCGTTCAGAAATTCATAATCACACCTGAATTAGTTTTGCGTGATAACCGCTTGTTCTTTTGGTTTCAAATTTTGCATGCAATCTTAGAATATTGATGACGTTATAGAAATATTTTTTGCTCTGAGAAATTTGATCTAGTTTAAAAGTTTCCTTCTTTAGGCTATATTAAATTCACCCTGTTCGAATTTGACACCATTTTAGGATATATACATTAATTTGGTGCGGTCGTTCACGTAAAATAGTTTGGCTATTGCAGAAACACTAACTTCAGGAAAATCCCGTGCACAAAGCTAAATTGTTATTGAACGACATGACGCACCACGGCCTTGGCATTAATTACCGAAGGAAGGCGTATCTTTATTAATTTTTTGAAGACTCAGTAGACAATCTGTTGACTTTAAATACCAACATTTATATCTAAATTACAATGAGTTTGAAATGCAAATTTATAACTATGCAAAAGGTTACTGTTTTACTATATCAGCACTTCCTTAGGGAATCCAAGATGGGGCATTTATATTGTGATATTCATGACCCAGAGAGACGAACGCAACTCGCGCTTGGTTTTAATAGATCGTCATTTTCTCGTTGGATTAAACAAGACTCAGAGTCCACTCATGTCAATCAAGGAAGGAAAAGGAAAGTCGACAGTTTTAACATAGATGTCATAAAACGTGAGATGTTGAAAATGTTTGCTAATAATGTACTTGTTACTCTCAGGAATTTGAAATTAAAATTGCATGCAGACTGCAATATTGACATTTCTAAAAGTACTCTATGGAAGATTGTGCGAGGAGCCGGCTTCACTTTCCGAAAAACTGTTGGAGGCAGGAATATTATTTGTCAAAAACCACGCTTGGTCATTGCTCGAAGCAAATACTTGAGACAGATCCGTGAGCGGCGGAGTGAACGGTATGATATTGTATATTTGGACGAATCATGGGTCAACGCACACCACACCTATGCTAAAGAATGGCAGTCAGTAAATGGCAAACTCAAAAGCAAAATTCTGAGCAGCAAAGGCCAGCGCATTATATTAACGCATGCTGGAAGCACTGAAAACGGCTTTGTCCATGATGCGGGACTTATTTTCCAATCAAAAAGTACCGACGGTAGGGACTACCATACTGAAATGAATGGAAACATTTTCAGGCACTGGTTGGAGAACTATCTTTTACCAATCCTGGAGAGACCTTCGTGCATAGTCATGGATAATGCATTATACCACAATGTCGTATCAGAGGAAGACAAAGTGCCTACTGCATCAAATACAAAAGAGCAAATTAGGACATGGCTTGCGAATGAAAATGTCAAATTTGGCGACACATTTAAAACCCGAATTGTTACAACTTGTGAAGAATACGAATAAGAAAAAAGTGTACCATGTTGACAAAATCATTGAGAACTACGGCCACACCTCTCTTCGACTCCCTGCATATCATGCGCACATTAATCCAATCGAACTTGTCTGGGCTCACGTCAAAGGACAAGTTGCAGAACAGAACAGGACGTTTAAAATGTGTGATGTTGAAGTTCTGACACGCGAGTCTCTCTCAAAAATAGACATTCCGTTCTGGAAGAAGTCTGTTGAATATGTGTTGCGGGTGGAAGATGAGTACTGGAAACGAGATGGATTACTATTTGTCCAACCAGTAATGATTATCAACCTCTTGGAATCGTCAGATTCGGAATGATTAAAATTAATATGAATGCAATTCCAACTGCAGTTAGGACGTCCTGGTGTCTAATGGTGACCGAAGGACACGACTAATTGTAACCAATTGAATTCATCTTTGCAAATACACATAACGAACAACACCCACAATTAAGCACTATGTAGATACGCCTCTGGCAAGAATTGCAGTAAACTGGAAAATTTAACACAATTACTGTAAACTCTAAAATTTGAATCAACTTGTGTGATATCGTCATAAAAGATCAAAGGAATTCGCTGATGTGCAAAATCTGTTGTGTTTGTGAAATAAAAAATACCAAAATCTTTGCGTCATCAATTTTCTAAGATTGCATGCAAAATTTGAAACCAAAATAACAAGCGGTTATCACGCAAAACTAATTCAGGTATGATTATGAATTTCTGAACCGACTATAGCTGTACATAGCATAGGCTGTGTTGAATAAACCAGTGATTTCTCGGTTCCTACAAGTGAGTACTCCCATTGTGGTACACTTGTGAGGTGTACAATATTAATATAGAGCTTTGCGGTATTTGACAAGTTCACTTCTCAAAGTTACTTTTTGAAATCTCAAAGTGGCATGTTCTTTCTATTTCTAACAATTATGAACATTTATGGGAAGATTACCCGAGTCTGTTAAATGCACCTCATTACTTTGCAGATGTTCAATTAGGAAACATCACACACATAAAATGTGCATTTTCTAGGTTAATTAATTTGATATTTTATTAAATTTAATAGACTCTTGTTTATGAGAGTCGATGTGTTTAATATTGACAAATTTGTCACTTTCTGAAATAAAATATCTATTTTCTAAGTAAAGATATTATTGAAATGTAAGATATAATTTTTTTTTTATCATCATCATCATTATAGTGCATTCTCCGAAACGATGGTTGGCTACCATGGATCGCCATTCTACTCTGTTTCTTGCTTAGATGGTGCAGGCTGTCATAGTTTGACTTGTCTATCTTTTGATGTTACTCGTCCATGTTAGTCTTGGTCTGCCTCTGCCTCTTTTACCTTGTATTTTCCCTTCCAATATTACTTTTAGTAGGCTGTTGTGTCTTTTAACATGCTCCAAAATTTCATTTGTCTTGTATTAATTGTATTTAGTAGTTCTCTTTTTATTTTCAGTTGTTTTAAAACTTCATCGTTTGTTATCTTTTCTTTCCATCCAATTCTACCTACTCTTCTATATATCCACATTTCAAAGACTTCAATTTTCTGTTCTGTTTTCTTGTCTAATGTCCTTGTTTCTGCACCATACAGGAATATTGAGAACATGTAACATTTTGCCATTCTTAGTTTCAGCCCTGCTGATATTTGTTTTGTTGTTAGTATATTTTTCATGGCATTAAAATTACTTTTTACCATACCTATTCTTTTGTTTATTTCAATTTTACATTTTCCTTCATTGGTTATAGTATGTCCCAGGTAGTTGTAACTCTGGACTGTCTCCAGATGTATTCCCTCAACTGTGATATTTAATTGTAGGTCTTGAGAATTTTCTCTTTTTATGATCATAGTTTTAGTCTTTTTTGATATTCATATCTAATTCATAGTTTTTGCTCGTCTTGTTTGCTGTTAAAGCATTTGATAAAGTAAAGCATGTGGAAATAATAAATATGCTGGAGAAATTAAACATTGATGGCAAGGATCTGTGAATCATAAAAAAACATGTACTGACAACAAACAGCGGCTATACGAATTAACAATCAAACAGGACAATTCCAATATATAAAACAAGGAGTCAGACAAGGTTGTGTTCTGTCACCGGATTTGTTTTCACTTTACAACGAATATATTATGAGATCAATAGTAGACAAAAAAGGAATTGAAGTCAACGGTCACAACATAAATAATTTGCGATATGCGGATGACACAGTCTTAATAGCAGAGACAGAGAATGAACTACAAGAAATGATAGACATAATAGTAGAAGAAAGCAACAAGAAAGGTCTCAGTCTGAATAGTAAGAAAACAGAAGTAATGGTTATATCGGAGAAACAATCATCACCACCAAGCCGCATAAAAATAAACGAGACAAATCTGAAACAAATACAACGTTTCAAATACTTGGGCACAATAATTACATCAGATGGGAGATGCACCACAGAAATAAAAAGCAGAATAGCTCAGGCCAAAATAGCATTTCAGAAAATGAAAAATATCGTATGCAACAAATCTATGTCAATAAAAATGAGAAAGAGAGTTCATCGATGCTATATAGAACCAATTCTGACCTATGGAAGCGAATCATGAACAGTAGACAAACAAATGAAAAGACGATTAGAGACCAAAGAGATGGGATTTCTCAGAAGAATGTTGAAAGTTCCCTGGACAGCTAAAAAGACCAATGAGGAAGTTCTCAAAGAGGCCAACACAAAAAGGGAGCTCTTAAAAAACATCAGAAAGAAGCAATCAACATTTTTCCAGCACATCATGAGAAGAGGAAAGTTGGAATACTTGGTAAAATTGGCAAAATAAAAGGAAAGAGAGATCGCGGACGACAAAGAGAGAAAATACTGGATAGCTTGGTGTCATGGCACGGAAAACAGTCAACAACAGAACTGATACGATGCACTGTAGATAGAAGATTGTGGAAGGACATGATCTCCTACGCCAACCGGCAGGGTACATGATGATGATGATGATGATGTTTCCTTCATTAAGTAATTGTTGTAGATCTTTAGACATTTTTGCTTGTAATGCAGTTTCATCAGCATATCTTAGGTTATTGATTATCCTTCCATTAATGTTTAGACCTGGGATCTCTATGATGTTTTTAGAAACCTACTCAGTGTATAGATTGAGAAAGCTTACGATATGATGCCTCCTTGTCTTACTCCTCTCTTTATATCAATGGGTGTAGAGTTCTCTTTGTTACATTTTATCATTGCTGCTTGCTCCCAGCACAAATTACATATTAGTCGTGTGTCTGTGTCATCTATATTTATATCCTTTAGGCAGTATATAAGTTGTTTGTGGTGTATTCTATCGAAAGCTTTAGTGTAGTCTGTGAAGCAGGCATATATTGGTTTGTTTACTTCTGTGTACTTTTAAATCAATGTTCCATGCTAAATATGGTTTCTTTTGTGCCACTGTTTTTCCTGAATCCAAATTGTTGCTCATCTAATTCAGTATTTATTTTATTCTGAACCCTTCCTTGTGTAACTTTTAGTAGAATCTTTATTATCTGGTTCATTAGGCTTATTGTTCTGAAATCACTGCATTCAACTGCACCATTCTTTTTAGGCAATGCAATGAAAGTTGATGCTTTTACTTCGTTTGGTATGTATCCTGTATGGTATATGTCTTTGTATATGTCTGTGATCACTTCAATGCTAAAATCTTCTAGAGCCTGTATAATCTCTATCTGTATATTATCAGGTCCTGATGCCTTTCCCTTTTGCATTGTTTTTATAGCTTTTTCTACTTCAGATTTCAGGATTTTATAGTTGTATGTACATTTTATGAATGTCTTTTTGTCCTTTTCGTAATGAAATAATTCTGTTATATATTCATGCCATCTATCTATTATATCTTTATTGTTGATTAGCATTCTTCCCTCTTTGTTTGCAATACATCCGTTTCCTGCAGCTTTTTTGTCCTTATTAGTCATTTTCTTTATTTCTGTGTGCATCTCTCTTAAGTTTTGTTTACTTTCCATAGTTTCGACTTCTAGACATCTTTGGTTGAGCCAGCCTTCTTTTGCCTTTTTGCACATTCTCCGTATTTCATTGTCGATATCCTTGTATCTGGCAGTGTTTTTCGCTTGTCTTCTTTCTTCCATTTTTTTTCTAAGATTTTGTCAGTTATCCATTTTTGTTTTTGTTACTTTACTTTTTGGGCAAGGGGTTGCAGGATTCTTGCATGCTGTTTTTTATGTATTGCCATTTTGTTGTGACTTTTTCCCTCAGGATTTTCTCTACTGTACTGCTCAATCCCCTCTTCTATGAGCTTTTGAATGTGTTCTTTACTTGTACAGTATAAGTTTCTGTTACATCTTTCTGATTTAACACTGTTATATCTATTGGTGTTGCTGAATTAGTTTTTTTTGTTTGTTTCTCTTTAATTTGATTTTCATTTTAATCATTACAGGATTGTGATCTGAATTAATATCTGCTCCTGGGTAGGTTTTGGCTTTCTTGACGCTGTTCTGGAATCTGTTTTTTATCATTATGTAATCTATTCGACTCCTCTTCCTGTCTCCAGGGCTTTTCCATGTGTATAATTTCCTTTTCTCTTGCTCAAAGTAGGTGTTGCATATTATCAGTCTGTTTTCTTCACAAAATTGTATTAATCTTTCTCCTCTGTTATTCATTTTTCCTAAACCATGATTTTATATTATGGTCTTATATTTACCATTTCATACTTCAGCCTTCGTAAAGGTAAGGTAAGGTAGGTAAGGTAAAGTACGAGACTTGAACCGGCGTCTTAGCACGCGAGTATATACCCATATGTGCTCGGCCGCCTATCCAGAAATGTTCGGATATTTCTGTATAGTGTAGCCTCAAGCATCGAAACTCAGATGCGAAGCGACATTCCTCACCTTCCCAGGATAATATACCCTGGTACCCATTTCTGCCAACGGCTGGGTCGACCGTGGGGGTATATTTTTTTTTTTTATTCCAACCACGAGTACAATTCACACTGCTCCCAGCGGGAATTGAACACGGGTTGTCCGAACGTCGGTAGTCTAGTCGGGTGGTTTTCCCAACTAGGCTACCGAGGCCCCCTTCACTTCAGCCTTCGTGTCACCCATTACAATCAAGATGTCTGATGATTTCACTTTCTTCATAACTGTGTTTAGATCTTCATAGTGTGCCTCTATTTGCTCATCTTTATAGTCTTGAGTAGGTGCTGATTATTGTTATGTCAAATGGTTTTGCCTTCATTTTTAATAGTATAATCCTATCATTGTATTTCCAGTGGGTATTTATATATTTTTGTAGCTCTCGTTTTATTAGTATGCCTACTCCTCATTGATGTTCTGTTGTGTTACCTGAATAGAATATATAAATGTATATTTATCGTCTTTTATGTATCCACTTTCCTTCCATCTTTTTTTTTATAGGCATCATAAATGTACCAAGGAAGAATCATAAAAAAGGTGTACTTCAGAAATAAGCATGACAATTTAAATAGCAGTGACTAACGGCTCTGAACTTCGCTTATTTTAACTCCGAAAATTCTCTCTCTCTCTTTCTCTCTCTCTCTCTCTCTCTCTCTGCGATCAGGAAACAATTAGAGTAGGATTCCAGACACTCATATGAAGTCAGCTGTCAGGTTAATTGTGTTGATCGCCCCCACAGACAGAACAATTAGAGTATGCCAGATCCACTCTGATTGAACACCCGTTAAAACATTGCACTGTTTTCTACGCCAGTGGGCCAGTGCATCCGATTTCAGCCAGCATTTTATTCAGGTTTGCTTTCCTTAGCCTTTGATTGTCCCCAATCTTCCTGCAAGGCAGCAGTTTGTCTTTTCAGTAGGGGGATTCTGCCCTTAGATGGTCGGCCCTCCCAGGTTTACGAGCACCTTCTGCCCGAGTCACTAGAGATGTCTAACACAGACATGCACACACAAAGATATGAGCTGTGACTAACACAGACATGCACACAGTGATACGAGGCATGACTAACACTGACACACATCAAGATATGAGATATGACTAACACAGACATACACGCAAAGATATGACACATGTCTAACTTAGACATGCAAAAAAAGATATGAGATATGACTAACATAGACATGCACACACAAAGATATGACACATGCCTAACATAGAGAGCACACAAAGATATGAGATATGACTGACATAGATATGCACACACAAAGATATGAGATGTGACTAACATAGCCATGCACACACAAGGATATGAGATGTGACAAACACAGGCATGAACACACAAAGATATGAGATATGACTAACATAAACATGCACACAAAGATATGAGATATCACTAACCCAGACATGCACACACAAGATATGACACATGACTAACACAGATACACACTAAGATATGAGATATGACTAAAAACAGACACACATAAAGATAAGAGACATGATTAACACGGACACACCAAGATATGAGATATGACTAACATGACACACACCAAGATATGAGCCATGGCTAGCACACACACACAAGCTAAGATATGAGCCATGGCTAGCACAGAAACACACCAAGATATGAGCCATGGCTAGCACAGAAACACGTTAAGATATGAGCCATGGCTTCACGGAAACACACCAAGATATGAACCATGTCTAGCACAGAAACAAATTAAGATATGAACCATGGCTAGCAAGGAAATACACTAAGATATGAACCATTGCCAGCACAGACACACACTGAGATATGAATAATGGCCAGCCCAGATACACACTAAGATATGAGCCATGGCCAGCGCATACACCCACTAAGATTTTAGCCATGGCTATCGCAGACACCCACTAAGATATGAGCTACGATTAGCACTTATATACACTGAGAATTGAGCCATGGCTCAATTCAAGAGAAGTAGAAGAGGAGGTAGAAGAGCAGCGATCGCGAAAGGTATCCATATGTTTGGGTTTGTTGTTGTCGGCAGACTCTTCTTAACGTGGGAATCATCGACATACGAGACGCAGGCCCCGGTTAACTGTTCACAGGTTCCGTTCAAACAGTTGTCCGGAGATATGAGAGTGCAGTCTGACCCGTAGAACGTTCCCTTGCTTGTACAGTTCCCGGTTGACTGTTCACAGGTGTCGTTGAAACAGTTGTCCGGACATTTGAGAGTACAGTCTGACCAGTAGTACGTTTCCTTGCACGTACAGTCTGCACTTTTCGAGTCACATATGACGTCACAGCCATCAGAACACGTCTGTTCGCACTGTAGTCCAAAATTACCATCGGGACAAGTGTCATTACAGGTATAGCCAGGATGTTTACAATTTAGGCATTTTCCTGAGTTGCCGTGACACGTACCGATGATGACGTTGCAGTCTTTGCTACACCCACTACACACTTCACAAAACGACCTAGAATGTCCGTCCAGGCAATAGGTGTCTGTAAATGTTTGCACCTCACACGCCGTCAGTGCACTGTCGGCCTGCGAAATGGTCGGTGAGAACTCAATCTTAATGTGTGCTATTGGATTTTGTGTGGTGACTACAATAGTGTTCACATAAACATTAGGGTATAATATATCATTATACTGGAACACTACGCCACCACCGTCAGAGAAAGCCTTTAGAGTGGCATTCTTTACCCGAATCATAGTGCTAGCTCGATGATAGTTTCGAATCGTGTGAATCTTCTGGGGCGTGGCAAAGTTCAGATACCAGTAAACAGAATTGGAACTCCGAAAATTCGACAAATCAAGAACCTTTAAACTGAAATCCTCCGATGAGTATCTGCCTGGAAGCGAACTACCTAACATTGGTAATTGAAGTCAACGCATTAACTTTCTCCCCAATAGCTAAATAGCACTATACCAATAGCACTTTACATTTCATGTATAGCCATAAAGACAGAGCTGGAGTCGTCAGTCGCTGGACACTGCGGGCCATGTTTGGAGTGCAGTGATGGTAACCCGCGAACAATTCCATAATTTTGCATCTTTGTAGCATTATTTCTTCTTCACCATCACATTACTTTTCGGGTCTTTGGGACACTAATGACATTAAAAAAAAAAAAAAATTAAAGTGTTCCCCGTCACGCCAAGTGGCGTATAGGGAATATGGTGTTAATGACCATAAATTTTACAGACCTTCGGCCCATGATTTATGAGGTAATGTGGTCGGTATTGCGCCACACTAACGACATACATTGTCAATTTTCTCCATTTCTCTCTATCTTTGGGAGCCGCGATAGCTCAGTGGTTAGTGAACTGGACTACAAAGGACAAGGGGTAGGGTTCGATCCCAACCGACGGCTTCCGGGTTCACCCAGCCTTAAATGGGTACCGGATTTTTTTTCTGGGAAAGTAAAGTAGCACGGGCGTAATACCGACAACATTACCCCAAAAATCATGTGCTGAAGGTCTGTAAAATATAGGGTCACCAACACCATATTTCCCTATACGCCACTTGGCGTGACGGGGTTTACTTTTTACTCTATCTTTATTCATTTGTTGAGACACTGTGAAGATGAGTTCTGTCCATCCTTTGATGTTATCCTCCTATCGATTACTCTGTCTACCTCCCATTCTACCTACCTTTCTTCCTCATTTACGGTTTGCTGCAGATTGGTCTTTGCCAGGCCAGATTATCAAAATACGGCGCCATACCATTTCACTTTACGTTCTTACACAATAGTGAAAAGATCATCATATGTTTCTATTGTTTGTTATGTCCTTTTTGCGACCTTTTTCAATGGTGATAATATCTAATTAAGAGATGTCAAGAATCTTACAATAACATTTCGTTTCTATAACTTGTATTTTTTTCCGTAGCTCTTTTGAATGTGCCCACGTTTCACAGGCCTTTAAAAAACTGTTATAACAAGAGTACGAATCAATCTGATTTTACAGACAAGAGTGATGCTATCTTTTCATAGACTTTAACCTGGTAACAAGACTACACCCACGCTTGTATACTGAGTGATTCGATGAGCATGATTAAAAAAGTGGAAGCGGGCTCTGTACGCATACAATGGGTAGAATCGTTGCAGAAATCCAAAATACTTAAGGTCACCTTTGTCTATGTCCCTGGACATGCGGGAGTACGAGGAAATGAAAGAGCGGACAGGTTGGCTAGCTGCGCTGTCGTTGAGGACGGACAACCAATGGATCGGGCGGACATCATCAATGCCTTCCGAGATGTGGAAAGAGCACAGGACTTCGACAAACACAGATCCACGTCACTTCTTCGGATGATGGAAATGGGAGTTAAGATGGGCACAGCCAGAAATTAGAAACTTAGTGGCCGTGTAAGAAGACCTATCAACCAACATAGAAATGGAGTCGTCAGTCGCTGGAGACTGAGGGAATTGCTGAGGAGGGAATCTGAGCACCTATGGACATGTTCGGAGTGCAATGATGATGACCCACAAATAACTCAATAACCTGACAAAGGCTGATATAGTTTGCCCTATTCTAACCTTTGTTTGCGCTATTCTAACTTTTGTTTGCGCTATTGTAACCTTTGTTTGCGCTATTCTAACCTTTGTTTTATGCTATTCTAACCTTTGTTTGCGCTAATCTAACCTTTGTTTGCGCTATTGTAACCTTTGTTTGCGCTATTCTAACGTTTGTTTGCGTTATTCTAACCTTTGTGCTATTCTAACCTTTGTTTGCGCTATTTTAACCTTTGTTTGCATTATTCTAACCTTTGTTTGCGTTATTCTAACCTTTGTGCTATTCTAACCTTTCTTTGCGCTATTGTAACCTTTGTTTGCATTATTATACCCCTTGTTTGCACTATTGTAACCTTTGTTTGTGCTATTCTAACCTTTGTTTGCACTATTGTAACCTTTGTTTGTGCCATTCTAACTTTTGTTTGCACTATTGTAACCTTTGTTTTTGCTATTCTAACTTTTGTTTGCACTATTGTAACCTTTGTTTGTGCTATTCTAACTTTTGTTTGCACTATTGTAACCTTTGTTTGTGCTATTCTAACTTTTGTTTGCACTATTGTAACCTTTGTTTGCTTTATTATAACCCTTGTTAGCGCTATTGTAACCTTTGTTTGCGTTATTATAACACTTGTTTGCGTTATTATACCGCTTGTTTGCACTATTGTAACCTTTGTTTGTGCTATTCTAACTTTTGTTTGCACTATTGTAACCTTTGTTTGTTTTATTATAACCCTTGTTTGCGCTATTGTAACCTTTGTTTGCGTTATTATAACCCTTGTTTGCGTTATTATAACCCTTGTTTGCGCTATTGTAACCTTTGTTTGTGCTATTCTATCTTTTGTTTGCGCTATTGTAACCTTTGTTTGCGTTATTATAACCCTTGTTTGCACTATTGTAAACTTTGTTTGCGTTATTATAACCCTTGTTTGCGTTATTATAACCCTTGTTTGCACTATTGTAAACTTTGTTTGCGTTATTATAACCCTTGTTTGCGTTATTATAACCCTTGTTTGCGCTATTCTAACCTTAATTCCAAACAATTCATCCTAAGTTGCAGCTTGAAGACAATCTCTCTAATTGTTTCTAGTTCTTGCTTCCCCATCGTAGCAGTCTCAGCACACGCCAAAAGACATAAGGCGAAACCGCGCAGAAAGTGACCACAGCCAACTGTTCCCTGTCATACGATATTATTATTCATCGTAAACAAGCGGGATATCGAAACAGGATCAAAACGGATGATACACACAGCTCACGGTATGCACAGACCATACTCAGTGGCTCCTGCAACAAGCCGGACTTGGAATATGAGGAAACTGCAAGAAGGAACACTTTTCAGACATAGCCTTCCTATGTTCCTGCCGCCTATCTACCATATACCATGGAAGAACCCCTTGCGAATTACAAGCTAATATTTTAATAAAATCATCATCATCATCAAGTACCGGACCTGCTGGCGTAGGTGATCATGTCTCTCCATAACTTTCGATCTCGACAGTTATTTATCATTTCTGTTGTTGACCTTCTGACAAGCCATTCTCTTAAGCTGTCCTGTATTTTTTCTCTTTGCTTCCCTGTATCTCCTCGTCCCTCAATTTTCCTAGTTGCTACAATATATTTCAGCCTTTCTCTTCTCATTACATGGCCCCAAAAATCATGATTGTTTCTTCCCAATTTTGTAAATTAGCTCTCTTTTTGCTTTGGCCACTTTAATAAAATAGTGAAATAAAATCTAGATCGTTGTTTCAATGTTCTCTCCTAATCTTTCAAATCCCAGAAATGTTCGCTATAAAACTGAAACAAAAACACTATTAGGTGCAGCAGAGCGATCAATAATTGATATCGACACCGCTGTGTTGTGCGGGAACCTGCTAACAGTTGTTGTGACTTCTATCGTCCTTGATCCAAATATTGAAAGGGATAGCACAAGAGGAACAGCAGAGCTATTATTTATTAACACGTTAGGCGACTGTTTCCAAATGGTGTCTGTAAATGTTAGCATAGCTAGTGACTAAGTCACGGTTAGTAATATGCTTGATGTTTGGTTTAGATTATCATCATCATCATCATCATCATTGTTGTGACACCTGTTGGGACCAAATGTAATTTTCATTTTACATCATAATCATAATCAAATTCATCATCATCATCAACATCATCACCATCATCATTATCATCATCATCATCATCAATATTTAATATATGTTATATAATAATATCATCAAAATAACCTATAAAGTCGCCACCCCTATCAACACAATAATAATAATCATCATCATCATCATCGCCACTACAATCTCCATCGTCAAATGGAGCATCACCCCTATCATCATCATCATCATCACCATCGCCACCGTCATCACAACCATCATCATTATTATCATCAACATCACAACCTCGACCATCATAATCATCATAACAACCACCAATGTCATCATCATCATCACAACCACCACCATCATCATCATTATCATCCATCATCACCACAACCACCACCACCATCATCATCATCATTATCATTATCATCATCATCATCATCATCATCATCATCACAACCATACCGTCATCATCATTGTCGTCGTCATCATCATCACAACCACCACCATCATCATCATTATCGTCATCATCACCACAACCACCAGCATCATCATCATCATCATCATCACAACCACCACCATCAACATCATTATCATCATCATCACCACAGCCTCCACATTATCATCATTATCATCATCGTCATCATCATCGCAACCACCACCATTAACATCATTATCATCATCATCATCATCACAACCATACCGTCATCATCATTGTCGTCGTCATCATCATCACAACCACCACCATCAACATTATTATCATCATCATCACCACAGCCACCACCATCATCATCATTATCATCATCATCATCATCGTCGCAACCACCACTATTAACATCATTATCATCATCATCACCACAACCATCACCATCATCATCATCATCATCATTATCATCATCATCACCACAACCACCACCATCAACATCATTATCGTCATCATCATCATCACAACCACCATCATCATCATCATTATCGTCATCATCATCATCATCATCATCATCACAACCACCACCATCATCATCATTATCGTCATCATCATCACAACCACCACCACCATCATCATCATCATTATCATCATCATCACAACCATCTTCATCATCACCATCGCCATCGTCACCGCAGCCATCACATCATCACAACCATCATCATCATCATCACAGCTATCATCATCAACATCGCCACCGTCACCGCAACCATCATCATCATTATCATCAGAACCATTATCATCATGATCATCACAGCTATCATCATCTTCACCATCGCCACCGTCACCGCAGCCATCATCATCATCATCACAACCATCATCATCATCACAACCATCATCATCACAACCATCATCATCACAACTATCATCATCATCACAACCATCATCATCATCATCGCCACCACAATCTCCATCGTCAACAGGAACATCACCCATCATCATCATCATCACCATCGTAACCATCATCACAACCATCATCATTATCATCATCAACATCACAACCATCATTGTTATCAACATAATCACAACTACCACTTTCATCATTATCGTCATCATCATCACCACAATCACCACCATCATCATCATTATCATCCATCATCACCACAACCACCACCACCATCATCATTATCGTCATCATCATCATAAACACCACCACCATCATCATCATTATCATCATCATCACAACCATCATCATCATCATCGCCACCGCAGCCATCATCATCATCATAACCATCATCATCATCATCATCACAATCATCATCATCATCATCATCATCAACAACACATTAATCATCATCATCATCACAACCATCATCATCATTACAACCATCATTATCATCACAACCATCATCATCATCATCATCACAACCATAATTATCATTATAACAATCATCATCATCACAAACATCATTATCTTCACAACCATCATCATCATCATCGCCACAGTCACCGCATCCATCATTATCATCACAACGATCATCATCATCATAATCATCATCATCCTCACCATCGCTACCGTCACCGCAGCCATCATTATCATCACAACCATCATCACCATCACAACCATCATTATAATCACAACCATCATCATCATCACAACCATCATCATCACCATTATCATCATCATCATCACAAACCATACCATCATCATCATTATCGTCATTATCATCATCACAACCACTACCATCATCATCATTATCGTCAGCATCACCACAACCACCAGCATCCTCATCATCATCATCATCATCATCATCATCATCATCATCATCACAACCACCACCATCATCATCATTATCGTCATCATCACCACAACCACCACCACCATCATCATTTTCGTCATCATCACCACAACCACCAGCATCATCATCATCATAACAACCACCACCATCATAATCATCATCATCACAACCACCACCATCATCATCATTATCGTCATCATCACCACAACCATCATCATCATCATCATCATCACAACCACCACCATCATCATCATTATCGTCATCATCAGCACAACCACCAGCATCATCATCATCATCATCATCACAACCACCAGCATCATCATCTTTATCGTCATCATCATCACAACCACCACCATCATCATCATTATCGTCATCATCACCACAACCACCACCACCATCATCATTTTCGTCATCATCACCACAACCACCAGCATCATCATCATCATAACAACCACCACCATCATAATCATCATCATCACAACCACCACCATCATCATCATTATCGTCATCATCACCACAACCATCATCATCATCATCATCATCATCATCACAACCACCACCATCATCATCATTATCGTCATCATCAGCACAACCACCAGCATCATCATCATCATCATCATCATCACAACCACCAGCATCATCATCTTTATCGTCATCATCATCACAACCACCAGCATCATCATCACAACCACCAGCATCATCATCATTATCGTCATCATCAGCACAACCACCAGCATCATCATCATCATCACAACCACCAGCATCATCACATTATCGTCATCATCATCAAAACCACCAGCATCATCATCACAACCACCAGCATCATCATCATCATTATTGTCATCATTATCATCACAACCACCACCATCATCATCAATATCGTCATCATCATAATCATCACAACCACCACTATCATCATCATTATCGTCATCATCATCATCACAACCACCACCATTATCATCATCATTATTGTCATCATCATCATCATCATCACAACCACCACCATTATCATCATCATTATTGTCATCATCATCATCATCATCATCATCGCAACCACCACCGTCAACATCATTATCGCCATCATCATCATCATCCAACCACCACCATCCTCATCACTATCGTCATCATCATCATCACAACCACCACCATTAACATCATTATCGTCATCATCATCATCACAACCACCACCATCATCATTATCATTATTGTCATCATCATCACAACCACCACCACCATCATCATCATTATCATCATCATCACAACCATATTCATCATCACCATCGCAACCGTCACCGCAGCCATTACATCATCACAACCATCATCATCATCACAGCTATCATGATCACCATCGCCACCGTCACCGCAGCCATCATCATCATTATCATCACAACTCATCATCATCACAGCTATCATCATCTTCACCATCGCCACCGTCACCGCAGCCATCACATTATCACAACCATCATCATCATCATCATCACAGTTATCATCATCACCATCGCCACCGTCACCGCAGCCATCATCATCATCATTATCATCACAACCAATATCATCATCATCATCATCACAGCTATCATCATCATCTTCACCATCGCCCCAGTAACTGCAGCCATCATCATCATCATCACAACCATCATCATCATCACAACCATCATCATCACCATCATCATCATCAAAACCAATCATCATCATCTCAACTATCATCATCATCATCACAACCATCATCATCATCATCGCCACCGCAATCTTCATCGTCAACAGGAACATCACCCATCATAATCGTCATCATCACCATCGCCACCGTCATCACAACCATCATCATTATCATCATCAACATCACAACCATCTACTACCATTTTCATCATTATCGTAATCATCATTATCACAATCACCACCATCATCATCATTATCATCCATCATCACCACAACCACCACCATCATCATCATTATCGACATCATCATCATAAACACCACCACCATCATCAACATTATCATCATCATCACAACGATCATCATCATCACTATCGCCACCGTTACCGCAGCCATCATCATCATCACAACCATCATCAATATCACAGCTATCATCATCATCATCACCATCGCCACCGTCACAGCAGCCATCATTATCATCACAACCATCATCATCATCATCACAATCATCATCATCACAATCATCATCATAATCATCACAACCATCATCATCATCACAATCATAATTGTCATCACAACCATCATCATCATCACAACCATCATTATCATTATAACAATCATCATCTTCACAACCATCATCATCACCAACGCAACCGTCACCGCAGCCATCATTATGATCACAACCATCATCACCATCACAACCATCATTATAATCACAACCATCATCATCATCACAATCATCATCATCACCATCGACACCATCCCCGCAGCCATCATTATCATCACAACCACCATAATCATCACCATCGCCACCATCCATGCAGCCATCATCATCATCACAACCATCATCATCATAACAACCATCATCATCATCATCTCAGCTATCATCATCATCACCATCGCCACCGTCACCACAGCCATCATTATCATCACAACCATCATCATCATCACAACCATCATTATCATCACAACCATCATTATCATAACAACCATCATCAACATCACAACCATTATTATCATCACAAACATCATCATAATCACAACCATCATCATCATCATCACAACTATGATTATCATCACAACATTCATCATCATCACCATCGACACCATCCCCGCAGCCATAATTATCATCACAACCATCATCATTATCACAACCACCATTATCGTCACAACCGTCATCATCAGCACCATCGCCACCATCCCCTCAGCCATCATCATCATCACCACAGCTATCATCATCATCATTAATGTCATCATCATCAACATCATCATCATCATCATCACAACCATCACAACCATAACATCATCATCACCATCATCATCATCATCAAAATCATCATCATCATCACAACCATCACCATCATCATCATCATCACAACCACCAGCATCATTATCATCATCATCATCACAACCATTACCATAATCACAACCACCACCATCATCACCATCATCGTTACAATCATCATCAGCATCATCATTATCAGAACCACCATTATCATCACAACCATCGCCATCATCATCATCAGCATCATCATCACAACTATTGCCATCATCATCATCATCAACATCACAACCATTACCATCATCACAACCACCACTATCATCATCATCGTTACAACCATCACCATCATCATCATCATCATAACCATCACCATCATCACAACCATCTCCATCACCATCATCATAAACACAACCATAACCTTCATCATCATCATCACAACAAACATCATCTTCACAACCGCCACCATCGTTACAACCACCACCACCATTATTATCATAACCATCACCATGACCGCAACCACCACCATTATCATCACAACCACCACCATCATTATCATAACCACCGCCACCATCATTACAACCACCATCATCATCACAACCACCACCATCATCATCACAACAACACCATCATCACAACCATCACAACCTTCACAACCACCACCATCATCACAACCATCAATGATGATTCATTATAACATTCACGACCATCATCATTATCACAACCACAACCATCATTACAACCACAACCATCATTACAACCACCACCATCATCATTATCACAACCGCCGCCATCATCACATCACCACCACCACCATCATCACAACCACCACCATCATCATCACAACCAACACCATCATCACAACCATCATCACCATCACCACCATCACAACCACGATCATCATTACAACCACCACCATATTCATCACAACCACCATCATCACAACCACCACCACCATCATCACAACCAACACCATCTTCACAACCAACCACCACCATCATTACAACCACCACCATAATCATCACAACCACCGCCATCATTACAACCACCACCACCATCATCACAACCACCACCATAATCATCATAACCACCACCATTATCACAACCACCACCATTATCACAACCACCACAATCATCATAACCACCATCATCATCATCACAACCATCACCATCATCACAAACATCACCATCATCACAAACATCACCATCATCACAAACATCACCATCATCACAAACATCCCCATTATCACAAACATCACCATAATCACAACCACCACCATCATTACAACCACCATAATCATCACAATCAACACCATCATCACAATCACCACCATTATCACAACCACCATCATTAGCACAACCACCACTATCATCACAACCACCACCATCATCATCACAACCACCACCAACATCACAACCACCATCATTAGCACAACCACCACCATCACCACAACCACCATCATTATCACAGCCACCACTATCATCATCACAACCACCACCATCATCATCACAACCACCACTATCATCACAACCACCACCATCATCACAACCACCACCATCATCACAACCACCACTATCATCACAACCACCACTATCATCACAACCACCATCATTAGCACAACCACCATAATCACCACAACCACCATCATTATCACAACCACCACTATCATCACAACCACCACCGTTATCACAACCACCACCACCATCATACTAACCACCATTATGATATAAATCTATTGAGCTGTGATAGCTGAGTGGTTACTGAACTGGACTACAAAGGACAAGATGTAGGATTCGATCCCAAACGACGGTTTCCGGGTTTACCCAGCCTTAAATGGGTACCGGATTTTTTCTGGGAAAGTAAAGCGGTACGGGCGTAATACCGACCACATTACTCCAAAAATCATGTGCTGAAGGTCTGTAAAATGTATGGTCACTAACACCATATTCCCTATACGCCACTTGGCGTGATGGGGGCTCTTTACTTTTGCTTTTTTATATAAATCTATTATTTTCAAATGATTAACAGTTCAGACACGTAGATTGTTTTAAATATCTGGAAAGAGCGTTAACATGAGATGGAAGATGTTCGGTTAGGGTAAAGAATTTAAATAGAACAGACCAAGAATATTTTTTAAAAATTAAAATGAGAGATATGTTATGCAACAACTACTTATCATTGAACGTTAGAAAGAGTTTCACATAGCTACATCGAACCAGCCCTATTTTATTGTTGCGAATCATGGATAGTAAAGAAAAAGATACAACAGCGGATAGAATTAGCTGAGATAGGTTTTTTAGAAGTGTCTGGGCAGCAAGAAAACAACTGAGGTGATAGAGACAGATGAAGAGATGAAGATCATAAAATAAATTAGGAAAAGGAAGTCCAGAATTTTGTGGGGTATGTATGGTGAGTAGATGGGCTGGAATATTTAATAAAAACAGGAAAAATGGAAGGTCTGAGATATATAATAAATAAAATAAATAAAGGTAAATGACTCGGGATGTGGCGATGTTGCACATGAAAAGATCAGCAGGGGAACTGTTACAGCGCACACAATCGAGAGTTATAATGGGCAATATAATCCAATGTATCTCGGCGTGGACCAATAGTAGACAAATGTGTTCAAACTATGTGAAATGTCCTGCAACATTTGAATGTTTGTGTACGACATAGCATTAGATGTGTAAGGAGGATAAGAGTTATAGCCAGCATTGGCAGCTCTTCTTAACCACGTTCTCGTCACAGATATTCAGTTTTAACCCGATTTACAAAGAATGGTTTTAAAACAACAGCAACAGTGCAGCGTATATATATATATATATATATGCCATACAATTAAGCAAAAAATATAGCATTCAAGTTTGTTCAGATGGGAGTTGGGACTACAACAGACAATCAGGAAACAGCTAAGTTTGTTCAGATGGGAGTTAGGATTCAGTAAACAATAAGGAAACATTTAAGTTAGTTCAGATAGGAGCTAGGACTACAGCAGACAATCAGGAAACATTTAAGTTTGTTCAGATAGGAGCTAGGACTACAGCAGACAATCAGGAAACATTTAAGTTTGTTCAGATGGGAGTTAGAACTACAAAAGACACTAAGAAAACATTTAAGTTTGTTCAGATGAGTGTTAGGATTCAGTAAACAATCAGGAAACATTTAAGTTTGTTCAGACGAAATTTAAAGCTACAATAGTGTCGACATCAGAATTCGTGATTTGCATCATCAATGGCAACGAGAATCTTTCTCCAGCCACCTCGATTGTCAGGAAGTCATGTATACATTTAAAGGAGAGCATGCTGGAAGATAGGAATGAGTAGAATTATTGTACGGTGTGACTCGAATTTTAGAATTTATGCAATAGAATGGGTTGGCGTCACTGCAAGGGAACATTATCATATTCGCCACACCCCGTTTCAGCAAAGTGTTCGTCATGATCATTCATCATGTGTCATTGAATTTGTTTTGAAAAAGTTGCGTAACACCTGATAAACTCTTCCGGGTTGCAGTACCGGTCGTCGCCTGCGAGACGATCTCTGTGCCCCCAGAAACGTTGTCCCAATAAACTGATTCAGGCCATCGTGTGGGTGATATACGTCCCGACCCTAAGTTTAGCTATCGTTGAATGTTCAGTCAGACAGATCACACAGCATATCCCAGGGTAACGTCGGACACTATTCTAATTCAATCAGCGATCATCACCTGCAGCATGAAGATTCTGCTTGAATTTGCGTTGAATTCAGTTGTCAGGTGAATGCCGCAGACCACCGCTGTCTTCGCAAATGACAATCCAGACCAGAAAGAATCATTTTGAAAACACGCTGTAGCAAAAATATCGCCAGTCCTGATTTGACTAGTCGGCCATCTCGACCCGCCAACAAATAGGAAATGTGACACGCATAACACAAAAGATTCACTAACATCAGGCATTGAAAGGAAATCACAAAGAAGAAAGTTGTATTAGAAAATGGGCAGTGATACATCCATAATAAATGAGATGAGGCCAGTGAAATATGTTGAAGAAACATCTAATGTGGCTGTCAAGTTCTCTAGTTATTTGTGTTTGTCTTCAAAATGAAAAAAATAACAAGATTTTAAAAATAAATTAGAAAATAATGACGATTAAAAAAATAAATAATAACAACAAGAATGGTTAAATAATCATCAGCAGGTTAAATAGAATTTAAAAGAGTAATCTCCCCAATAAAAAATGGTATCAGCCACGGAAAGGAAATGTCATCAGTCGTACTTAAACATGTCAACTATACGGTCGATGGTGTTGATGTTCTGACAGAATACAAGGCTGGTTTAGTTGTGATAGCGCTCTGCGCTGAGGGAGATCGGAGTTTCTCAGAGTTTGTGAAAGAAATGCTTGAGGTTATATGGTTACAAATGTCCATGAACTGATTCTATGAGAATCATTGCACTGGAGTGTAGCTATGTGTAGTCTCAAAGAACTGTCAAGAACGATAGTGTAGATCGCATAGTTTCTCTCACTCCCTTTGCTTCCTTTCATACAAGTCAAACTCTCTCTCACTCTCTCTCTCCCCCTCACTTTCTATTGTTATCTCTTACTCTTATTTAGTTTAGACTGAGCTGTTGCTTGGAAACCCGATCGTACTCCCTAGATCAACCGGACTACTTCCCGCGAATGTATGTTCTGTAACTGCAAGGTTGACTAAATAGTCGTTTAATCTTTGTTTTATTTTAACGCTTACATATACAAAAGTAAAGGTACCTACCACGCCTTGCTGAATGTGAGGGGAATATGGTGATAGTGATCATATTTTTCCACGGGACATTCTTGGGTGATGTGGTCAGCATCATGTCAGACCGCCTCTACTTCATAGAAAAATCTGTGGTGTCCATTTTTAGAGACTGGGTGAACCCTGGAGCATTGTAAAAATCCTCCAATTCTGGGGATCGAAACAAGACTCTTCTGATCATGAAGCGAGCACAGTAATCACTCAGCCACAGATGAACGTTTCTATATGCCCGCTGTAAACTCAGTTCCAATATTTGTATATCTCACTTTATCTATTTTATATTTTGCGTTCAATATTCGTATCTCTCACTTTATCTATTTTATATGTTTTTCTGTTCAATATTTGTATCCCTCACCTAACTTTATCTATTGTATATTTTTTTATGTTTTGATTACATTCTGATTTATGCCCCTCACTTTATCTATATGATTTTTTTCTGTTCAGGCGTAGTGTTCTTCACCTTATCTATATATTATGTTTCTGCTTTCTAATAATCTTTGAACCAGCATGTGTCCTGTACTATTTTATTCTAGCTACAACAAGTTGGTGTACACTTACTCCTCTTTCTACCCAATGTAACGAAATGTTCGGCTGTGCAATGATGGTATATTGATGTTTTTTTTTTTTTTTTTTACTTCATTACTGTTTCTATTTCGATTAGCTCAAATGAAGCGTTGGTTGCAGGAGAAACAGCTTTCACAATGTTAGACTATTATATAAGTGGGGTAGTAACTTCAGTTCTTCATTGAGTAAACATTAGAAATAATATTTTTAGTTAATACATGTATTAAATTAACTTAATCGGAAAAAATCAAGAATATCATTTAAAAATACGTCAATCGTTTAATAAAGGTTACTTGATCATAAATGATTCTTGTAAAACTGATAGACTGCCTTGATGTTTCTGTGGCGAGAACACAGCTAACTGTGGATTTACCTCGGCCTGCGAGCTGAGTGTGAATTTCCATAAAGCACCAACTCTCGTGGTGTCCGGTTAGCGCAATCGATAGGCGGTTGGCTTACCACGGCAACAGCCGGGGTTCGTTCCCTGGCGAGGACACCTGGGTTTTACTAATTCCCTAAAAATTAGTGGGAGCCGCGATAGCTCAGTGGTTAGTGAACTGGACTACTACGGACAAGGGGTAGGGTTCGATCCCAACCGACGGCTCCGGGTTCACCCAGCCTTAAATGGGTACCGGATTATTTCTGGGAAAGTAAAGCAGCACGGGCGTAATACCGACCACATTACCCCAAAAATCATGTGCTGAAGGTCTGTAAAATATAGGGTCACTAACACCATATTTCCCTATACGCCACTTGGCGTGACGGGGGGTACTTTACTTACTTTTACCAACTCTCGTGACGTTGAGAGGCTTCCGAGCAGGGACAGTTGTAGGTAAAGTGACGTCAGCCGTCTGTAGTTCCCATAGCTGAAAACGTCACGATAGTTGAAGTTTTTTTCCTGATTTATTTTCTTTTGCCCGCGGGCCTTAGTAAATGTATATTTGGTTGTGGGTGAGAAAGAAAGAACATCAACGCGCCTTGAGCGTGACGTACAAGACACAACGTGCTAAAGCCATCTTTCTCACTTTCTGTCGTCCAGTGTTTATTTCAGAATACAAATGACGAAAGGGGAGGGGGGACATTTAAAGGAAAGACAATTTAAAGTCCTAAAGAATATCCTCCAATAGAAATCCTCGTGCAGTGATTCAATGAACTATGTCATCGCTTGGTTAGGATTTTTATAATCCCCCCACGGGGGTGGGGGGTTTGGAGGGTGTGTGTGGGTGGAGAGAGGGTGGGGGAGTGTTTTAAAGTTCCCTCACACACACACACATACACCAGGCTGAGCCCAGAAATAAAACCTTGTCGTCTCGTTTTTGGTTAACGTGTTCTGCACTACTCTAGACCGCTATTATCAGGTTCCCTGTATATTGGTAGATGCACATAAAAAACTACCGGTCGATGGAATAATCGAGATATAATTTTCCTCATGTAGATTAGATCACTAACCACTGCTCTATCGCGACCAAAGTTTTAGTGTTCATGAGGAACGACATTATCTCGCACCACCGTAGGAAGTAATGCCACAAGGGACTGATTCCGTGTAACTGATGAAGCAGCCAAAATGATCTTGAACACAACTTAGATCGAAGTCTCACGGATTTTCTGTCTGTTTTGTTGTCGACTTCTTCTTTCTCCTGCTCATAGACAACCATTATTGTCCCTAAAGACCTTAATCTACTTCCAGACCACGTGAAGATCTCGGAATAGTGCACAATCTCCATAACATGGCAGACGACTTTGGAATAAATTAAAATATGTTAATATTGTAATAAGGAAAAAATATAATCCTTTTAAAATGTATTCATCATCATCGAGCGCCATCTCCGCAACATAGGTTGGCTACCATGGAGCGCCATTCTACTCTGTCTCTTGCTTTGATGGTGCAGGTTGTCATGGGCTGATTTGTTCAACTTTTGATGGTACTCGTCCATGTTAGTCTTGGTCTGCCTCTGCCTGTTTTATCTTGTATTTTCCCATCCAAGAGTGCTTTTATTAGGCTGTTGTGTCTTTTAACATGGCCCAAAAATCTCATTTGTCTTGTTTGAATCGCATTTAGTAGTTCTCTTTTCATATTTAGTTGTTTTTAAACTTCATCGTTTGTTTTCTTTTCTTTCCATCCAATTCTACCTGTTCTTTTATATATATTCATATTTCATAGGCTTCAATTTTCTGTTTTGTTTTCTTGTCTATTGTCCCTGTTTCATACAGGAATGTAGGGAAGATATAACATTTCCTATTCTTAGTTTTAGCCCTGGTGTTATTTGTTTTGATATTAGTATATTTTTAATAACTTTAAATTTACTTGTTGCCGGACTTCCGTTTCAAAATGGTGGAACGTTTCACGCTTTCTCGATCGCTGCAGAAAACGTATCTAGAGTCTGATTAATTTCGGCTCTCCGATGCAATTTTCTGTGTTGAAATCAAAATGATGTTCTATTTAGCAAATCTGCGCCGATGAAGCGGACAAATCTGCGCCGTCGAGTAACACAGCAATGTTTCTTTTTGACAAGTCAAGTATTGTGAAAGCGACTTACGACATATTGCGTGCTGTTCAATGGCCGATGTTGGAATTGTTTGACACAAGTTATTTACATGCTGAAACGCATTAATGTGGACTGCTTCGTCAAGTCGACCGAAGATTTTCCTCTTTGGGGAATTAGTACCGTGTTTCGTTCGTTGTTCCTCTAACCGTACGGTCTGTTGTTTGATGTGCGACGGGGATAATCCGACGAATAACTGTGTGTTTATATGTTCGGTTGGAGTCAAAAACGATGTCATAACATCATCAAGCACTATACATTTTAAAAATTTGACGATCATCATTTTCGGGAAGACGTGAACTTCCGGTATATGGTGGATAGGCGGCAGGAGCCATTGAAGGCTATGTCTGAAAAGTGTTCCTTGTTGCAGTTTCCTCATATTCCAAGTCCGGCTTGTTGCAGGAGCTACTGAGTTAAGTGCTTTGTGCACACCGTGAGCTGTGTGTCTCATCCGTTTTGATCATGTTTCGATATTCCAATTGTCTCTCGACGAATTATGTTATCGTATGACAGGGAACAGTTGGCTGTGGTCACTTTCTGCGCGGTTTCGCCTTATGTTTTTTGTCGTGTGCTGAGACTGCTACGATGGAGACTACAGTTACCTTTCTTTGTTTGGGAGATGAGTTAGTAATTCGGATGATTCCGCTGGCACGGGCGGTTGAGCAATTATGGATTTTGATTCGTTTGCAGTGATACCGAGGCCTTTCATAACCAATAACCAATTACTTGTTGCCATTCCTATTCTTTTGTTTATTTCAGTTTTACATTTTCCATCACTGGTTATAGTATGTCCAAGGTAGTTGTAGCTCTGAACTGTCTCCAAGACTATTCCTTCATTTTTTTTATTTCCATTTGTAAGTTTTTGAGTATTTTCTTTGTTTATAATCATAGTTTTAGTCTTTTTGATATTCATATCTAATCCATAGTTTTTGCTCGTCTTGTTTACTTCATTAAGTAATTGTTGTAGATCATTAGGATTTTTTGCTTGTTGTGCAGTATCATCAGCATATCTTAGGTTGTTGATTATCTTTCCATTAATGTTCAGTCATTGCATATCTGTGCTGTTTCTAAAGATTTACTCAGTGTATAGAGTGGACATGCTAGGTGATAGGATGCATCTTACTCCTCTTTTTATATCAATGGGTGTAGAGTACTATTTGTTATATTCTATTATTGCTGTTTGCTACCAGTATAAATTACATATTAAGTCGTATGGCCATGTCATCTAGATGTATCTATTTTAGGCATTCTTAAGTCGTTTGTGGTGTATTCTATCAAAAGCTTTGGTGTAGTGTATGAAGCAGGCATATATTGGCTTGTTTACTACTGTGTACTTTTCGATTAGTGTTCTCATGCAGAATATATTAAGTTGTTTGTGGTGTATTCTATCAAAAGCTTTGGTGTAGTGTATGAAGCAGGCATATATTGGCTTGTTTACTACTGTGTACTTTTCGATTAGTGTTCTCATGCAGAATATGGCTTCTTTTGTCGCACTAAACAAAAGTAAAGTACCCCGTCACACCAAGTGGCGTATAGGGAAATATGGTGTAAGTGACCCTATATTTACAGACCTTCAGTATATGATTTTTGGTGTAATGTGGTCGGTACTACGCCCGTGCCGCTTTACTATTGCAGAAAAAAAATCCAGTACCCATTTAAGGCTGGGTGAACCCGGAAGCCGTTGATTGGGATCGAACCCTACCCCTTGACCATTGTAGCCCAGTTCACTAACCACTGAGCTATCGCGGCTCCCTCTTTTGTCGCACTATTTTTCCTAAATCCAAATTGCTGCTCATCTAATTCAGTATTGATTTTATTCTAAATCCTTCCTTGTATAACTTGTAGCAAGATTTTTGTAACATGGCTCATTAGGCTTATTGTTCTAAAGTCACCGCATTCAACTGCACCATTCCTTTTAGGAAATGCAATGAAAGTTGATGTTTTTAGTTCATTTGGTATGCATCCTGTATGGTATATGTCGTTGCATATGTCTGTAATCACTTCAATGCCAAAATCTTCTAGTGTCTGTACCATCTCTATCTGTATGTTGTCAGGTCCTGCTGCTTGTCCCTTTTTCATTGTTTTTATAGCTTTTTCCACCTCAGATTTTAAGATTTTATAGCCTGATGTATATTTTATAATTGGTTTCTTGTCCCATTGCCCATTTATCATGAAATAGTTCTGTTATATATTCCTTCCATCTATCTATTATATCTTTATTGTCTGTTATCATTTTTCCTTTTTTTGTCTGCAATGCATCCGCTTTCTGGGGCTTTTTTTGTTTTTATTAGTCATTCTCTTTATTTCTGTGTCCATTCCTCTTAAGTCTTGTTTTCTTTCCATAGTTTCTATTTCTATACATTTTTGGCTGATCCAGTCTTCTTTTGCCTTTTTGCACATTTTGCGTATCTCATTATCTATTTTATTGTATTGGGCAGTGTTCTTCTCTTGTCTCCTTTCTTCAATTTTTTCTATGATGGTGTTAGTTATCTATTTTTGTTTTTTGTTCTTTTCTTTTTTGGGTAAGTTGTCACAATTTCGTGTATGCTTTTCTTTATGCATCGCTATTTGGTTGTGAATATTTCATCAGGATTTTCTCTTCTGTATTGCTCAATTCCTTCTTCTAGCAGCTTCTGATATGTGTTCTTTACTTGTATTGTATACGTATCTTTAACATCTTTTTGATTTAAAGTTGTTATATCTAGTGGTATTGTTGATGAATTAGACTTTTGCTTGTTTCTCTTTAGTTTGATTTTCATTTTAATCATTACATTACAGGATTGTGATCTGAGTTAATATCTAAAATATATTAAATGATCGAATGAGAAATGCATTCTATCCACGGAACCACTTTATTTTTAATCAGGAATTCACTATGTCCGCCCCGCCACTGGTCACATAATTTCCCAAAATGTATCTTTTTTTAAAAAAATTAGGTCCGGGCATTATCACATAATCTGTACTTTTAATTTGTAAAATGTTCAATTCTGTTTTTTAAACGATGAACCACAAAATCAAACTTTTTTTGCATTTAGGACTTTTAGAGATCACATGTAAATGTTTAAAGCAACAACTGAAATATGCACATATCCCTATACAATGTCTTCTCTTTCCCATCCTCATTCTACTTTCTCCTGTGGGCCTTTGCAGCATTGCTAGACAATTTCAACCTTCTCCATTGATCCATTGGGAATCATTCTGTGGGACTCCGGAAAGTGGAGATCTGTCTTTTCTTTGATGATGTCTATCCAATTCCTTCTCTGCCTACACCTACTTCTTCCTTCTTTCATAGTTTCCTCTGCTGAATGTTCTTTGCCAGGCCAGATGATCGAGAGACGTCTAGTTAAATCTTATCTTATCATTTTGCGTTTCTTAACATTAAAAAAAAACATGTACTGCGACTCCTTGTATCATTTTGCGAACTTCTTTAAATTTGTTATACGATCTAAGTAAACGCTGTTCAAAACTTTATAACATTTCATCTCCAGGCTTGTATTTTATTCTGTGGTACTACAGTGGGGGCCCATGCTTCACGAGTGTATAGAAACATTAATATTACAAGGGGACGTATCGTTCTGATTTTAGAGCCATGAGTGATGATCTTTTCTTTCCAAATAGGTTTAAGCCTAGCAAGAGCTGCAATAGTTTGCTCTTTTGTAGCTGTTATTTCAGATTATCTAAAGAACATATTTAAACTCCAATTTTTCAGGAAAAAAAAAAAGAAATAACAATTGATGAATCAACCATAATCTATAAATTTAGACCCCCATCATTCAAAATTACATAGGTATGGAAAATAAATATACAATTGTATTGGGTAGCTAAACCTGTATAGAGACGAGACAAGCTATGACGTCTTGGTAAAAGCCTTTATCAGATTACAAGACAACAAGCTCTAATACAAAAACAAAGATAAAAAGGAGTACTTATCTCAGCATGGCGAGATGAGGCGGTAACCTCTTGTGGCCCGAATGTCAGGAGGTAGATAAGTTGTTACAGTGTGACTCAGCCATGAAGACTTAGGAAGAGAAGGAGAAAATGGCGATAGACAAGAAGAATAAAAGAATGATACGATACGACGATGATAAAAGGTACTATAATTGTAGGCGGCAAACAAATGTAATAAGGATTGCCTTAAGGATTAACAAGGAGACGTCAGTCTACTGAACTCAGACGCGGTGGCGTAACCAACTTTAAGATTACAAGAAAATACGTACAGGTGTTCAGCCTGAGCGTAGAAATCCAAACAGATGTTTGCTCTGGCCGACAAAGTTACATAACGTAACGCAGCGGACGCTGGATTCTCTACACCTGCTGATATTAGATAGCTAGTCCAGCCCTGAAACATTCGGAGTTAAGCCGCCAAGGGGCGTAATCAAAGAGACTCAACGACGACGAGACATCTTTATGTTCAGCGGTGGGATTTGAGTTCTCCCTGACCTGGAGATCAAAGAATCACCACGCGTGGTCGAAGACCAACGTAAGCTTTAGTTGGAGGGAAGAAGCTTAGGAAGATTGACGGTGTCGACAGGACGCCTATAGCAATAAGACTTTGGACATAATTAAAAAGGCGGAGCTAAAGAAATAGTGACTGGAGACGGACGAAGGATAAGACGTGTATAGAGTAGGTTCCCATGGTCCTTAACCAAGTGGGAGTGGCTAAGAGGGGCACAAAAAGACCCGGAGAAGACTTAGACGGGGTTACATCTTGCAACATACACTTAAAGCTTGAACACTTGAGAACCTCTCTCTCTTCCTCCCTCCCCCCCTCTCTCTCTCTTCTCTACCACACACACACACCCCACCTGAGAGCAGGGGAAGGTAACACCAGGAAGAGACCACAAATTCGATTTTGGACAAATTCCCACGGCCTGTGGTGGAAATTGAACCAGGACCTTCTTTTCTTGTTCAGATGCCAAAGTTTTAGCTCTAGACCACCCAGTCCCCCATCCATGATCATTTTGTGGGTATAATCAGCATACAGTTTACGCTATAGGAGTTAAAAACAAATACAGTTCTACTAAACTTAGTGAGTGACACAATACATATTGGGAAATTATACCAAATTATATAGTTAAATAATTGATTACTGAGCCATTGATAGATTTTCATTTCAGCATTTATTTTTTACCTTAACATGACTTCTTTCTTGCCCATATAAGTGTTTCTGTTTGGAGATCTATTTTAGAGGTTTAATTTCTTAGAGAAGCTACAGAGGAAATTGGTTAGTGCACTTGTCCACTATTTAGATGGGACCAGATTCAGTTCCCTAAATGTGCTGAAATGTTTCCTAACTGTGACAGATTTTGTGTTCACTATCCCTTATGTTATTGAATCCCCAGGGGAAAAGACAAAAAGGAAGACCAAGGAATTCTTGGAGAAGACAGATAGAAGCAGAGATGAAGATGATGGGGAAAACATGGAATGATCTAATAAAAAAAAAAAAACTTGAGAACTTAGACTTACACTTAGAGGAGAACTACACACACAGAGCAAAGGAGATCAGATACCTGCCTCAAGGCAGAATATAGAGTTAGGACTTAGACAAGTGAAATAGTTCGTTTAGAGAATTTTGTGATACGTTTGGACTTAGGAAGTATAATAGTTTGAAAGAAATCCAACGGTAGTAACTAGAATTAAAGACAAGACATTAGTAAGTTCCTCAGGGTCGCTAGATAGAGATATGCCTATACTAACAAGAACACTAATACGATCACTACGTTACTTATGATAACCATCGCCGGTCGGCTCCATCAAGTAACGACAGATTTTATAAGAGAATTTTGAAACATGTTGAGTGAATCAGAGACATTGTCAAACTATTGTAAAACTACATGTAGAAGTCACTTATAAAGACTTTGTTTATCTTGTTCGAAAACTATATGATGAGTTGTGTGTGGCTATATACACAGAAAGTAACAAGATATGAAAGGACAAGTTAGATAAACAAGTCGCTGAAGATAGATAACAAGATAACTATAACAACAAGATTCTGCAACAAAGTCAGTGGTAGCAAATGAAATGGAATACACAAGTATTTTTTAATGTAAATAACGAAAGTAAAGCGAGTTTTATTGTGAGCAAGTGCATAATTTAATATAAAATGTGCTTATATTTAAGCCTTCTAAATTGCATCTCTTTAATTAATTATTATTATACTGTATAAGTATCCATACTATTATCTGCTGGTTTTAATTGTACACATATTTGATGAAATATCTAGAAAGTAATTCTTGTGTTCTGCTTCAAAGCAATGTTTAATTTTCCGGATGCTGATTTTCTCTTTAAAAAAAAAAAACAAATTATTTTTGTAATTCTAGATACGATCTGTTGAAACTGCATGTTTATCAATTAAGTGATATCTAAATTTACTTATGCTCAGTTTCCATTTTTATAACCGTGAAGACTTTAATAAACTGACTTCCGGTATGTTGCCGAAATTTTTTTTCCTCTGCATTTCCGATCCCATTTTTTAGCAATAAATTTTCAATAAGGTACATATTTTTATATATTGCGTCACAATCGCCTTATCAGATGGCAAGGGCAAGAAATGATGGAAAATAAAAATTAATTTGCTTAATCTGCCAATAAGAATATATGTTCGTTATTTTTATTCCAAATATGCGGTATATCTCACCAGCTTTAAATTTGATTTTAGGAGGTAAAACAACGAATTGTACAATGTTTTTGTAGATAATTATATTTATGTTTTAACGAAAGTTAGCGTGTGATATGTTGCAGAAGATATGGCGTGGATTTCAACATACAAAACACATACTCAATCAGACGCATATATTTATATATATATATATATATATATATATATATATATATATATATATATATATATATATATATATATATATATGCATAAGTCTGTATGTCCGTTTGTGTGTATGCATGCATGTAAGCATTATGGACGTACTATAATACAATTAAACAGTTATGTATTTATTTTTAAATGCACATTACACCTATTTCTCTAATGTTCTATTTGTAAAGCTTAGCATCTAATATATAGTACTTGGGAGCCGCGATAGCTCAGTGGTTAGTGAACTGGACTACAAAGAACAAGAGGTAGGTTCGATCCCAACCGACGGCTCCGGTTCACCCAGCCTTTAATGGGTACCGGATTTTTTTTCTGGGAAAGTAAAGCGGCACGGGCGTAATACCGACCACATTACCCCAAAAATCATGTGCCGAAGGTCTGTAAAATTTATGGTCACTAACACCATATTCCCTATACGCCACTTGACTTTACTTTTTTTAAAATATAGTACTTAGAAGAAGATTCTACATATAAGATTGCGACCACAACTATATTGATTTAAATTTGCGTAAAATTGCACCAAAGGACAGTCCTATTCTGAAAGAAGAAAAACAACAATTATCTTTAGACATTATCTATGTAAAAAAAAAGTAAAGTGCCCCCGTCACGCCAAGTGACGTATAGGGAATATGATGTTAGTGACCATATATTTTACAGACCATCGGCACATGATTTTTGGGGTAATGTGGTCGGTATTACGTCCGTGCCGCTTACATTATCTATGTCTTTTACATTAATTGTACAATAGAGTTTATTGTACAAACTGTCACTATATATCTTTAAAAAATGAAATTATTAACAATTTGTAATTATACTTTTTATATTTATTTTAATTTCTATCCTTTTTTATGCAATCAGTTGAAAATCAAATACATCACCGCAATGCACAATTAAGACAAGTGTAACAATATTGAAACAGCTAAATGAATTTAAACATATGGGAACAATGTTTATCTGAGATGGTAGATGTACAAAACAGGTGAGATGCTCAGGCAAAAGCAGCTTTCCAAAAAATGAGGAAGATACTATGCAATACGTTTTTGACAATAGAAACAAGAAAAAGAGTTATTAAATGTTATGTAGAGCCAGTCTTAACATACGGATGTGAATCATGGACAATAGGAAAGCAGATAAGAAAACCACTGGAGGCTGTAGAAATCTAGTTTTACAGAAGAATGTTGAGAATACAATGGACAACTAAGAAGAGTAATGAAAACGTTCTGAAAGAGGACAAGCAAAAACAGAGAGCTACTATCCAAAATTAGTAAGAAACAATAATAATTTTGATTCAATCATCATCATCATCATCATCATCATCATCATCATCATCATCATCATCAAGTAACAAGCCTACTGGCATATGTGATCATGTCTCTCCATAACTTTCGATGAGTTTTAGGGGACTTTCTTGTGTATTGTCATACTCAACAGGAAAAGTAGGAAACAGAACCCGGTCGTGGTTAATGCCGAGGGCAACGGTCTCATCTGTGATAACACCGATGAGAAAGAATCAGTCATCTATACAAACGGGTCTGTAATACGACACCAAAGAAGTGCATGGACATTTATAGCACGCTCGGCAGGCAGAATAGTCAAGGAAGACAGTAGTGTATACGTCATGACCACGAGTAGCATGGCAATGGAGGCGATGGCAGTGACCAAGGCATTCAAATGGTTAGAGTCACACGACTACACCCACGAATGTATACTGAGTGATTCGATGGGCATGATTAAAAAAAGTGGAGGCGGGCTCTGTACGCATGCAATGGGTAGAGTCGTTGCAGAAATCCAAAATACGTAAGGTCCCCTTTGTCTATGTCCCTGGACATGCGGGAATACGGGGAAATGAAAGAGCGGACAGGTTGGCTAGCTGCGCTGTCGTTGAGGACGGGCAACCAATGGATCGGGCGGACATCATCAATGCCCTCCGAGATGTTGGAAGAGCACAGGACTTCGACAAACACAGATCCACGTCACTTCTTCGGATGATGGAAATGGGAGTTAAGATGGGCACAGCCAGAAATGAGAAACTTAGTGGCCGTGTAAGAAGACTTATCAACCAACATAGAACTGGAGTCGTCAGTCGCTGGACACTGAGGGAATTGCTGAGGAGGGGATCTGAGCACCTATGGACATGTTCGGAGTGCAATGATGATGACCCGCAAATAACTCAAAAACTTTCGATCTGGACAGTTATTTATCATTTCTGTTGTTGACCTTCTGCCAAGCCATTCTCTTAAGCTGTCTGGATTTTTTTTTCTCTTTGCTTCCCTCTATCTCTTCGTCCCTCAATTTTCCCAGTTGTTACAATATATTTCAGCTGTTCTCTTCTTATTATATAGCCAAAAAATGACGATTGTTTCTACCTAATATTGGAAATTAGCTCTCTTTTTGCTTTGGCATATATATATATATATATATATATATATATATATATATATATATGAAAGAAACACACACACATACACATATATATAACATATATATATAACATACTAATATATATATATATATATATATAATAAACACATACACACATGTATATATATATATATATATATATATATATATATAAATAACAAACACATGTACAAACTAAAACAATGTGTGTGTCCCATAATACTAATTCATCATCCATGGCGTTGACTGCAGCAGCTTAAGGCCTGTGTTGTTGCCCCTTTGGTGCGTACAAGTAACTTGCACTGAGCTATAATTTCAAGTGAGAACGAGGGTCAATAATCTTTATAGTAACGTGAGCTTAGATCAATTTGGCTTGGGAGGTGATCACATCGCCCATAAAAGTGCTGGTGGACCAGTAAAGAATGTATTAGATGGCGCCAACTTGATATTCTCTATATCCCGAGTGACGTTTAGTGTGCTCTTTACTTATAGTTCATCATAATGTTTTTATAAATGCTTTCTACTTAATTGCAATAGTACATTAACGTAGTAGTGTAGACGCCTGTGTGGCTTAACTAGACCACTAGTACAAATTAAGTGAGACACAATAGAAACTCCAAATTGGCAATATATTCAATGTTTTGAATGGCTACGATTCCATCACTTATCAATTATTCGTTCGTTAACTAGGATGGCCAGTCAATTATTGGGAAAGACCACTGTCAGTTTTTTTGTACACAGTTACACTAAAAGTTCAATATTTTATACATAATTCAATGTAGTCAATGATTTGTTCTGGTTGTTTATTTTTGTTTCCTTTTAAAAAATAGTTTTGTTAATTTATATATATATATATATATATAGTTTAATATAGAGGGAAGAAGAAATGCAATCATAACTTCACACAGTTAGTTATTTAAAAAAAAGTAAGAAAATGGACATAGAGATAATAAAACAAATGTGATGGTGGTCGCAAAGGAAAGGATTTCACCCTAACGCATTATATATAAAAAAAGGTAAAAAAAAAAAATAATAAACCAAGACAAGTAGATTATTTCAAATACATGGAAATAGGTTTAACATCAGATGGGTGATGTTTTATCGACGTAATCAGTAGGATTGCAGAAGCCAAGAAAATGGTTTAATAAAATGAGAAATATTATATGCAATAACTCATTATTTGAAGAATGAAATAGAAAGATAGTTTTATTGCGGGACGTCTGAGCAGTTCTTTTTGTGGTTGCTCATCATGGAGAGTAAACACAGAGATACAGTGTCGGATAGAATCATCTGAAATTCTGGTATTTTTTAAAGAAGGATGCTAAAGGTACTGTAGACAAGGAAAATGTCTAATGAGGAGGCTAAATGATGCAGATGAAGTATATAAGAATTACATTAAGAAGTAAATATGATAGCAGATGGAGAGGTAAATATGATAACAGATGAAGAGGTAAATATGATAGCAGATGGAGAGGTAAATATGATAACAGATGAAGAGGTAAATATGATAGCAGATGGAGAGGTAAATATGATAACAGATGAAGAGGTAAATATGATAGCAGATGGTGAGGTAAATATGATAACAGATGAAGAGGTAAATATGATAGCAGATGGAGAGGTAAATATGATAGCAGATGGAGAGGTAAATATGATAACAGATGAAGAGGTAAATATGATAACAGATGAAGAGGTAAATATTATAACAGATGAAGAGGTAAATGTGATTTAACAAAATTAGGAAAATGCAGTCAAGATTTGTGGACACATGTAGAGAAGGGGACATGATCATTCACAGCCACCTCCCCATACTTCACTCTGTCTACACTACCCGTCTTCACTTCCCCGATCCCCCTTTAGTGGCCTTTTAGCGTGATCGCAACCTCCGTGACGTGCTTGTCAGGAGCCGCTTCCCTGCCTCTTCTCCCCCCCCACCCCCCTCCCCCCACCCCAGCTATCGGGGAACGATCCGCTGTAATCGCAGTCTATGTAATCCTTGCAACCACGTCCTGCAGACAGATACGGTTCTCTTCCCCAAATGACCCTTTTGAGACATGAGACAGGTCACTTACACATCGCGTAAAATTATATATGCCATCATATGTAAGTGAAGTAAGCTGACCTACATAGGCGAATCGGGACGTCATCTCGGGGACAGAGTTTGACATCACTCGGGATGCAGGCACCCCTGTAGCATCCAACTTCAACTCTTAGGGCCATCAAGCTAAGACGGATGTCCTAGTTACTGGCCTGGTGTCATGTTCTTCTGAGAGCCGCAGCCGATTTACTTTAGAGAATCGCCTTATTGCCCGCATGGGTTGCCTCACCCCACGGGGTACCACTGTATCCCTGTCTTAAGGGTAAACCCCCTCCTCTCTCACCCTCTTCTTCTTCTTTCACTCCCTCCTCCCCTCCGGTTTTTCACCTCCCGTCTCTCCTCTTTCTTTTTCGCTCCCCTGCTCTGGTTTTGGCCCCTACCACCAGACATGTCTTCATCAGGCAATTTTCTGGATCTGTACTACATATCTCCATAATCCTCTATCACACCCCACTCACCATCACGGTGTCTGCATATGTCTGGTCGGCTCGTTCGACTTTCATACCCCTAGTATCGCTTATCAGTGCCTGCCCCTCACTTCGCCCCTTTCGTCGCTAGGATAGCTATGTCGGCTTAGTCTGTTTACACATAAATAAATCCTAGTCTTTACCTGTGTCACGCTTGGGTGCTTCACAACCCGTCTGACCTCTGGTCTAACCACGTGACTGATTATCTAGTAAGTCAATAAGAGAGTAAAGGCATCAAGATGCACCAAGATGCGTAGAGATGCGAAGCTACTGTAAAACTGATGATAATATTAATTCTAAAAAAAGAAGAAAAAAGTCCATTCGCAGGCTGACCACACTCTGGAATGCAGGGAAGGGACCTTTTTTTAAATTCCTTTCCTGAGTATCTAGCATATTATCGCCATGTAGTTGGATTTGTTTACATGTTCTTATATATATTTTTGTGTTGTTGTTTGTTGTTCCAGCTGAAGGCCTACTTGGCCGAAACGTCGACTTTTATTTTGTCCATTACCACATAAAGCTGTCACCATACCACTTTTTTCTTCTTTTGTATTTTAGAATTGCTGTTTTGTCCGCTCCGGCATTTGACTGCCATCTCTATCTGTGAGCTGATGAATCCCGCCTACAAGCTACTTCTAATTTTCACATTAAAATTGTTATACATTTTTATATATTATCATTCCTCTATTTATACAAATACGTCCATATTTCAACATTTCGCCTATCCTTCAACTTGTAGCACATATCTCTTTCTCTCTCTCTTTTCATCATCTGATCTCTTATCCCTTCGTCCACTTCTTACTAAGTCGGAATTCTTTTTAATTTAGGAAAAATAGAAGTCCGGAATTGATAAAGATAGACAATGGGCAAAAAAAACAACAACAAAATAAACGATAAAACTGGTTGTATAGCACACAATCAAGAGTTGTGGAGGAACTGGATACTCAAAATCTTTCGGCATTGAATTTAAATTAAAACATAATATATTTCTACGCTCATTTTTATGAGCATTTAGCATTTCTCTTTCGGTTGTTAGTTTTATTTACTTTCTTTCAATCATTTTTGTAATGTTCGCTCGCTCTGCTTTGAAAAAGTCGTAAAGGTTGAAAAGGAGTATTTTTGTAAGTGTGTTATAATATACCACTGCCTAAAGCTTTCATTAATCTTACGACGAGCGCGCAAATAAATGCAACAGCGAGGACAAACCCAAAGAGTCTAGAACCAAAAAGTTGCACGCGGATTTGAACAATCCTTGCTAATCTTCATATTAGATATGGGATATATCTTGATGATAACGGGTGATTATATAAAATTGCGCGTAATAGACTATAATAAATCTACTCAATCCAGGATTTAAAAAAAATGTCTTTACTTTCTCTTACTTCTCCTTTTTTCCATCATCTACATAGCAATATTTATCTGCCTAAGAATTTCCTACTTCTTTTTCTCCATTTCTTTTCGGTATTCTTTTTGATTTAGCTGTCGTTCTAAATGTTTGTAATGATGAATCTGCTAAATGCAGTTAACTCAAAGTGTTCCAGTGATGCGACACAAATAGTCTGCAGTTTTCTTATGTAACTTGGTCTTGTTGATAGCTCCGGTTTTCTTAAACAACGATGTGTATGTATAAATATATATGACCATTTTCGTCTTGTCAGACGGTCTTATGGAGGCTATTGTGTATTTTTTTTTTGTTTTTGAGGTTTTGTTTTTGTCGAACAGCTTCTCTGGTGGTTAATTCTACCAATGTTTGACAAACACACACGGCTACATAATGAACAAGTCAGGCCCACTGATCCACAGGGTTTTCCATCCTTTTCCATGAGTCTTTTCTCTTCTAGGTGTTGCCTTAGCACAGTCTCAAATGATGTTATACCATTCCTTATACATGCTCTCCATGATGTGCGATCACTTGCCAGATGTTTCCATTCATTTTCATAGATGAAGAAGTCATTCAGAGATGATTTACAGATATCTCTATATCGTAGTTTAGGTCTGCCGATTTGTCTTTTTCCGTGTGTTAATTCACCATATAGTAGTATTTGCCTGTACCAATTATGTATTCACTTTATTAAATGTGAAAGGCGCAGCACTGCGTTATGCACCACTAGGTTTAATGCTTCTGTCGTCAACACTTGTTTTTTTTAAGTAATTGCTTTTCCCTTGTTTTTATTTTCTTCAACATCTGCAGGTGCACGGAAAAAGCCAGCGGCTGTGACGTTATTAAACCCATCTAAACGCTATAAAATTGATCTGACGGTCAAGGCCAAGCAGTAAAATCTAGATTTTTTTGTTATTGCATTTCCTATACGATGTGTCTTTGGCAAGATATTCGAGAGTCCCTGTAGAATTAAGATTAATGTGCTGGACACATTAAATTCCTTATAAAAAGGACATTAAATTCCTTATAAAAAGGACATTAAATTCCTTATAAAAAGGACATTAAATTCCTTATAAAAAGGACATTAAATTCCTTATAAAAAGGACATTAAATTCCTTATAAAAAGGACATTAAATTCCTTATAAAAAGGACATTAAATTCCTTATAAAAAGGACATTAAATTCCTTATAAAAAGGACATTAAATTCCTTATGAAAAGAAGTATTTTTTGTAAGTGTGTTATAATATACCGTTGCCTAAATGTGCTGGACACATTTTCAGTGGTATCTTACCTTAAGAAGCTGCCCTTATTTTTTCTCCAGTGAACCTTAAACTGTGGGCAGGTTAGATCAAATGCATAACCATATCGGAAACAAACGACAAAACGTAGGTCTCGTATTTATGCTAAGCAGCTATCACGGCAGAGTGACATTCATGTAGACATGGAATGAAAATGACGAGCACAGTTTTAAATTATAAGAAGATAATAATGGAGATCATATTTCCCTCTATATTTTACACGATGTAGCGGACGCACTAGTGCTCTAAGAGAGAATATTGCAAACTTAAAAGTTCTAGCGCGCGCGGCATGCAAACTTACATGCAAGGAGCCAGTGGTGTGGAGTGTTAAATACTCTAAGGTATTCTGACAGCTTTACAAGGAAGGAACACAACACAATACTGACGTTTCGGCCTGTGGCCTTCTTCAGAATACAGGGACAACGACAACAAAAGGTGAAGCACAATTATCTATAACTACATGCTAGATGATCAGGTGAATGAGGTGGACAGAAGAAATGCTCATCTCTCCAAGAAACTTACATGCAGCTTATGCAGCATACGTATTCAATTTAAAAAGTACCCTTGTGCTAAGCATTTTATTAGAATGTATAATAATCTAAAACATAAGTTTGCAACTGTTTCAACATACAACTTCATTAAAATGAAATAACTCTTTGATTAGTACTAATAATAATGCCAGTTTTAAAGCACAATTAATACAAACTGAATATGTATATCAAATACTGTCCTGCATAACATAGATTAATAGACTTGAAGTGTGCATGTTTCCAATTTTAAACTTATTTTAATGTTAGTTTACACATTTCAGACGGTGAAACATAAAGCTAAACATTTAAGAATCGACAATTAATAAACAAATTAAACCCTAATTTAATGAACAATATACAGTAAAAAAAAACATGAGAATTTGACAAACACAAAAATGCTGCCCGAACCAAAATTATCTTAATGTTTAAAAATATTGACCTTTCCTTAACTTAAAGAGGCATTGGTAGCTTCACAATGACAACCGTTTCTTCACACTTTGTCTTTTTGACATTATGATTATTATATTTCTTGTCCTAATATATAGCGTAATGTAATAACAGACGTTTCAATAAGTTACCACGAATGTCCGCCCACAGACGACGAAAATGTACAGTGACTTAAAGAACCGTATTTTGTAAATTAAAAATGAGTGATAATATTTTGAAACAAAAGGCACTATTTGGATGTACGCGGTATCCAAACGGAGACTGAGTGGCCGCGGCATTTGTGTAACCTCCATCAAAGTTCCCTCCCTCCAAGATAGCATCTTAGAGGGAACTTTGATAGGGGATACAACAATGATTGCAATGACATGTTTATTTCAGTTAAAATACAAACACAATTACTGTGATATCATCATCATCATCATCATCATCATCATCATGTACCGGGACTACTGGAGTAGGTGATCATGTCTCTCCACAACTTTCGATCTCGGCAGCTATTTATCATTTCTGTTGTTGACCTTCTGCCAAGCCATTCTCTTAAGCTGTCTGTTATTTTTTCTCTTTGCTTCCCTCTATCTCTTCGTCCCTCAATTTTTCCAGTTGTTACAATATGTTGTGAGTTGTTCTCTTCTCATTACATGGCCAAAAAATGATGATTGTTTCTTCCTAATATTGGAAATTAGCTTTCATTTTGCTTTCACCTCTATCAGAACATCTTCATTACTGTTCTTAGCTGTCCATGGTACTCTCAACATTCTTCTGTAAAACCACATTTCCACAGACTCCAGTGATTTTCTTGTCTGTTGTCCTATTGTCCATGTTTCGCATCCATATATTAAGACTGGCTCTACGTAACAGTTAAGAACTCTTTTTCTTGTTTCTATTGTCAAAAATCGATTGCATGGTATCTTCCTCATTTTTGGAAAGCTGCTTTTGCCTGAGCCATTCTTCATCTCACCTCTTTTGTACATCTTCCGTCTGAGGTTAACAAAGTTCCCAAATATTTAAATTAATTTACCTGTTTTAATATTGTTCCACTTGTCTTTATTTTGCACTGAGGTGATGTCGTTTTCTTTGTTGTTACCATTACCTCTGTCTTTTTGCTATTAAGGCTGAGTCTTTATTTTTGCTTTCTTTTACTATAATGTCCATCATTTCTTGTAACTCATTTTCACTCTTAGCGATTAAGACTGTATCATCAGCATACCTTAGATTATTTATATTATGACCTCCAATTGTTATTCCAGGCATATCCCTTATGGATCTTGAAATAATCTCAATATAAATATTAAACATATCTGGTGACAGCACACAATCTTGTTTAACACCCTGTTTTATTTGTTGAAACATTCCCAATTGGTTTCCATTTCTTATGGCCGCTGTTTGTTGTCAATACATGTTCTTTATTATTCTTAGATCTTTGCTGTCTACGTTTATGCTTTCTAAAATTTTGATTATTTGTGATATAATACATGCAAGTAAACGAGAGATAGCATACTAAGTTATTGAGTTATTTGCGGGTCATCATCATTGCACTCCGAACATATAACATATCTGACTCATTAAAAAATGTATACCAGTAGCACCGATTATCGTGAGTTGAATATGTTCAATGAATGAAAGAAGTGTAAGAGGTGATCGTGCACAAATGATGAAATGATCTCAATATTGAATCAGCGACAGTCAATAAATAAAAGTAAAGGGCTCAGTCACGCGAAGTGGCGTATAGGAAATATGGTGTGGTGACCATAATTTGTATAGACCTTCGGCACGTGATTTTTTGGGTAATGTGATCGATATTATTCCGGTGCTGCTTTACTTTCTCAGAAAAAAAATCTGGTACCCATTTAAGGCTGGGTGAACCCTGAAGCCGTCGATCAGGATCGAACCCGACCTCTTGTCCTTTATAGGTTCAGTAACCACTGAGCTATCGCTGCTCTCTGTGACATTAAATATACACATGAAATAAAGGAAGTTAAAGATACCGGTGAGGCAAATCAACCATTTCCCTATTCTTCCGACGAAGAAAAGTATATCATTATAAGATTGTTTTCCTAAGGAGTACAAGTTATAAATCTATCTTCCAATGAGCAAGAAACTTGACAGAACTCGAATGTTGAATGAGCCCTGATGATCGAAAGACTTACCGTGAGCTATCACTGGAGTTGCAACTGCACTTAGTAATGTCTTACATAAGTTCACCAAAACGATCAACTAAGCAGTAGGTCCATATTGCTAATATAGGTCATACGCCGAGGGTGGGCACCTACGGCCAGAGACCATTACTGGCTCGCGAAATAATTTTTATCGGCCCTTGAGGTTGATTGAAAATTAGTATACACTCAGGTCCCTGGAATGAAATAAAAAATAGAATTAAGAAATACAAAACAAATATGTACTACGATAAAAAAAAAAAAATTACATTGCTTTACATTGTCATCAAAAGGGAAAAGGATTTAGTCAAATCTTTGATTGTGCTAAACTGCGAAAATAAGTAAGTAAAATAACCACAAAATAGTATAGAGTAACTAAAGCTAAAGCGAAATGAGACAAACTACGACGTTTCGGCTATAACCTTCATCAGGTAAAAATAAACAAATAACAAATGTAAAAAAAAAAAAGAGAACAAAAAGAAAGATAGGCAAAAACTGATCTCAAAACGGCGGAAGAGAAAGTTTCATTATGTGACTTTCATAAAGAGAGACTTAAATGATCACAATCGTATCAACTTTCTACCATTCAGCTCTTGATCAGAAGGGTATGTAGCTTTGTAATTAGTATCGAGAAGGAAAAAGGGTGGTGGAGGTTGAAATGGATGATATACATATTTCAGCGAAGAACTGAAAGTTAGATAATAGGACATTTGAACCATCTTGTGTACTTTTGGCAATTCTGCGAGATCAAAAGGATTATTGAATTTTGTATATAGTATTATCCATGTATGGATAAACTAGAATACTAGAAACACTCGGAAGTATAACAGCAGAAGAAACCAATGGGAGGGACCAAGAAACCGCGAACCATATCTCTCCTCGACACCGAAGTGCAGATGAGGAAGAAAGGAAAGAACGAAGTATTTAGCATCGGTTTGGGTAAGGTGATAAATATTGATGTAGTAGGAGTGAATGATTTGGACATTTTAATAGTAAAAATATTGAAGCTAGTAACAGTTTTTACAATTTAGTAACGCAACGCAATGACACCATCAAGCAAAGAAAAGTGGAAAGAATTGTACACTTTATAGGACAGATGAACTTCACATTATTTCTTGATTCTATATCACAACTCAACATGCTAAATCTATAGTAAAAACATAATTAAATCATGAACAAGTAGGTGCTCCATTTAATGCCTACAAACTATTGCTCAATTTCACATTTATTTTCTTTCTTTTTTTTTTCATCCAATTCCAACCTCTCTCACTCTATACCTCTCTCTCTCTCTCTCTCTCTCAGTCTCTTTCTCTCATTCAATTCCGTCATGTTCACCACCTTTATTAATAAAATTATTTCTACGTTTCACAAGCCTATTCATAATAAACAAAGTGTAGTTACATATACATATATAAAGCTTCAATAGATGATAATATATAGCTCTCATCTTCACATTTTCGGATCTGGCCGTTAGTATATGAAAGATTGCCCCTGTCATATGATAAAAAGACAAAATACTCTCGCACATGTGACATTGTGGGAGATGAGGAGTATACCCACTGATCCACATTTGGAAATTCTCTCATCTGTAATCACCGTATTTGAGAAGGTTACACACTTTCCTCTTGCATTGAGCTTATTCTATTGACAATTATTGAAACTGCTTGACTGCCCACTGCTCTAAGTACAATTTTCTCCCTCTGAATTGCATTTATTGTGTTGCAGTCCATGCCTATATTCCCTATAATAGACCTCTAGCAGTCGAACACAAATCCAAACCGAGGCCTGGTACTGTTCCTCTTCAAGTAACGGACAATCACCTGCTGCATGAATGCGCTGACGTCAAGTTGAATCGAATGTTTCACCAAAGTGGAGGAAGGACTTCTTTTGTTAGGACAGCGATTCAAGGGAACACTCACTGATCACAACGTCTACATGAATTAGGCGCGGGTACATGCCGGTCTAGCTGTCCCCGACAACTATTACAGCAATACGGAAGTGAACATCATAAGCTGCGCTTCTTCCTCAGTTCGCGACAAGTTCACTAGAGCAGTCCCAACGATCAGGATGAACACTTTCTTGGTTGCTGGAACGGGATGAAGAGAGATGGGAACATCCCGCCTGCAGTGACGTCAATCCGTTGTAAAGTCTAAAGTCTACTGGCAGAAACATCACGTACATCTTGAGCTGTCTTCTAATATCGTAGGTACAATAATCCTCTTCTTTCTCAATTGCCATCCTTAACGTCAATTGTATATCACCCCAACCACCCATAGATTGCAATGCCATTTGCTCCAACCCTTAGCTCCACACAGAACATTTAGTCACTCTTGAACAACTTCACTCATTCTTCATTCTCACCATCATTGAAATGATATTATTATCCAACTTTCTGGGTTTCTACTAAAGTCCTTATACGGTACAACGAGGTAAGTGCTCTATGCTGAGATCTGTCTCACTTAAGTGATCATTCAACTGATATGAGTGCATGTGCTAGCGAACATTGTTCACGGACAATGATAATAGTTTTATATTCAAGAGCAAGTATTCCCACATGCATGAGACTTTTCCCTTTCTTTCATGATAAGAACTAATTATATTCTTAATATTTTTGGAAGAGGTTTTTTTAGCTGCACAAAACCATACACAAAATGTGTCTTTAAAACACAAACTCGTTAAACATTATTTTATGGCGCGTTTATTGAGTGCAATTTTTAAAATTCGCTATTGCTTCCCACCATAAAAAAAGAAACGAAATTAACAGCATTTGTGAAAGTGCATTCGTTGAGAGCACGCTTAAACAGTGCCAGGGAATCCTTCCTATATTTATATCGCCCTGTTATAAACTGATGTCTGTAAAGATCAACTACAACTTGTTTATGTTTCTCGTAGCGACATCAGAGTGGTCGAAACCAATCATTCTGTCATGTTGTCTACTCAACTATACATTTGCATGCCTTTCTATGGTCAAGAAATGAAGTAAAGTATACTTGTAAATTGCTGTAGAAAAGAATATGCCATTAGTATTATTTCTTATATTTGATGTAACGTATATTCTAGCTCCAAAATAATACAATAATACTATTTCGAAGTTATAGCTATTTTTCATGTTATAAATAATTTCTGATATACGAGATATTCCTACATTGTAAAGATTATTAAATCCATTTTCTTAAAGAGAGTTCAATACGTATTTTACACTGGAATACAATTAATGAATTAAGAGGCAAAATAAAAACATGCAACTTGAAGATTGAATATTTAGGTTATAATTAAAGTTGTTAACTTCCTACCATCATTCAATCACTAGAATGGATATTAGAAAAATGGAAGGTATTGATAAACTAAGGTTTGCCTAGAGTAGAACGAAGCCAAGGTTGTCGTAGTATTTGTCTGTGGATATGGATAAGCTACTTTAGAACTGTGGACGAAAAACGTCACAGCAGATTAATAGAGACATTTGTAGATGGAAATACTAAAAATGTACAAGAAGAAAGAGGTGTAGGAGAATGAGATACTATAAGATGTACAAGTAGAAATAGGTCTAGGAGATGGAGGTTCTACAAGATGTACAAGTAGAAAGAGGTGTAGGAAGAGGAGATACTATACGATGTACAAGTAGAAATAGGTGTAGGAAGAGGAGATACTATAAGATGTACAAGTAGAAAGAGGTCTAGGAGATGGAGTTTCTATAAGATGTACAAGTAGAAAGAGGTGTAGGAAGAGGAGATACTATACGATGTACAAGTAGAAAGAGGTCTAGGAGATGGAGGTTCTACAAGATGTACAAGTAGAAAGAGGTGTAGGAAGAGGAGATTCTACAAGATGTACAAGTAGAAAGAGGTCTAGGAGATGGAGTTTCTATAAGATGTACAAGTAGAAAGAGGTCTAGGAGAAAGAGATACTATAAGATGTACAAGTAGAAAGAGGTGTAGGAAGAGGAGATACTATACGATGTACAAGTAGAAAGAGGTCTAGGAGATGGAGGTTCTACAAGATGTACAAGTAGAAAGAGGTGTAGGAAGAGGAGATTCTACAAGATGTACAAGTAGAAAGAGGTCTAGGAGATGGAGTTTCTATAAGATGTACAAGTAGAAAGAGGTCTAGGAGAAAGAGATACTATAAGATGTACAAGTAGAAAGAGGTCTAGGAGATGGAGATTCTACAAGATGTACAAGTAGAAAGAGGTGTAGGAAGAGGAGATACTATAAGATGTACAAGTAGAAAGAGGTCTAGGAGATTGAGATTCTATAATATGTACAAGTAGAAAGAGGTCTAGGAGATGGAAATTCTATAAGATGTACAAGTAGAAAGAGGTCTAGGAGATGGAGATTCTATAAGATGTACAAGTAGAAAGAGGTCTAGGAGAAGGAGATACTATAAGATGTACAAGTAGAAAGAGGTCTAGGAGAAGGAGATACTATAAGATGTACAAGTAGAAAGAGGTCAAGGAGAAGGAGATACTATAAGATGTACAAGTAGAAAGAGGTCTAGGAGAAGGAAATACTATAAGATGTACAAGTAGAAAGAGGTCTAGGAGAAGGAGATACTATACGATGTACAAGTAGAAATAGGTCTACGAGAAGGAGATACAATACGATGTACAAGTAGAAAGAGGTCTACGAAAAGGAGGTACTATACGATGTACAAGTAGAAAGAGGTCTTCGAGAAGGAGATACTACAAGATGTACAAGTAGCAAGAGGTCTAGGAGCAGGAGATACTATACGATGTACAAGTAGAAATAGGTCTACGAGAAGGAGATACTATACGATGTACAAGTAGAAATAGGTCTACGAAAAGGAGGTACTATACGATGTACAAATAGAAAGAGGTCTACGAGAAGGAGATACTATAAGATGTACTAGTAGAAGGATGTCTAGGAGAAGGGGATACTATAAGATGTACTAGTAGCAAGAGGAGTAGGAGAAGGAGATACTATAAGATGTACAGGCAGAGAGAAGAGTAGGAGAAGCAGACACTACAAGATGTACAAATAAGTAAAAAGAGGAGAGGGAAGAGCAGTTTTGACCTAGCATACATAATACATTTTTGCAGCTAAAAAAAAAAAGAAAAGAAAAAAGAGAACCTAAGAACAAAATATGGCCCAAGACATCAAGAGCAGAAAAAAAATAACAGAGATGAATTGAAAGACATAACAATTGAAAATTTGCTTATAAAAACATAAAGAAATGTTACACAGAACAATTTAAAGAGAATTAACCACATAAGATGTCTATCAAATATATGAATCTATTTTTAAAAAATACACAGATAGCAGTGATATATGGTAGTGATTCAGAAGAATTTTAAAAATCCAAAATTGGACAATCCAGAAATACTGAAGATTATAAATAACAGAAATGTAGACAAAATTAAAAACAATAGAAAAATCTCCAAGAACAATAATGTGTTATTCAGCGATGAGTACTGTCAGGGTAGTCAAAAAAATAAAATGTGTTGTAAAAAATACTAAAAGGACGTTAATGGATGAATCTGCAAGACAAACAGAAGAGAAGCAATACGTTATAAGCAAACACAGTCGTACGGAATTTAATTAAAGTTCTCGCTGGAAAGCAAAGAGCAAATATCACACTCTTAAGAGACACAAAAGGTACATTTGTCACAGAATAAAGAGGTATAAGGGCAGAATGGATAGCTTGTCGGGAACGATACAAGAACCCCTGGGTTTGAATCCCGGTAGGGGAAAAGTTTTTTTTTTTTCTGTTGGGGGGTAAAAAAAAAGTAAGACTCGAATATCTTGAGTCGTCTGCTCTGGACATGTTGCCTTTATTCTCCAGTCCTATAAAACCAATGGCAGACCTCAGTAAATGGGAAAATGCCGTGCAACCTTTTATTTTTTATGCGAGATCTAAGAAGAGTGACGGAAGAAACTTTCAGAAAAAGTCTCATGAATAAATTGATGCCGGAGCCGCCGCTATGTATTCCCTAGGCTGAAGTACATCTCAGAACAATTACAATTGCTCCATATAAAGAAGAATCATCAAAGGATTAGCTTTTTACGCGTGGCTCAGTACGCGATTTATGTAATTTAAATTCGCGTTGACTGCAATTATATACATTGAAAAATATATAAACAACATCACGTCAGTCAAAATCTAGTAATTATTCTTGAAGAAGTGAATGATGTCTTGGATATATAAACAACATCACGTAGTCAAAATCTAGTAATTATTCTTGAAGAAGTGAATGATGTCTTAAATATATAAACAACATCACGTCAGTCAAAATCTAGTAATTATTCTTGAAGAAGTGAATGATGTCTTAAATATATAAACAACATCACGTCAGTCAAAATGTAGTAATTATTCTTGAAGAAGTGAATGATGTCTTAAATATATAAACAACATCACGTCAGTCAAAATCTAGTAATTATTCTTGAAGAAGTGAATGATGTATTGGATATATAAACAACATCACGTCAGTCAAAATGTAGTAATTATTCTTGAAGAAGTGAATGATGTCTTGGATATATAAACAACATCACGTCAGTCAAAATGTAGTAATTATTCTTGAAGAAGTGAATGATGTCTTGGATATATAAACAACATCACGTCAGTCAAAATCTAGTAATTATTCTTGAAGAAGTGAATGATGTCTTAAATATATAAACAACATCACGTCAGTCAAAATGTAGTAATCATTCTTGAAGAAGTGAATGATGTCTTAAATATATAAACAACATCACGTCAGTCAAAATCTAGTAATTATTCTTGAAGAAGTGAATGATGTCTTGAATATATAAACAACATCACGTCAGTCAAAATCTAGTAATTATTCTTGAAGAAGTGAATGATGTCTTGAATATATAAACAACATCACGTCAGTCAAAATCTAGTAATTATTCTTGAAGAAGTGAATGATGTCTTGAATATATTACAATGCGATCAAAGAAAAAATTACGTGACCTCTTTTTTTTTTTTACTCCTGTACTGTCCTTGTTTTACTGCGGAAGCCAACAGAGTATTACACAACAGACCATTTTTTTAGAATCCCTATGGAAAAAGATAAAGAGGAAGACCAAGAAATTCTTGGAGAAGACATAAAGAAGCAGAGATGAAGATGATGGGGAAGATATGGAACGATCTTAAAAGAATGACAAGAAACAGAACGGTTTGGAAAGTGTTTGTTGAAGACCTATGTTCCACAGGGAGCTGAAAGGTAGAAGAAGAAGATTGTCCATGTTTGAGGTCTGTGAAGCCAGGTGGGTTGATCGTGCTCAGAAACTCCACGAGGTTATAGCGTCACCGAGTCAACAGACCGGTACTCCATGTGTGATCATTAAAATACGTTTAGTAGACTGTCGTTAACAACGGCTACCATGTTGCTCTTTGGGGCTCAGAATGACCATATCGCTTAACTAGACAATGCTTTCTCCTTTGACACTGTTTGGTTATGTCCTGGGTGTGAGGTATGATAAAGTTGTCACTAGTTATGTCAAACCTTGCTTCGGAATTGTGTTGCGATTATAAACTACTACTGCAAAAGACAAGTGGTCGGATTTGATATCAATCGACGGCTTCCGCGTTCACCCAGCCTTAAATGGGTACTGTATTTTTTCTGGGAAAGTAAAGCGGCATGGGCGTAATACCGACCACATTAACCCAAAAATCATGTGCCGAAGGTCTGTAAAAATTATTGTCACTAACACCATATCCCCTATACGCTAGTTGGCGTGATACGGGCTCTTTACTTTTTTTTTCTTATAAACCACTGTTACATGGACCTAAAAAACCTTGACCGTCCTGACACCATATTCAGTTACTCCAAGGTAAAGACGATGACGGTGTTATTAAGACTGGTATCATTACTGTAGTGAACTTTTTGTAGACAATATTGGCGGTACTCTCCTCAGGTGCTAAGACCCCACGGTGAGCACATTTTGGAGTACGTTACACGGAAAAAGCCAGATTTTCGCAAATCAATACCTGCTATCTCAAGGCGTGGCTTAAACTGCTCCATAAAGTTGTTCCTGGTTATCGCTAAAGAAACTTTGAAGAGGAACTTCGTCTCCAGGAACTGGAAAGGTACTCAGATGATATTAGTAGTATCAAATGAATGAATACTATTTCACTCCAAGTACAGCCAGTGGATTCTTCGGATTCAATGAAGGTCCCGTGAAAGTGCTTCATTTGCAGACTGGGTAACATTTCAGATTATGGGCCGGTTGAGGTTTTGTAGCAACATCACATTAGCACCAATGTTTTAGTAGGAGGATTAAGGATGTTACGGAACTGCAAGTGGACAACGTCATATCCGTTGCCACCACAAAGCCAACAACTACGAGATCAATATCCGAATGACGTCAGATGAACATAGCAAGTTCATGCTTTTCACTTTCATATAATGTTTGGTATATATTAGCTTTGAGATTTAATAGATTCGTGACTAATGTGTTTTAGCTCCCTGGGACGCCCAGTTCTATTCCTACCATTAACAAGCTCATCAAAGTAAGGCTGTTTTGTAGAACAACGTATCGTTACTACCTCGAACATATTATTATTTGATCATTTCTTTAGTTTAAAATATGCGTGCACATTCTTTAAGCTTACACTCAGTGGTGAAGGCTGATGTGTGTTTAGTTAAAGGGCGCAAATGTATGCAACGTGTAAAACACAGAATAATACATGTGCAGTGTACAAGGCAGTTTCGAAATATGTACACACTGATTCGTCAAACAAAAGCACTACTGAATTGTTGGTTTTATACACAACAATAATTTAAATCATTTTGCATCATTAGGACACAATTAGCTTGAATGGTATCTACGTGAATTATACAACTTCTATAGCTAATCATCAATATGTGTGTGTGTACGTATATACGTACGTACGTTCTCATGTATGAATACAAATAGTACGTATAAATACAAATACATATATGCATATACATATATATTTATATATATAATATATGTATGTACGTTTGCATAATATACGTTTTGCATACATTATATATGTGTATAATAAACCCAAAGTATCGACACGAGCTGGTAGCTGTTAGATCCTGTTGAGTAATATGCCCGATCCCGTTGTGATGTTCAGCTTTTCTCGTGACTGAATTTACCAACACTGGATCGAGGAATCCAAGAGCAAAATAAACTAGATGCATATCGTGCCTGGCCTCATCTCTTTTCTCCTGCGTCTTTTGTCTTCTGATTTTGACATCTTTTTCTCGAATATTTATGTGCCAATCTTTTTCTTCTCCATGTCTACGATCTGACGTCAGTTTTTCAGTTTATTTCGCTGGTTTTCCGGTGTCATGGCGGCTTCGTGTAGTCGATTTTTATAATTCGGCAATTGCTGATATATTTAACTGATTTACGCGACAGTATAGTTGTGAAATTATGTGTTGCTATTCCCCGTTTGGTGTATGTTTTACTTCTGACGTGTGGATGAACTGTGATTACCAATATTTAAGTGGAAAATGATTTATTCTTCTTTGTGTCGTGTGTTCGCGATTCGATAGGCAAGCACATGGTTCGACCAAAATGTCGCCGGCAAACTGGGTATGTTCAACCCATATGTGGAAAGTCTGTGACGGTGGATGAGGCGGATGAATTAGAAATGATAAACGGCCCAGCAAGAGAAAACAGCAAAGTGTTCTGGTACTCATGAGGCATGTTCAGAACACGAAAGGCGAATATGGCAGCCCACCCTGAAAGAGATTGGAGCCTCATCACGTACTAGTCCAGAGGAAGCCATGGAGAGGAATTCGAACTTATGTCGGAGGAAAGATCTTAAAATAAGTACTTGGAATGTTAGGACTCTATATCAAGAAGGGAAATTAGAAAATCTGATTCAAGAAGCAGAACGAATAAATATAGATATTTTAGGCATATCAGAAACAAGATAGAAAGAATGTGGGTACATAGAGGACGAAATATATACATTTATATACTCAAGAAATACAACAGAACATCAAAGAAGGGGGGGGGAGTGGGGGGTAGGAATACTGATAAAAAGAGAGCTACAAAAATATATAAGTAACCACTGGACATACAGTGATAGGATTATACTACTCAAGTTGAAAGCAAAACCGTTCGACATAGCAATAATACAGACATATGCACCTACTCAAGACTACACAGATGAACAAATAGAGGCATACTATGAAGACCTAAATAACGTTATGAAGCAAGTGAAATCTTCAGACATCTTGATTGTAATGGGTGACATGAACGCTAAAGTAGAAAAAGGTAGATATAAGTCCATTATAGGAAATCATGGTTTAGGAAAAATAAATGACAGAGGAGAAAGATTAATACAATTCTGTGAAGAAAACAGGCTGATAATATGTAACACCTACTTTGAGCAAGAGAAAAGGAAACTATACACATGGAAAAGTCCTGGAGATAAGAAGAGGAATCAAATAGATTGCATAATAATAAAGGAAAGGTTCTGTAACAGCGTAAAGAAAGCCAACACCTACCCAGGAGCAGATATTAATTCAGATCACAATCCTGTAATGATTAAAATGAAAATCAAACTAAAGAGAAACAAGCAAAAGTCTAATTCACCAACAAATCCACTAGATATAACAGCTTTAAATCAAAAGGATATTAAAGATACCTATACAATACAAGTAAAGAACACATATCAGAAGCTGCTAGAAGAAGGAATTGAACAATACAGAAGAGAAAATCCTGATGAAAAAGTAACAACCAAATGGCAATGCATAAAGAAAAGCATACAAGAAACCTGCGACACCTTACCCAAATGAGAAAAGAACAAAAAAGAAAAATGGATAACTAACACCATCTCAGAAAAAAATGGAAGAAAGGAGACAAGCGAAGAACACTGCCCAATACAATACAATAGATAATGAGATACGCAAAATGTGCAAAAAAGCAAAAGAAGACTGGCTCAGACAAAAATGTATAGAAATAGAAACTATGGAAAGCAAACAAGACTTAAGAGGAATGCACACAGAAATAAAAAGAATTGTTAATAAAAATAAAAAAGCCACAGAAGGTGGATGCATTGCAGACAAAAAAAGGAAAAATGCTATAATATCCAATAAGGATATTATAGATAGATGGCAGGAATATATAACAGAACTATTTCAGGATCAAAGGGACAAGAAACCAGAAATAAAATGTACATCAGGATATAAAATCCTAAAATCTGAGGTGGAAAAAGCTATCATCATCATCAAGTACCGTGCCTACTGGCGTAGGTGATCATGTTTCTCCACATTTTTCGATCTCGGCAGCTATTTATCATTTCTGTTGTTGACCTTCTGCCAAGCCATTCTCTTAAGCTGTCTGTTATTTTTTCTCTCTGCTTCCCTCTATCTCTTCGTTCCTCAATTTTTCCAGTTGTAACAATATATTCCAGTTGTTCTCTTCTCATTATATGGCCAAAAAATGATGATTGTCTCTTCCTAATATTGGAAATTAGCTCTCTTTTTGCTTTGACCTCTCTCATAACATTTTCATTACTCTTCTTAGCTGTCCTTGGTATTCTCAACATTCTTCTGTAAAACGACATTTCTACAGACTCCAGTGATTTTCTTGTCTGTTGTCCTATTGTCCATGATTCGCTTCCATATGTCAAGACTGGCTCTACATAACATTTAAGAACTCTTTTTCTTGTTTCTATTGTCAAAAATGGATTGCATAGTATCTTCCACATTTTTGGAAAGCTGCTTTTGTCTGAGCCATTCTGCATATCACCTCTTTTGTACATCTTCCGTCTGAGGTTAACAAAGTTCCCAAATATTTAAATTCATTTACCTGTTTTATTAATATTGTTCCACTTGTCTTTATTTTGCACTGAGGTGATGTCTTTTTCTTTGTTGTTACCATTACCTCTGTCTTTTTGCTATTAAGGCTGAGTCCTTTCTTTTTGCTTTCCTTCACTATAATGTCCAATATTTCTTGTAACTCATTTTCACTCTTAGCGATTAAGACTGTATCATCAGCATACCTTAGATTATTTATATTATGACCTCCAATTGTTATTCCAGGCATGTCCGTTATGGATCTTAAAATAATCTCACTATAAATATTAAACATATCTGGTGACAGCACACAACCTTGTCTAACACCATATTTTATTTGTTGAAACATTCCCAATTGGTTTCCAGTTCTTATGGCCGCAGTTTGGGGCCAGTACATGTTCTTTATTATTGTTAGATCTTTGCCGTCTACGTTTATGCTTTCTAAAATTTTGATTATTTCTTGCTGCTTTACTTTATAAAATGCCTTGGTGTAATCTATGAAATACAAGTATAGATCTGTTTTCACCTCTATGGCTCTTTCTACCAAAGATCTTATGATATAAATGGCATTGCTTATTCCTTTATCTCTAACAAAACCACACCGTTCATCCCTAATTTCTGGACTGATTTTGTTTTGCACTCTTCGCATTATGATTCTTAGCAATATCTTAGTCATATGGCTCATAAGACTTATTGTGCGTTGATCATCGCATTCAATCGCACCCGGAAAAAGCTATAAAAACAATGAAAAAGGGAAAAGCAGCAGGACCTGACAGCATACAGATAGAGATGATACAGTCACTAGAAGATTTTGGCACTGAAGAGAATACAGACATATGCAACGACATATACCACACATGATACATATCAAATGAACTAAAAACATCAACTTTCATTGCATTGCCTAAAAAGAATGGTGCAGTTGAATGCAGTGACTTTAGAACAATAAGCCTAACGAGCCATGTTATAAAAATCATGCTAAAAGATATACAAGGAAAGATTCAGAATAAAATCAATACTGAATTAGATGAGCAGCAATTTGGATTTAGGAAAAATAGCGGGACAAAAGAAGCCATAATCTGCATGAGAACATTAAAAGAAAAGTACACAGAAATAAACAAACCAATATATGCCTGCTTCATAGACTACACCAAAGCTTTTGATAGAGTACACCACAAACAACTTATAGAATGCCTTAAAGAGATACATCTAGATGACATGGACATACGACGAATATGTAATCTATACTGAGAACTCTACACCCTAACTAAGAGAACTAAAGAGAACTCTACACCCATTGATATAAAAAGATGAGTAAGACAGGGATGCATCCCTGCAAAATGTTACATCTTCTCAATATTCTGATATGGTGCTGAAACATGGACATTAGACGAGAAAACAGAACAGAGAATTGAAGCCTTTAAAATGTGGATATATAGAAGAATAGTTATAATTGAATGGAAGGAAAAGAAAACAAACGATGAAGTCTTAAAACAACTAAAAATGAAAAGAGAACTACTAAACACAATTAGAACAAGACAAATGCGATTCTTGGGCCATGTTAAAAGACACAACAGCCTACTGAAAGTAATCCTGGAGGGGAAAATACAAGGTAAAATAGGCAGAGGCAGACCAAGACTAACATGGACGAGTAACATCAACAGATGGACAAGTCAATCTATGACAGCCTGCACCATCAAAGCAAAAAACAGAGTAGAATGGCGATCCATGGTAGCCAACCTTCGTTGCGGAGACGGCATTCGATGATGATGATGATTTCGCTGATAGAAATTGTCGCAAGGGATCCCTGCAAACATCATTATATCTCAGCTCTAGTCTGCTCTGCGGTCTCTCTTCGACCATGGGTCTTCATACAATAATTGTCTGTGAATACAATTGTTGTCCATTCTTCTTACATGAATCATTTGACAAAATAAAGCATGTGGAAATGATCAATATGCTGGAGAAATTAAACATTGACGGCAAGGGTCTGAGAATAATAAAAAAAACATGTATTGGCAACATACCGCGGCTATAAGAATTACCAAATAAACAGGGCAGTTCCAAAAATGTATAAAACAAAGGGTCAGAGAAGGCTGTGTTCTGTCGCCGGATGTGCGCTCATTTTACAACAAAAATATGAGATCAAAAGTAGACAAAAAAAGGAATCGAAGTCAACGGTCACAATTTAAACAATCTGCGATATACGGATGACGCAGTCTTAATAGCAGAGACAGAATGGAGAACGAAATACAAGAAATTTTAGACATAATAATAAAAGAAAACAACAAGAAAACCTGAATCTGAATAGTAAGAAAACAGATGTAATGGATACATTAAAGAAACAATCATTATCATCATGGAATATAAAAATAAACGGGACAAATTTAAAACAAGTGCAGAGCGTGAAATACTTCGGCACAATAATAATATCAGATGGAAGATGCACCACAGAAATATAAAAGTAGAATAGCTCAAGCCAAAATAGCATTTTAGAAAATTAAAAACGTCTTGTGCAACAAATCTATGTTATTAGAAGTGAGAAAGAGTTCAGCGGTGCTATGCAGAGCCATTTCTGACCTATGGAAGCAAATCATGGACAGTTGACAAACAAATGAAAAGACTATTGAGGCCACAGAGATGGGATTTCTCAGAAGAATGTTGAGAGTTCCCTGAACAGCTAAAAAGACCAATGAGAAAAGTCTCAAAGAGGCCAATAAACAATTTTTGGGCACATCATGAGAAGTGGAGAGTTGGAATACTTGGTTACAACTGGCAAAATACAGGGAAGATCGCGAACGACAAAGAGAGAAGGTACTAGGTATCTTGGTGTCTTGGCATAGAAAACAGTCATCAACAAAATCGATACGATGTACATTGTATAGAGGATTGTGTAAGGACATGATCGCCTACTCCAACCGGTATGGCACATGACGATGATGATGAACCATCGCCTGGAAGTTTCCCTCTATAATAATATTTATTTATTATTATTTGTCTCCAACTGTTTCGTGTTGTCATGATTGATCGATTTTGGCACGTTGCACTACAATAGAGTTGGTTACTTCATCCTGCCATTGGATGTTCATTAACTTTCTTTCCTGTCCTCAAGAGGTAGTCCAAGTTTTTAATGAGTATATAAATGTGCTAAACACACAACTTTAATACATACGAATGTTTGTCATGAGTTTGTGTTGGCCCATGCTGAATGTTTACCAAATGTTGAAGCTGCGTTTCCAGTTCAGGTATTTATCTCTTCATCAAAAGAGATGATGGTTATTTACGTAGAGCTGATATGGGTGAACTTTCGCATAGATTTAAATGATGTATTATTTAATGTTACAGTTATGTTGCGGTTCTGGCAACGCTCTGTTGTAGAACCACAGTTTTCTGGATACTTATTGACAAAGAAAATAGGTCACGTGATCTAGTTAGATTGTCAATCATTGACTGCAGGACAGTTTCATCGTGCGGAACTAGAGCCGCATCCTCAGCGAATGGAAGTTCATTGAATAGGAACTTGGTTTCTTTAAATGTTGCTCTCAGACGTGCTAGATTAAATAATGAGTCATCAGATCTCATTCAGATGGAGATGAGTGCAGAGGCGGCTTCAAAAGCCTTGTATATAGTTGTGGTAAAAGGTATGAATAAAGACATATCTATGCTTGACTCCCCATTTGACTTCAAAGAGCTGGCATAATCAGCCGTCGTTATGAACAGTGACATATTGTCGTGAAATGACATCATCATCTTGAGTAATGTAGAATGGCAGCAAACATTTTCCAGCACACTAGTGTATATATAGATCAGCTCTGTTCACTGTATGAAAAGCCCTTGTAGGACCAACAAAGGCAAGACATTGACATCTCCTCAGTTCTCTGTACTTTTATGTAGCTTACTTTACTCTATTTACTATAATAGTACAGTACAGTAGCCTCCGTCAGTCAAAGTTGATTTTTCAACGCTCCTAGAAATGTTATTTCTTCTTTTCTTTCGCCGTGTATTCTCTTTTTCTATGAATTTGTCTGCTTCTTGTTTGAGTTGGAGCTTTAGAGTAGTGTGTTTCCAAAGAATGTGGTCTGCAGCTATTTCTTCCCAGACTGCAGGGTTTATTTTCAGAGTCTACATGTCACGTTTACACACGTCTACAAATCGAAGTTTTAGGTGCCCCCTAGTTCTCTTGCCATCTGCTAATTGTCCATAGGTATATCTTTCGGTATGCGGCCATCTTTCATAAGGTGTGCGTGACCAAGCCATCGTAATCTACGTTGTTTGAGCAGCTTGTAGATGTTCGGGAGGCCTGTGCGAATAATGACCTCCACGTTTGTCACTTTATTCTTCCAGGTGATGTCAAGAATACGACATCGCATATGGAATGTATTAACCCTTCTCTCCTGCTTTGCATAAGCTGTCCAAGATTCACTACATACAAGAGAATACTAATGATGCAGGCATTGTATACTGCGGCATCTGTTTTAATTTAACTACTACAATAACATGTCTACTATATCAAAACACCAAAATCCTTACACACTGCTGCGAAAACATGACTATCCTTACCTTGTAAGATTATCTGTTTTTAAACAATTTTTTTTTCTGTGTAGCCCCTCTGGGAGTTAAAGCGAGGTTTAGATCAACAGTGGGCCGCTGATCTTGCCCTGACAGCCGCACACGGAAACTAAAAACTTCAGATAAGATTTTGTTAATTATACCGAGATTGTTCTTTTTGTATCTCCACGAGTGCAGTATTTTTTCTGCACATTCGATTTGAGTGAGATAAAGTTGCACATCTCTTTTTGTAATGCATATTTTCCTTTATAAAATTAATCTGGTTTTGTAATGCATATTTTCCTGTATAAAATTAATCTGGTTTTGTAATGCATATTTTCCTGTATAAAATTAATCTGGTTTTGTAATGCATATTTTCCTGTATAAAATTAATCTGGTTTTGTAATGCATATTTTTCTGTATAAAATTAATCTGGTTTTGTAATGCATATTTTCCTGTATAAAATTAATCTGGTTTTGTAATGCATATTTTCCTGTATAAAATTAATCTGGTTTTGTAATGCATATTTTCCTGTATAAAATTAATCTGGTTTTGTAATGCATATTTTCCTGTATAAAATTAATCTGGTTTTTATCTAAAGCCGGAAGTGACATGACATTCTCGACTAATGAGTTAAAAAAAAAGGGAAAGGATGTAAATAAATATCTGTTTCACATCGGTTACAGAAGAACCGGATGTTGTAAAAAAAATGAATGAAGTATTAATAGTGAATTTAATCACTTTACCACAACTTATGTCTCTTGCAGCTATTTACTGTTGATTTTATCACTGCCATTTTCAATATATAGTTGGGGGTGTTTCTCTATACATTTTTTATGCGGAGGGAAACATTGAAAAAAAAAGAGATTAAAGAAATAACCTCGTTGCACCCAGATCGACTCCAAAAGTGATTATTTCCTTTCACGTTTTTGCGAAGAACATGCACGTTAATTATGATTCAGTCAGTTTGTTGTTTATTACACATTTCATTCTTATAAAGAGGTAACACAATAACACTAACAGCTAAAAAATAAGAGAATAAAGCACCACCTACAGACTGCGAATTTGCCATGCACCACTGAACAACCACATCAATAGAATAGAACAAAACGAAACTCCAGCATGTCCGCTCTGTGATCACTCACATAAAAAATAGTAGAATATCACATCTTGGACTGTCCAAAACTCTCTGATATTAGAGCAATTTTACTTTTACAAAGACCTGATAAATGGAATACCTTGTACGGAACTACATGGGAACTCAGAAACGACAGCAGATACTGTGGAGTGCGGTCGATGGGCGTGAGCAGCACGGGCAGGTGGATTCATAATAATTACAAAAGCAACATAGAAGAGAGGTTATCTATGTGTCTCTTTTGCTCAAATTCAGTATATAAACATTTTCCAGAAAACCCATAGAGCGGTACTTGATCGACTGTGGAGGGAATTAGCAATAACCAGCACATTGACCAGTACAACTGGAGAATACTTCAAAGTTTGTATAATCACCACAGAGACTGCTGCTGCTGCTGAGATGACACATAATGAGAAACCCGCATAAGACAAAAAACAAAAGAAGCAAAATTAAAACTTTAGCAACATTTTAAATAAAGTATAGCATCCTTGTAGAAACAGTGAAACACTTCAGAACAAAAAGTAAATCAATAATGTAAGATGAAAAGTGGCTATACTTCCACACATTTTGAAACGAGTGATTGTAGTTTCAAGCATGGCATACTTGATGAGAGATCACAACAGCTGAAACTTAAAATACATTAAGATAAGACTTCAATCATGGTAATTAATGCACTGGGCCAAATAACACTGGGAGAAATAAGTCTACAGGCCGTACAATTAATTATATATATGCATACTCGTAGAAAATAAGTAAGTGTGCCTGACTCTTTAGGTCGCTGTTCACTTGTTAATAGATGAGATTTATTAAATGTTTCTACACAGTGTAGTAGAGTAGTGAATAACATACATGGTAAAGTAGTGAATAACAGACATGGTAGAGTAGTGAATAAAAGACATGGTAGAGTTGTGAATAACAGACATGGTAGAGTAGTGAATAACAGACATGGTAGAGTAGTGAATAACAGACATGGTAGAGTTGTGAATAACAGACATGGTAGAGTAGTGAATAACAGACATGGTAGAGTAGTGAATAACAGACATGGTAGAGTAGTGAATAACAGACATGGAGGAGTAGTGAATAACAGACTTGGTAGAGTAGTGAATAACAGACCTGTTAGAGTAGTGAATAACCGACTTGGTAGAGTAGTGAATAACAGACATGGTAGAGTAGTGAATAACAGACATGGTAGAGTAGTGAATAACAGACAATGTGATCTTTTCAATTTCAGTGAAAGTGTCATGAAGGAACAACAAATACTCACGGTTGTTTTGTATCTCCTCGAAAAAAAAATAGAAAACAATAATTTGGTGACTACCTTGAGCTGTTGTTATTGCTTGACAGCGCATTCTCATCGAGCTAATGACAAGTTGATTATGGTGCTGGGACATGTTACTCCATTCTTCTTCCATTGCTTGGGTCAGCTGATGATGATTTTCTGGAAGAATCCGTCTTCTTTGCACTCTACCGTCCAGTTCGTTCAATATGTGCTCAAACAGGTCTATGGAAACAGTCGGCCATGGTAAGACATCGATCTGATGTTGTTAAAAGTGGTCCCTGATCACACGTACCACATGTGGATGAGCGGTGTCTTGCTGCAGTATCATGGTGTGGTCCATTTTCATTGAATGAAGACTGTACATGGTGTGTTATGATTTCATCTCTGTAGCGTAGACCCGCCATGTTGCCGTTGATGACGACGAGATTCGATCTGGCTATAAATGGAATTCCATCCAAACCATCACACTGTCTCCTCTCATTCTGTCTCGCTGTAAAACACAAGCATTAACGTAACGTTATCCTTGACGCCTGTAAACCAAACTAATCTAGCAAACATTCTGGGCTCATCAGATAACAGAATCCGCCTCCATTGATATTGGAGCCATGTCATGTTCTGCCTGGCCCAAGCCAAACGACATTTTCTATAGCGAACTGTCAGTACTTGTCTAACTGCAGGTCTATGACGTAAAAGATGTGCTTCTTTGAGCCTGTTCCGAAATGTCCTACCTGACACATGTCTTAAACCCTGAATGTTCCTGGCAGTCCGCGTTGCCTGGAGAAACCTGTTACGAAGGTGTATGTTGCGAATGTAGCGGTCTTGTGCAGGCGCGGTAACTCGTGGTCAACCTCTTTTCTGGAGATCAGCAGTGGATCCATTGCGGTTGAAACGGGCTAAAATGCGAGTTAGTGTTCCTGTGAACGTTGGTGTGCTGAGATAATACCGTCGATCCAGCAGCTAACATCCCTATAGCAGGTGCTCGCTGTTGTTGGGTCAATCTTGGTAGTATGAAAAAATATGTTTCTGCTAGACTTTAATGGCTCTTTCATTCAACTATTACTTTTGTAGATGTCTGTGATTAGATCTACATGAGTACCTTTCTATCATCTGCGCTCAGTTCTTCCCAATGTGTGTGGGCACGTGATTTCTCTTGAGTTGTGGTTATCTCCCTGTGAATTTTGTGATTTAACTGAAACTGGTCAATGAACAAAACGCACACACACACATGCACGCACGCACATACACACACGTACGCACACACACATATGCACACACGCACACACACACGCACGCACGAACACCCACAGGTACACACACACACGCACACACACGCACGCACGCACACACACACGCGCGCACACACACGCACACACACACGCACGCACGCACACACGCACTCACGCACACTCACACACAACTACGTGTCAAATTTTGTTCGGATTAATCCAAAACACGTGTTCAGTGACCTATATAATAATGCACACTTATATTTTCATAACTATATATATATATATATATATATATATATATATATATATATATATATATGTATATATATATAAAGGCAGTAATAGACAAAGGAGGAGCAGAATGATGTCAATGTAAGGATGCAAACAAAAAACAATTTTAATTGAAACAGTTAATTGCACTGGTAAACATATGTTAATCCAACGGAGATATGTTAAATAGGAAATAAAACATTCTTAACTCCAATGTTAAATCAGTTTTATTATGTTCTTGTTAAACATGGAGAACAACAAAAATAACGATTACGGAGATACAGACCTTCATTAATGGATGAATAAAAGGATGGAAATGGCAGGACAATATCAACATACAATTCTGAGAAAGTACCATTCAAATACCAGTAAACAAAGACTAACAGAGGGTATTTTGGGGGGCCCCTTTTATAGTTGGGACAATGTGTGAACCTCACAACCTGAAAGTATCGAATTCAAACCATGTTAGGAGAGATCGGCTTTTCTCTAGTGGCCTGTTATATCTAGGTATGTGGGATCAAGTTCCTAATCCTATCAGAGATAGACTATTTATAGGAAATACCGTCTTCAAGTTAAGAACGTAAACATATTCTTTACCGCTGAAGATCGGAACCTCCTTGCAGTTATTCAAGACAAATAAATAAAAACATAAAAGAACAAATTCCCCATATATTATATTTTCTATGGTATCTTCTATGGTATCTTCTATGGTATCTTCTATGGTATCTTCTATGGTATCTTCTATGGTATCTTCTATGGTATCTTCTATGGTATCGATTTGTAAATAAAGAGTTCCTTAAAACTACACTGGGCTCTTAACAGTGATCCTAGCACAAACAATTGTAGAGTGTAAACAAACATTGTAGAGTGATACAAACATTGTAGAGTGATACAAACACCATAGAATGATGCAAATACATTAGAGTGATACAAACATTGTAGAGTGATACAAACATTGTAGAGTGATCCAAATACCATAGAGTGATATAAACATTGTAGAGTGTTAGAAACATTGTAGAATGACACAAACATTGTAGTGTGATACAAAACACTGTAGAGTGTTACAAACATTGTAGAGTGATAGAAATACCGTAGAGTGATATAAACATTGTAAAAAAAAAGTAAAGTACCCCCGTCACGCCAAGTGGCGTATAGGGAAATATGGTGTTAGTGACCCTATATTTTACAGACCTTCAGCACATGATTTTTGGGGTAATGTGGTCGGTATTACGCCCGTGCTGCTTTACTTTCCCAGAAAAAAATCCGGTACCCATTTAAGGCTGGGTGAACCCGGAAGCCGTCGGTTGGGATCGAACCCTACCCGATGTCCTTTGTAGTCCAGTTCACTAACCACTGAACTATCGCGGCTCCCATTAAAAAAGTAGGTAAGCATTAAAACGAACAAGTAATTATTAATGCAAAATAAATGAAAAATGTTGCAGAAAAATCGCTGTGGCCTCAGTTTTCATCATTAGTTAAAAACAACACATACGAAAATAGAATAATTATAAGGATTTGGCTACTATGTCAGAGACGTTGATGAAATCCAGTCTTAAATTCAATAAACCAAAAGTGCAATGGATTACTGTCTATCACAATATGCTTTGAAATGGTAAAACGAACATAATCACAAAAGAGGAAAGTGCTATAAATCAAGTTAAATGCAAATAAACATTTAAAAAAATCAAATATATAATTTTAAAATGGAGTGAAGAAAATTGGCAGCAATAACATCTAAAGACTGGTGCAACAAGAACTACCATCTTATTAAGAGAGGACCGAATGATGATCTTCAGAGTAAGAAGTAGTCACGGTAGATTCAAGAGCCGCGATAGCTCAGTGGTTAGTGAACTGGACTACAAAGGACAAGAGGTAGGGTTCGATCCCAACCGGCGACTTCCGGGTTCACCCATCCTTTAATGGGTACCGGATTTTTTTCTGGGAAAGTAAAGCGGCACGGGCGTAATACCGACCACATTACCCCAAAATCATGTGCCGAAGGTCTGTAAAATGTATGGTCACTAACACCATATTCCCTATACGCCACTTGACGTGACAGGTGCACTTTACTTTTTTTCTTTCTTTTTACGGTAGATTCAAGAATGACTGCGCAATATAAGACTGGACAAACGGCCAGCTGATTATATACGGAGAACAAACATCAAACATTATATACAGAGAACAAACATCAAACATTATATACAGAGAACAAACATCAAACATTATATACAAAGAACAAACAGCAAACATTATATACAGAGAACAAACAGCAAACATTATATACAGAGAACAAACATCAAACATTATATACAGAGAACAAACATCAAACATTATATACAAAGAACAAACAGCAAACATTATATACAAAGAACAAACATCAAACATTATATACAGAGAATAAACATCAAACATTATATACAGAGAATAAACATCAAACATTATATACAGAGAATAAATATCAAACATTATATACAAAGAACAAACAGCAAACATTATATACAAAGAACAAACAGCAAACATTATATACAAAGAACAAACAGCAAACATTATATACAGAGAATAAACATCAAACATTATATACAGAGAACAAACAGCAAACATTATATACAGAGAATAAACATCAAACATTATATACAAAGAACAAACAGCAAACATTATATACAAAGAACAAACAGCAAACATTATATACAGAGAATAAACATCAAACATTATATACAGAGAACAAACAGCAAACATTATATACAGAGAATAAACATCAAACATTATATACAAAGAACAAACAGCAAACATTATATACAGAGAATAAACATCAAACATTATATACAGAGAATAAACATCAAACATTATATACAAAGAACAAACAGCAAACATTATATACAGAGAACAAACAGCAAACATTATATACAAAGAACAAACAGCAAACATTATATACAGAGAACAAACATCAAACATTATATACAAAGAACAAACAGCAAACATTATATACAAAGAACAAACAGCAAACATTATATACAGAGAACAAACATCAAACATTATATACAAAGAACAAACATCAAACATTATATACAAAGAACAAACAACAAAACTTGGAAAATCTACTCCGTGGTTTCTTTGACGTTATCCTCCCATGATCCCTTGAGTAGTGAGATTTGATGTCTAGCCCTCTCGGATAACGGCAATAAAAAGACTGGCCCGCATATACTCGCGCACGTTAAATACCATTAACAGTTAAAATCCAAAAGTGGAGGTCATAAATATGGCCCCTGCCCCGGGCAAAATTGTCAACAAAAACCTCCCCACACCGTTGGTCCCAGGCCGTGCTACGGAGTTCGTGCACATCGACCATGATTTTCTCGAGGGTTAGTCCTATGTGCAGTGATGATGATCCTAACAACAGCAAACAGGAAACTCTTTACAACACAAGCCATTAAAGCTAACCTGCGATTAGGAACAAAGGGAAAATTGAAAAAAAAAAAATTGAAAAAATTGTATGTTAGAAGCTTTATGTGATTAGTAGACGACACAGATTTGAACGACGTTTCGGCCCAATAGGCCTTCAGCATGAACAAACAAAAACACACACACAGATATGTAAGTAAATAAAAGTAATCCTACATAGCTAACCAGTAACGAAACATCCAAAACAAAATAATCGAAATTGGTTAAAGAAAATAAAAGTGACTTCCCTGTGTCCCGGACCGTGGTCAAAATAACAAGGAAATGGAGACGAGTGTGGTTGTAATTATACCTGCCTAGGTCAGGTGAAGGGTTCTAAAAATGCACGAGTGAGGGGAACGCTGTCTAGGTTAACTCGACTGCAAAGATACTGAAAATATATGAAAGTATCTAAGGGCCCATAAAAACATGTATACACACGCCCAGATGCGTATATACATGTGTGCACGTACAAACAGACATACACATTCCTGTACATATCGACACCCACATACATACATACACCTACACATATAAGCATACCAACAAGCACATACATACATGCATATATATATATATACCATTGCCCATACATATGAACAAATGCATGCATAATTTAGGAATACATGCATAAGATTAGGAACAAAGCAAGTCATTTAGAGCTTGCTTGCTTGCGTTCGACCGATGACTTAAGGAGTGAACCTCGTTATCATCCGCCCTTAAAAGGACGTTAAGTAGGCGTGTCTGCATTGTGTTATGGTTTACAGTATAACTGTGATATTTGCTCCTTTCGGCCCAACACATCCGACTTCAGCATGACACTTTTGAGTACCGGGTTGTCTTCCCTCTTCGATCCCTACTCGCTACTTAATTTAGAGCTTGACAGTCATGATTTCTAGCTCGTATTGTGTTGTATTAATTTTTTGTTGGTAGCGGCTGCGATTATGTTTGTGACCATTATCCTTATTGAATAGCTACAAAATTACTGCTAACCAGATCAATGAATTGATTTCCCCATAATCAGCTTTATTTGTTAATGGAATTAATTTAGAAGAATACATGAAAAAAAGGCTAAAGAAAGATGATAAAATGAACATGCAAGTTGTGGTTACACCATTGCAGGAATGCACAGGAAAAAAACCCCCAGAGAAATAAGTATTTTGAACTCTAAACATTATAATAACCATAAAATATCCCAGAAAACATGAACATAAAGAAGCGACTGGAGAAATTTGAACAAACAAAACAATTGGTCAAAGATATGTTTGATAGTACGGCGGTCTTAAAGCTTGAGTCAATCTACAAAACGGGAGCCGCGATAGCTCAGTGGTTAGTGAACTGGACTACAAAAGACAAGTGGTAGGGTTCGATCCCAACCGACGGCTTCCGGTTTCACCCAGCCTTATATGGGTACCAGATTTTTTTTTCTGGGAAAGTAAAGCGGCATGGGCGAAATACTGATCACATTACCCCAAAAATCATGTGCCGAAGGTCTGTAAAATTTATGTTCACTAACACGCCACTTGGCGTGACGGGTGTACTTTACTTACTACTTACAATCTACAAAACACTGGCACAATAAACCCCGTGTTTCCCAACGCTGTAAGGCAGCATAAGCATAGACAATCAAAGTAACTAAAAGTAAACATCGAAGATTTGAAAAGACAACAGTAAATTGTTTACCAGTTTTTTCACCTCTTTCATTTTAAAATAGGATTAATAAAATGTTGTTCAAATATATCACATACTCGCGAAATTTGTTTTCATCTTTTTAAACCAAGTTCATTAATCTTTATTTGAAGTCACACAAAAAGCCTCTAATCAGATTCTATCTCGGTTACCTTGTGCAATTGTCCTTGATGAGGCAATAGTAATAGCTCCCGACCATATTCCAGTACTGCTGCTTTTAATTGTATGGGTTTGATAGATCTACATGTAGTTCTTTATCTAGACCGCATTTGAACGAAATCTCATATTTCTAGTATCAATATTTCAGCTTTATTTTGACAGTTTCAGTCATTTCACTCCTATCGCATCAAGACCCATAATGTCATGCACATCAATAGATCTCTCTTTACATCTATAGATCTCTCTTTACATCTAAGAATACACACATATAAGAATATATATATATATAACAGTAACAATTTATACCGAAGGGGAGGAGAGGAGAGGAGAGAGAGAGAGAGAGAGAGAGAGAGAGAGAGAGAGAGAGAGAGAAGGTTGGGTTGGAAAGAATGTAGACACATTTAACAGATGTTTAGTGCGCGACTTTTTAAAAGTTGAATAACCACAACAATGTGTAGTATCAGGTCCTCTCAAAAGATATTGATATTCACACAAATACATGAGTGTCTCACGGCAGCAGCTTTCATAACAATTTTTCTTTGCTTGTCTATACATTTTTTTACCCTTAAACACACACACACACACACACACACATATACATAGAGAGAGAGAGAGAGAGAGAGAGAGAGAGAGAGAGCATATGATAATGTGAGTAGTATTGCCTTTGATGAATCTCCAAACCAACACATTTTATCTACAGTTAGTAGTATTGAATCAATAATGTAATCCTTTGATCGAAAAGCGTAGCCAACACATTTCACAAATTTTGAAAAGTGTAAAAGCTGACACTTTCGAGAGTAGGCATGCACATAATGCTCGAAGCTGTTAAACCCCCCAAAACGCGGCAGCTGCTGTTTTTTTTAAAAAAGGCATTAGAACAATATATTAGGCCAAGTTAGCCCTGCTTGGGGGTATCAATCCGAGTCACCAATAAACATTGGGTCTCACAATCGACTTGTGTGCCTCCTTGTGCTGATCTTCTGCGATGATTGGCCCACTATATTCTTTGTATAAAATAAATATATAATGGTATGGAGCAGCTAAACCAATAGAAAGACAAGACAAACTACGACGTTTCGGTAGAAGCCTTCATCAGTTAATTTTTTGTCATTCTAGTAGTTTAGCCTTTCCATAGCATTTTATGATCTGTTCTCAACTCTACTCGCGCCATCGCATAGTTTTTAATATTGTATATATTTGATATTTATGCTTATCTTCATTATTTGTGTGCTGTCAACACGAGTACAAGAAGTTGTACCGCACCTTCGTCTTATTAATCAAGTTGATGCTAATTTCTGGCATATTATGCCGAGATGTGCAAATATAGTACCTATTCCTAAGAGCCCCGTCGTGCAAATGTCCATTAGGGAATATGGTGTTAGTGACCATCATTTGGACAGGAACAAACTTTGGCAAACTTTAGAAACCTACGGGGTAGCAGGACAACTACTAGATAATATATAATGGCATTATATAAAAACAGTCAACGTGCCGTTAGAACATCGGAAGGTCTGTCAGAATGGTTTCAGGTTACAACAGGTATAAGACAAAGATGCGTCCTCTCACCACTCCTCTTCATCATATATATGGACAAAATAAATCAGGAAACAACCAACAATAAGGAAAAATCAAATAATAACATAGAGGTAGAAAACTCCAACATCAACGAGCTACTCTTCGCAGATGACCAATGCCTAATATATGAGGATGAAAACCTGCTATAACAGCATTTAACATCTCTATATAAAAGCTGTACAAACTACAGTAATAAAATTAACACAGCAAAAACAGAGGCTATAAGAATAAGCAAATTAAGACACACATTAAACATTAAGATCAAAGATAAAGAAATAAAACAAGTAGAGGAATTCAAGTATTTAGGAACAATGTTCACAGAAGATGGAAAACTAGACAGAGAAATTGACATGAGAATACAGAAAGCAAATGCTGTCACATACCAACTTTCACCATTGCTAAGACATCCAAACATTTCTATGCCAGCTAAACAACAAATGATAAATAGCATTTTCATACCAACTTTGTGCTATGAAAGTCAAACATGGACCCTTTCTAAATCACATTTAAGAAAGATCAATACATGTGAGAAGCGATGCTTGAGAAAAGTAACAAACAACACAAGAAGAGATAGAATACCAAATGAAACCATAAGAAAAATAGTAGGAACAAAACCCTGCCAAGAATATATAGAACAACAACAACTTAAATGGTTTGGTCACCTGGTCAGAATGAATCCTTATCAATCACCATCAAGGGCGTTCTTCTCGAGAATTCATGGAAAAAGACCAAGAGGTAGACACAGGAGAAGATGGATAGATGCAGTGACAGAGACATGTAAGAACAAAGGAAAGTCACTAATTCTGACAGTTCGAGCAGCCAAAGAACGACAAGTGATATAAACCACGACACCTTTTAGGTATCAGTGAAAAGAGAAAATAAGAAGACAATCATTTCTACAGACCTTCGGCACATGATTTTTGGAGTAATGTGGTCAGTATCACGCCCGTGCCGCTTTATTTTCGCAGAAAATACCCATTTAAGGCTAGATGAACCTGGAAGCTGTCGATCTGGATGGAACCCGACATCTTGTCCTTTGTCATCATCATCATCTCCGCAACGAAGGTTGGCTACTATGGATCGCCATTCTACTCTGTTTCTTGCTTTGATGGTGCAGGTTGTCATAATTTGACTTGTCCATCTTTTGATTTTACTCGTCCATGTTAGTCTTAGTCTGCCTTTGCCTCTTTTACCTTGTGTTTTCCTTTCTAATATTACTTTTAGTAGGCTGTTGTGTCTTTTAGCGTGTCCCAAAAATTTGATTTGTCTTGTCTTAATTGTATTTAGTAGTTCTCTTTTTATTTTTAGTTGTTTTAAAACTTCATCTTTAGTCTTCTTTTCTTTCCATCCAATTCTACCTACAAATCAGCCTATGACAACATGCACCATCAAAGCAAGAGACAGATCAGAATGGCACTCCATGGTAGCCAACCTTCGTTGCGGAGAAGGCACTCGATGATGATGATGATGATGATGATGAATTCTACCTATTCTTCTGTCAATCCACATTTCAAAGGCTTCAATTTTCTGTTCTGTTTTCTTGTATAATGTCATTGTTTCTGCGCCATACAGGAATATTGAGATGATGTAACATTTTGCTATTCTTAGTTTCAGCCCTGCTGTTATTTGCTTTGTTGTTAGTATATTTTTCATGTCAGAACTTGAGATTACTTTTTGACATACCTATTTTTTTTTGTTTATTTCTATTTTACATTTTCCATCATTGTCCTTTGTAGTCCAGTTAATTAACCACTGAGCTAGTGCGGCGCAAATATAGTAGCTCATTTTAAAATTGTCATTGTGAGTCTAACGTTTTGTCATTGTGAGTCTAACGTTTTGTCATTGTGAGTCTAACGTTTTGTTATTGTGAGTCTAACGTTTTGTTATTATGAGCCTAACGTTTTGTTATTGTGAGCCTAACGTTTTGTTATTGTGAGCTTAACGTTTTGTTATTATGAGCCTAACGTTTTGTTATTGTGAGCCTAACGTTTTGTTATTGTGAGCCTAACGTTTTGTTATTATGAGCCTAACGTTTTGTTATTGTGAGCCTAACGTTTTGTTATTGTGAGTCTAACGTTTTGTCATTGTGAGTCTAACGTTTTGTTATTGTGAGCCTAACGTTTTGTCATTATGAGCCTAACGTTTTGTTATTATGAGCCTAACGTTTTGTTATTGTGAGTCTAACGTTTTGTCATTGTGAGCCTAACGTTTTGTTATTGTGAGCCTAACGTTTTGTTATTGTGAGTCTAACGTTTTGTCATTGTGAGTCTAACGTTTTGTTATTGTGAGCCTAACGTTTTGTCATTGTGAGCCTAACGTTTTGTTATTATGAGCCTAACGTTTTGTTATTGTGAGCCTAACGTTTTGTCATTGTGAGCCTAACGTTTTGTTATTGTGAGCCTAACGTTTTGTTATTGTGAGTCTAACGTTTTGTCATTGTGAGTCTAACGTTTTGTTATTGTGAGCCTAACGTTTTGTCATTGTGAGCCTAACGTTTTGTTATTATGAGCCTAACGTTTTGTTATTATAAGCCTAACGTTTTGTTATTGTGAGTCTAACGTTTTGTTATTGTGAGCCTAACGTTTTGTCATTGTGAGTCTAACGTTTTGTTATTGTGAGTCTAACGTTTTGTCATTGTGAGTCTAACGTTTTGTCATTGTGAGTCTAACGTTTTGTTATTGTGAGTCTAACGTTTTGTTATTGTGAGTCTAACGTTTTGTCATTGTGAGTCTAACGTTTTGTTATTGGGAGACAGAAAGAAAAACAAACAGAAGAGGGGTTAGAAGACGATGCGGATGAAAAAGAAGACTCATATGGATTTGTTTGCAAATATCGTACATCAGACATATTTGCCATCTTGAGTAGTCGTTTGTTTGAAATATAAATAATAAAACATAAACAAATTCCAACAGTTTAATAACATGTCCCCTAACAGACAAAAATGTACATTTAAACTTAACAGATCTTCATATCAATATTGGTTTTATTACCGATTTTTGTATGTTTCTGTTCTTGCATACAAATATTGATCTTAAACTGAATTTGATTTGCATTTTCAATAAATAGCTCTATTGATCTTAGCATTTCTTACAAAATATAAGAATTTTAAAATGTTTGCAGCTTTCGTTCTTACTGTTTACAGCATAAACGCAGTAACTAATTTCGTCACTAATTAATTCTGCAATAAATATTATTATTGGTGTCAGTATGAGGTTTCTTTAAGATCTCAATATCTCATATCATTTAGAGATCTCATTGTAAATGATAAAATTCGCTTAAGCCTCGTAAAAAACATTGATCAATACGAGAGTTTCATCAAAGAAAAAAAAATTAGACTCGAACGGATTTTTCACATGATCTAATGGTCTTGCAATGGCAGCATTATAGGGAACAGTTGACGGTAAACTAAGACAAACAATTACTGAGTGCACTAGACTCATTTTAGGCAACAGTCGATGATAGACTAAGACGGAAAATTATAATTACTGAGAGCACTAAGCTTATTTTAGAGAACAGTCGAGGGTAGATATAGGCGAAAAATTACTGAGAACTTCAAACACATTTTAGAGAACAGTCGAAAATAAAATAAGACATAAAATTTACTTGGGACATTAAACTTATTTTAGAGAACAGTTGAAGGTAGACTAAGGCAACAAAATACTGAGAACTTCAAACACATTTTAGAGAACAGTTGAAGGTAGACTAAGACAACAAAATACAGAGAACTTCAAACACATTTTAGAGAACAGTTGAAGGTAGACTAAGACAACAAAATACTGAGAACTTCAAACACATTTTAGAGAACAGTTGAAGGTAGACTAAGACAACAAAATACTGAGAACTTCAAACACATTTTAGAGAACAGTTGAAGGTAGACTAAGGCAACAAATTACTGAGAACTTCAAACACATTTTAGAGAACAGTTGAAGGTAGACTAAGGCAATAAATTACCGAGAACTTCAAACACATTTTAGAGAACAGTTGAAGGTAGACTAAGGCAATAAATTACCGAGAACTTCAAACACATTTTAGAGAACAGTCGAAGATAAACTAAGACAAAAAAAATACTTAGGGCATTAAACTTATTTTAGAAAACAGTTGAAAGTAGACTAAGGCAATAAATTACCGAGAACTTCAAATACATTTTAGAGAACAGTCGAAGATAAACTAAGACAAAAAAAATACTTAGGGCATTAAACTTATTTTAGAGAACAGTTGAAAGTAGACTAAGAAGAAATAGCACTGAAAACATCAAACATATTTTAGAGAACAGTTGAAAGTAGACTAAGAAGAAATAGCACTGAAAACATCAAACATATTTTAGGGAACAGTTGAAAGTAGACTAAGAAGAAATAGCACTGAAAACATCAAACATATTTTAGGGAACAGTTGAAAGTAGACTAAGAAGAAATAACACTGAAAACATCAAACATATTTTAGGGAACAGTTGAAAGTAGACTAAGAAGAAATAGCACTGAAAACATCAAACATATTTTAGGGAACAGTTGAAAGTAGACTAAGAAGAAATAGCACTGAAAACATCAAACATATTTTAGGGAACAGTCGAAGATAGATTAAGATGAAAAGATGTCAAAGTGTCTGGGCAGTAAAAAATATTCGTTCAAAGAAACTAGAACACGACATGAAGAAATGAAGGCTGGCGGTGAAGGAATCGTGTTGGCGCCCTGAAGACTCATAGGGAAGTTAAGGGAACCAGGCAGGCCGGTTTTGTTTGAATTAAGAACACGTTATTGGTCGTAATCTGGGACATATTGTTATATTTATGAGATAAAATCTGATCAAGAGAAAAGAAGCAAAAAAAAAAATATATATATATAAGGAGATCACACACAATGTCAAGCTTTTGAATTAACTTAGAGAAATACACACAAAAACTAATTGGGGGCGGGGAGGGTGTGGCGGGGGCTGGGGGGGGGGGTTATTGGGTCTCATCAGGTAATCATGAACCAGATAGGGCCCAACCGACCCTACTGAGTATCAAGATGTTAAACAAACGAATCATTTGATCGACCAAGTGAGTAGGGTGGGGGGGCTGAAGATGGCTTCCCATGATTCGATTGTCTGCTGTTGCAAAGATCTATGATGATTGTCTGCTGTTGCAAAGATCTATGATGATTGTCTGCTGTTGCAAAAATCTATGATAAAATTGTCTGCTGTTGAAAAGATCTATGATAAGATTGTCTGCTGTTGCAAAGATCTATAATAAGATTGTCTGTTGTTGAAAATTTCTTTGATAAGATTGTCTGTTGTTACAAAGTTCTATGATAAGATTGTCTGTTGTTGCAAAGTTATATGGTAAGATTGTCTGTTGTTTCAAAGTTCTAAGATAAGATTGCCTACTGTTACAAAGTTCTCAATGATCTAATCAATAAGCCGCAGAAATATATCTATATGTTTGGGGTCAGTTCCTGACCAATCTGATCACATCTTTCAGTTTGTGATGTTTTTTTTTCTTTTGACCGCGTGAAATATTACAAGAAGACCTCATCATCATTGAGTGCCGTCTCCGCATCGAATGTTGGCTACCATGGAGCGCCAGTCCACTCTGTCTCTTGCTTTGATGGTGCAGATTGTCATAGGTTGACTTGTCCATCTTTTGATGTTACTCGTCCATGTTAGTCTTGGTCTGTCTCTGCCTCTTTTACCTTGTATTTTCCCTTCCAATATTACTTTTATTAGACTGTTGTGTCTTTTAACATGCCCCAAAAATTTCATTTGTCTTGTTCTAATTGTATTTAGTAGTTCTCTTTTCATTTTTAGTTATTTTAATACTTCATCGTTTGTTTATTTTCTTTCCATCCAATTCTACATATTCTTCTATAGATCCACTTTTCAAAGGCTTCAAGTTTCTGTTCTGTTTTCTTATCTAATGTCCATATTTCTGCACCATACAGGAATATTGAGAAGATGTAACATTTTGTTATCCTTAGTTTTAGCCATGGTGTTATTTGTGTTGATGTTAGTATATTTTTCATGGCATTAAAATTACTTTTTACCATACCTATTCTTTTGTTTATTTCGGATGTACATTTTCCATCATTGGTTATAGTATGTCCCAAGTAGTTGTAGCTCTGAACTGTCTCCAGATGTCTTCCTTCAACTTTGATATTTAATTGTAGGTCTTGAGAATTTTCTTTGTTTATGATCATAGTTTTAGTCTTTTTGATATTCATATCTAGTCCATATTTTTTGTTTGTCATTTTTATTACATTAAGTAATTGTTGTAGATCTTTAGGATTTTCTGCTGGTAATACAGTATCATCATCATATCTTAGGTTATTGATTATCTTTCCATTTATGCTTAGTCCTGACATCTCTGTGATGTTTTTAAAGATTTGCTCAGTGTATAGATTGAACAAGCTTGGTGATAGGATGCATCCTTGTCTTACTTCTCTTTTTTTAAATTAATGGGTGTAGCGTTCTCCTTGTTTCAAGAAGACAAGGCACGCTAAATAGTTAATCTTTGGTGACACGTCAGCACAGAACGTCATTGGTTTCAAACACACAAAAATCATTTGAAGACACAGAGCCTAGTAATTCTTTTGTCATTTCAGCTAGTGTTTGCTGATGGTAATAAACGTCCAAAAAAATGGCCTGTTGTGTAATACTCTCAGTTGGCTTCCGCAGTGTGTGACCTATCCAGCGCCATCGTCTTCGCTGTATCTCTTTATCCACTGGTACTTGACTGGTACATTTCCATAATTCTATGGTAGTGATTTTGTCCAGCCATTTCCATCCTTTTATTCTGCGTAAGCATCCATTAATGAAAGTCTGTATCTTCATGATTGTCTATTTTGTTGTTCTCCATGTTTCACAGCCATATAATAGGACTCTCTTAACATTTGAGTTGAAAATTGTTATTCGCGGTCTCACCAATTATTTAATATTTTATAAAATATTTGATGTTCATCTTCATTAAAACACTGCCACTACATATTGTTTTTTTTTCCTGTATCATCTCTCACCGTCAGTCCTCCTGCTTCTTCTATACAGTACTTGCTTATCTTTTTGATCTTTGTGTTTTTGCTTTGTTGTGTACTTGAAAAAAGCTTTTGTCGAAGCTCTCTCCCCCTTTCGTATTGTCTTTCGTTCTCTAAAGTTTCTCTTTCTGTATTTCCTAAAAAATACATCACAGAATGAGCCCGGCCATTACTGCAAATAAATAAAAACAAAAGTGTGCAGCATCACGTGACAAGCACGTCCGGACATCGACAAACAAAATATAAGAGCAGCAATAAAATATCGGTACGAGTTGGCTCATTGTTTGACAGTGAAGCTTATCCAATGTACAGGAACGATTGAGTCACCCATCACTCACTAACTATGCTGTAGTTTTGAAACATTTTTATATGCAGTGCCGAATGTTGTATTTTTTTAGTTTTGAGCTTTGATTTGTATCGATTTCTTCTTGTTTTTGTGACTTTAAAACGAATGAACTAATCCAATAATAATGGGTGCTGATGGTTGCATGAGCTTAATAACATAAATCAGTGGCTGTGAGGATTACATTTGGCTACGCATGAGTGTATTTCACATTATATGGTGAAGGAGATAGAGAGAGAGAGAGAGAGAGAGAGAGAGAGAGCAGAAATGGAGAGTGGGGAAAGATGAAGGAGAGAAGGAAGTTAGTAGGAGAGAATGTGAAAGAAACGTTGTGATGGAACAGGGAAGAGAGTAGGAGAAATAGTGAGAAGAAAGGCTGAAAAAGGTGCCAAAGAGAAGGGAGAGTGATGAAAGTGAGTGAGAAAATGGGCGAGAGGAAAGAGCACCATTGTGGGAGTAAGTAAAGGAGAAATTAGTGAGGGAGATGGATTGAGAGACAGGGCAGTGAAGGAACGACTGTTTAGAAAGGAGAGTGAAAAGTTCATGGGGAGATGAAGAAGAGCGAGTGAAATACAGAAAAGAGAAAAAAGATAGAAAAAGATAAGGCTGAAAGTGAGAGAGAAAGAAGAAAAGAGAAATCAGTAGAGCGGATTGAACGATTCAACAAAGTTAAAAGATTTACATGATTTACAAACAGTCTTAAAAAAAAAGAGACTAGAAAGAGAGACAGCGACAAAAGAACGTAAAAATGAGAGAGAACTAGAATGAGAGTAGATAGTACGTGAAGAGAGAAAGTGAAAGTGGAGAGTGTAATGATAACGCGAAATAAATATGCTGAGGAATAAAAATAAGAGAGGATAGAAGATCGAAAGAAAGAGGGGAGAGAATTAGCAAAGAGTGAGTAAGATGGCGAAGACAAAATGGAAGATTGAATGTTACCTGTGCAATGATGACATGTTTTAGAAATATAATAAATACTGACTTCCAGGAAAAAAGAAAAACTACAATATATGAACTCATATAGGCAAGCTAGCTGTTGGTACGTTATAAACTACTTTAAATAAAAATAGAACACTGAGTTCTCAATGTTGAACAATTGTGAAAATGAGTTTAGACGCCATACAGTGAAGTTAATCACTTTCACTGAGTTTAATTTAGGACGCTGATGAACATCAAATGGAAAAAAAATATTCCAGAAATAGGCATTTTGGACAAAGCCAGTATCCACAGCATTGATAATATGCTGAAGCATGTACCACCCACCGGGCGGACCATCGCCATCTTTAGAAGTAAGCCAGAGAGCTGAAAGAGAAATCATAGAAAACCCTAAACTAGTGTGACGATTTCACTGCTTTGTGAGCAGGGGGTGGGTTGTGGGTAGAATGACGTCATCTCTCTATGACACCTGTAGCTAAAAACGTCACACTAAAAAGGTTATTTTTTAGGATATGGGAAATGCATAAAAATGCACCAAGATGCACCAAGATGCACAAAGATGCATAGACATGCGAGCTGCTGTAAAGCTGCTGATAATAATGACAACTTTAAAAAAAAAGAAAGGAAAAAAGTGGTATGGTGACAACTTTACGTAGGGTGAGAAACAAAACAAAAGTAGAATGACGTTTCGGCCAAGAAGGTCAACTACTGTTGTTGTGTTTGTTGTTCCAGCTGAAAGCCTTGAAACGTCATTATACTTTTGTTTTGTCCTTACCTACGTAAAGTTGTCACCATACTACTTTTCCTTTTCTTTTTAAAATTTTCATTATATTTTAAGTTAACCTTTCAGCCGTCGGGCTTACTTCTATAGATGGTGATGGGCGGACAATATAGTCCGTATGCCAAGCTACCGAATGTCAAAAATACTCTTTTATAACGAACTGCAGAAAGTTAAACTTTTACAAGGTAGACAAAAGAAGCGCCTTAAAAATTCACTAAACACCTCGTCGAAATTCTTTCATTTTAATCTAGATACATGTAGAGCTGTGGCACAAGAACTACTTTGTGTGTACGTCTTTGATGAAACTCCACATTTTGTGAAACAATCAGAAACGAAGTAGCTGAACGAGAGTAGTCAGGCTAAGAAGCTTTTCGAGATAGATCTCCCACTAGCAGCAACTATGCATGACCACCATGTGCATGCATTACATGTCGAGGACTCGGTGGTCTGGAGTTAAAATGTCGGCCTCTCTGGACAGGGCGTTCCCATGTGCAATTCCACGAGTGGGAATATTTTATTTAATTAAAGAACAATTGAATCCGTGGTTTCTTCGTGACGTTACCCTCCCCTGGTTCCTGGATGGTGAGATCCGATGTCTAGCCCTCTCGGATAAATGTGAAAAACACGAGACCCCGTGTGTATTAGCGCACTTTCAATAACTTTTAGTATTTTTAAATCGAAAAAGAGCAGGCAAAAAAAAAAAAAAAAACGGCCGCTGTCCATGCTGTCTGCCGATACCGATGGTTCTCATGACGTGATAACGAGTTCGTGCTAGAAGATCAGAGTTTTCCTCGAAAATTCTGGATATTTCGAGTAGAAAATCGGCGCACCTCTAGATTAGATCGGTATCCAGTGATGATGATCGTAACACAACACAACACAACATAACATGTCCACATAAAAAAAGCTCCGGAAAGTCACTTAGTACATAGGAAATATGGTGTTAGCGCACATATTTATTTTCATAGACTTACGGCACATTATGTTTTAGATAATGTGGTCAGAACTACGCCGTGTCGACGTTCTCTCCCAGAAACCTATTTAAGGCTGAGTGAACCTGGAAGCTGTCAATAGAGATCTAACTTGACCACTTGTCCTTAATTGACCTATTCACTAACCACTGCGCTACCGTGGCTCCCTATTACATGTCCACACTGTTTTAGATTATCTCGGGTCCACATGAGGCTTAACAGTCATACTGACACACACACACAAGGTAAGCTAAGAATAAAATGAGTTGCTTTCATCGGACTCGATGGAACAACAAACATTTTTTAGAGGAAGACTGAGACTCGGTGGTTGAGTGGTTAGTGTGGTCGTTTCCTGATGGCCGAGTAGTTAGTGTGGTTGTTTCCTGATGGCCGAGTAGTTAGTGTGGTTGTTTCCTGATGGCCGAGTAGTTAGTGTGGTCGTTTCCTGATGGCCGAGTGGTTAGTGTGGTTGTTTCCTGATGGCCGAGTAGTTAGTGTGGTCGTTTCCTGATGGCCGAGTAGTTAGTGTGGTCGTTTCCTGATGGCCGAGTGGTTAGTGTGGTTGTTTCCTGATGGCCGAGTAGTTAGTGTGGTTGTTTCCTGATGGCCGAGTAGTTAGTGTGGTCGTTTTCTGATGGCCGAGTAGTTAGTGTGGTCGTTTCCTGATGGCCGAGTGGTTAGTGTGGTTGTTTCCTGATGGCCGAGTAGTTAGTGTGGTCGTTTCCTGATGGCCGAGTAGTTAGTGTGGTCGTTTCCTGATGGCCGAGTGGTTAGTGTGGTTGTTTCCTGATGGCCGAGTAGTTAGTGTGGTTGTTTCCTGATGGCCGAGTAGTTAGTGTGGTCGTTTCCTGATGGCCGAGTGGTTAGTGTGGTTGTTTCCTGATGGCCGAGTGGTTAGTGTGGTCATTTCCTGATGGCCGAGTGGTTAGTGTGGTTGTTTCCTGATGGCCGAGTAGTTAGTGTGGTTGTTTCCTGATGGCCGAGTAGTTAGTGTGGTTGTTTCCTGATGGCCGAGTAGTTAGTGTGGTCGTTTCCTGATGGCCGAGTAGTTAGTGTGGTCGTTTCCTGATGGCCGAGTGGTTAGTGTGGTTGTTTCCTGATGGCCGAGTAGTTAGTGTGGTCGTTTCCTGATGGCCGAGTGGTTAGTGTGGTCGTTTCCTGATGGCCGAGTAGTTAGTGTGGTCGTTTCCTGATGGCCGAGTAGTTAGTGTGGTCGTTTCCTGATGGCCGAGTGGTTAGTGTGGTCGTTTCCTGATGGCAGAGTGGTTAGTGTGGTCGTTTCCTGATGGCCGAGTGGTTAGTGTGGTCGTTTCCTGATGTTCGAGTGGTTAGTGTGGTCGTTTCCTGATGGCCGATTGGTTAGTGTGCTTGCTTCCTGATGGCCGAGTGGTTAGTGTGCTTGCTTCCTGATGGCAGAGTGGTTAGTGTGCTTGCTTCCTGATGGCCGAGTGGTTAGTGTGGTCGTTTCCTGATCAGAAGAAACCGGGTTCAATCCTCAGAAGTATCGGATGTTTTAATGTCTTAAAATGGCTACCAGAGATGTTACTGGGAAGTCAAGGCGACCCGGTGTGATACCGACCACATGGTCCAAAAAAGTGTCGTGGTAATAGAAAGAATATGGTCCCTAACACCCCATATGCCCATAGGCCGAGCAAGGCGTGGAGGGAATCTTTACTAATAGCAGGATCAGTAAACTAAAACTGATGACGATCCCACTTCATGTTTGCTTCTATTTTTATAATCGAGTCAACTTCATCAATTATTGATCAACACAATTAATTACAAATGGGAGCCGCGATAGCTCAGTGGTTAGTGAACCGGACTACAAAGGACAAGAGTTAGGGTTCGACCCTGATCGACGGCTTCAGGGTTCACCCAGCCTTAAATGGGTACTAGATTTTTTTCTGGGAAAATAAAGCGGCGCAGGCGTAATACCGACTACATTACCCTCAGAAATCATGTACCGGAGGTCTATAGAAATTATGGTCTAACACCTTATTCCCTCTATACGCCACTTGGCGTGAAGGGGTACTTGCTTTACCTTTACAATTACAAATATAACGTTTCTAAAAGCGTGCTATACCAAGATCAGCTACGACAGTATGTGGCTAAAGCATCACTTCAATGATCAGATTTCGTTCAGTGTCCAAACTAAACGGCAAACTCTAACCTGGTACAAAAATTGTCGGTTTATTGACAGCTATTATAACATTCAGAAGAACAACGGAAAAGTCATCCGCATGTATTCAATAACATTTGTTGGACGGGTCTGAAAACTTATTTAATATAGAGAGAATGATGTACGTTTTCCCCGCAAAATTGCTTTGTTTTCCTTGTTAACTGTTCAGTTCTTGAAGCACAGCAGTTTTGTACAATAAAATTGCCTTCTTTACATCCATGGTTATACAGAAAAAAAAGTAAAGAGGCCCGTCACTCCAAGTGGCGTATAGGGAATATGGTGTTAGTGATCATATATTTTACATAGCTTCAGCACATGATTTTTGGGGTAATGTGGTCGGTATTACATTCCAAGAAAAAAATCCGGTACCCATTTAAGGCTGGGTGAACCCGGAAGCCGTCGGTTGGGATCGAACCCTACCTCTTGTCTTTTGTAGTCTAGTTCACTAACCACTGAGCTATTGCGGCTCACGTGGTTATACAGAATGAGAGAGTATAGATTTTGTGTTACCACAGTAATATTTTCTTAATGACGAAATAGACTGAATTTAATATATGCTGCAGAGAACTGTATTCTTTAATTACTGCATACAGAGTTTAAGATATAGCCTCTCAGAGCTGCCACTGCTAGTCAGTGTTTCTCTCGCACTTCTTTGTATAGCCTGCAAGTTCCGATTCCCATCACAGTGACAACGATCATTGTTTCGAACTTTTAATTTCTGGAACGTTTGATGAGCATGTCGAGATCTCGGGCTTTATATATTTAATTGGCTATTTCTGGAAAAGTTTTATATGGAGTCACATATGTCGTAAGTGAGCCGCGATAACTCAGTGGTTAGTGAACTGGACTACCACGGACAAGGGGTAGGGTTCGATCCCTATACGCCACTTGGTGTGACGAGGGTACTTTACTTACTTTTACTTTACATATGTCGTAATTTGTGTGAGAGAGCTTCAATTTGTTTCTTATAAATAACGGTGGTGATGAAGAATGTCATATCATCAAAGGTATCTGTATCTTCAGTTTCTTCTTTAATACCCCTGGACTTTTCAGAACGAACAGCTTTTTCATTATCAGATGTTTTAATGGCATAGAATGTATTGTTGCAGAGATACTGTTTTAACTTTTTGGTGTAGTTGTATTATTTTTAATGAATACAGTTTCGTGACTAGTTACAAACTTGGGTCGGAGAGTCTTGTCTATCAGATAAAGCCTAAGAGACTCATCTATCAAATAAAACTATTTTTTTTCTGGAAAGACAATTCTAAGCAACTGCTGCTTTGCAAGAAGGGGTAAAAAAAAAAAAAAGAAAACGAAAACGCTAAGAAATCCGAGTAGTAATTCGTTTACTCTGTACCTCAGCGAGCAATTCACAGCACACAGGAAGTGACCAAAAAAACTGGCGAAAAAAGAATTAAGAAGTAGGTTGATTGTTGAGGATTTGAGAGATTGGTTTTTGCACTTTCTTTTGCGATATTATCGTACGACATATACATGCCTGTATTTGTATAAACTAGAAATAACTAAATACACAAGAAACAACGAATCATTTGCCACGACAGCGCGCAGTTTGATACAGCAAGAAACGAAGATGTTAAACTGTTATTATAAGTAGAACGCACATGTAAGCATTGACTTCCGGTTAATATGGCGGATTGGCTGCAGGAACCGCTGAGGCTCTGTCTGAAAAGTGTTCCTTGTTGCAGTCTCCTCATATTCCAAGTCCGGCTTGCTGCGGAGCTACTGAGTCTAGTGTTCTGTGCACACCATGAGCTGTGTTTTTCATCCGGATCGTGTTTCGATTTTTTAGGATGAATGATGATATTGTATGACGAGTTCACTTTCGATGCGGTTGAGCAATTATGGATTTTACTTCGTCTACAATGATGCCGGGGCGTTCGACTAACTACAACTACTACTACTACTACATGTAAGCAACGATTGGTAACTTAGAGAATCTGCAAAAAAAAAAAAAAAAAAAAAAAACGTAAGGAAAGTACAGTGGATCAAAATACAAACTGAATTTGAAGTAAAGAAGTTGTATTAACAAAAATAAGAAAAACCAAATTTATCTTCATGTGAATCTAACAAGTGCTTGTCGACTTCGAGGAAATTAATATAGATTCAATATTCTCCCCTCGCTCATCTGTCGTTGATTTATGGAGTCATCTACTATTACTATCATCACAGCTATTACCTGTATTATGACTACATTTATTGCATGCACACAATTAGAATCAATATATGTTTATATATATAAACATTAGTTTTGTGTATTAAATGATGTTCGCACAACGGGTTGCTGTGTTATATATTTATGAGTAAACTAAGATGAGTAGACAGGTCTTGTCGTTGATTAGATCAATGTTAACATAACAAAAGGTATTGCAAAAGACAAGCAATAGTTTGCTAAGGTGCATTAATATTGAGGTGAAATGCAGAAACATGAGCTTTTCAAGTACAGCTAATATTTATATGCGTAAATAGAAAACTGTTGGAATAATTTAGTAGAATAAGTTGTAAAGTAGTATAAACTGTCTGAAATAGATTCAAAGCGGTTTCTTCTTCCTCTGCGATCGTGGCTCATTCAGACTAGGATTCCGGACTTTCTTATGAAGGCAGCTGTCTGTTTAAGTGATTCGGTTGCCCCGTATAGTTTCTCTCCCAGGGAGGTGGGTGTGGACCACATTGTCCTTGTCTGGTCTATGTACTGGGTGCAATCCTGTAGAACATGTTATGTTGTCATGTTATCCAGGGTACAGTGGCATAGGCTGGCAGTTCCTATTTTGAGTTTGGTGAGCATGTGGTTTCTCATTCTGTTGCGGCCAGTGCGTAGTAGAAGTATGATAACTTGAACCCTCCTTGATAGTTGGAGATATCCATCCCTCGCGTTATACTTTGGGTAACAAAAAAGTTATATGAAATTAGCTCTTAGGTATCCGAAATCAGTGATTAGCTGATTCTATCCAGGATGGCTGAGATTAATTTTGAGTTATCTTTGATGAGTTATACGTTTTTTTAAATCCGTTCAATGCTGTCTGAGTATACAAGCTACTTTATGTTTGTTTAACGTCATTCATTTCTGTGTACTTTAGTTAGAACCATTTCCACTCCGTTATCATCTAACATGTAGTAATTGTGCTTCACCGCTTGTTGTCGTTGTCCCTGTATTCTGAAGAAGGCCACAGGCCGAAACGTCAGTATTGTGTTGTGTTCTTTATTTGTAAAGCTGTCACCATACCTTGGAGTGTTTAGCACACCCCACCATTGGCTCCTTGCTACCAGCTTTACCGCAGCATTGCAATTATTTGCCTGTTCCCTGCTCAATTGATATCGCTGCTACTTTATGTTTGTTTAACGTCATTCATTTCTGTGTACTTTAGTTAGAACCATTTCCACTCCGTTATCATCTAACATGTAGTAATTGTGCTTCACCGCTTGTTGTCGTTGTCCCTGTATTCTGAAGAAGGCCACAGGCCGAAACGTCAGTATTGTGTTGTGTTCTTTATTTGTAAAGCTGTCACCATACCTTGGAGTGTTTAGCACACCCCACCATTGGCTCCTTGCTACCAGCTTTACCGCAGCATTGCAATTATTTGCCTGTTCCCTGCTCAATTGATATCGCTGCTACTTTATGTTTGTTTAACGTCATTCATTTCTGTGTACTTTAGTTAGAACCATTTCCACTCCGTTATCATCTAACATGTAGTAATTGTGCTTCACCGCTTGTTGTCGTTGTCCCTGTATTCTGAAGAAGGCCACAGGCCGAAACGTCAGTATTGTGTTGTGTTCTTTATTTGTAAAGCTGTCACCATACCTTGGAGTGTTTAGCACACCCCACCATTGGCTCCTTGCTACCAGCTTTACCGCAGCATTGCAATTATTTGCCTGTTCCCTGCTCAATTGATATCGCTGCTACTTTATGTTTGTTTAACGTCATTCATTTCTGTGTACTTTAGTTAGAACCATTTCCACTCCGTTATCATCTAACATGTAGTAATTGTGCTTCACCGCTTGTTGTCGTTGTCCCTGTATTCTGAAGAAGGCCACAGGCCGAAACGTCAGTATTGTGTTGTGTTCTTTATTTGTAAAGCTGTCACCATACCTTGGAGTGTTTAGCACACCCCACCATTGGCTCCTTGCTACCAGCTTTACCGCAGCATTGCAATTATTTGCCTGTTCCCTGCTCAATTGATATCGCTGCTACTTTATGTTTGTTTAACGTCATTCATTTCTGTGTACTTTAGTTAGAACCATTTCCACTCCGTTATCATCTAACATGTAGTAATTGTGCTTCACCGCTTGTTGTCGTTGTCCCTGTATTCTGAAGAAGGCCACAGGCCGAAACGTCAGTATTGTGTTGTGTTCTTTATTTGTAAAGCTGTCACCATACCTTGGAGTGTTTAGCACACCCCACCATTGGCTCCTTGCTACCAGCTTTACCGCAGCATTGCAATTATTTGCCTGTTCCCTGCTCAATTGATATCGCTGCTACTTTATGTTTGTTTAACGTCATTCATTTCTGTGTACTTTAGTTAGAACCATTTCCACTCCGTTATCATCTAACATGTAGTAATTGTGCTTCACCGCTTGTTGTCGTTGTCCCTGTATTCTGAAGAAGGCCACAGGCCGAAACGTCAGTATTGTGTTGTGTTCTTTATTTGTAAAGCTGTCACCATACCTTGGAGTGTTTAGCACACCCCACCATTGGCTCCTTGCTACCAGCTTTACCGCAGCATTGCAATTATTTGCCTGTTCCCTATACAAATCTTTCTTTGTTTTACTTTAATGTAGAACCGATTAAACATTTCAACCGATTTTATTTCTAAAACAGGTCTTAATAACATGATCAAGTCACCAAATTCTTGGAACTGTCTCTGAAACAAACCTGGCCACATACAACAGCCAATTTAGCAAAGTTCAAATCAATAAATAACAACCAAGATGGTTCTACATAAAAGAAACCTTCAGAAATGTCCATTAATTTGTCCACTTTCAAACAATGTTACTTATTAGAATGTTCACTTGACTAGAATCCCCTGCCCAAAGAAACAGTAACATTTTCGATGATAACAAAAATGAGAGTACTTCTGAAATAAAGAATATCTGCCTGCATGGTGGGGGACCCCTGAGTATTTTATGCATGTATGGTGTGAGACATCTGAGTATGTGGCTACCCGTATGGTGAGGAACAAATGAGTGTATGGCTGACTTAAGTCAGGGAACACCTGAGTTTACGTCTGCTTGTTTGGCGCGGAACACCTGAGTATATGGCTGTCTGTATGGCGCGGGGAAACCTGAGCATATGCCAGCCTGTATGGCGGGGGACACCTGAGTATATGGCTACCTGTATGGCGGGGGACACCAGAGTATATGGCTGCCTGTATGGCGGGGGACACCTGAGTATATGTCTACTTGTATGGCGGGGGACACCTGAGTATATGTCTACCTGTATGGCGGGGGACACCTGAGTATATGTCTACCTGTATGACGGGGGACACCAAAGTATATGGCTGCCTGTATGGCGGGGGACACCTGAGTATATGTCTACCTGTATGGCGGAGGACACCTGAGTATATATCTACCTGTATGGCGGGGGACACCTGAGTATATGTCTACTTGTATGGCGGGGGACACCTGAGTATATGTCTACCTGTTTGGTGGGGGACACCTGAGTATATATCTACCTGTATGGCGGGGGACACCTGAGTATATGGCTGCCTGTATGAAGGGGGACACTTGAGTATATGGTTGCCTGTATGGCGGGGGAAACACGAGAGTATATGGCTGCCTGCATGGCGAGGGACATCTTTGTATATGGCTACTGTATTGTGGGGACATCTGAGTACACTGCTACCTGTTTGAAAAAAAGAGTCCCTCCAGACTTCTCTAGATATGTAAAAAAAAAAATTAATCAAAGTTACCGACCATGAAAAATAACAAGTTACTACTAGACAGCCAGACTATGGAAATTAACTGGGCTTCGTAAAATAGTTGGTTAAACGACCTATGCTCCAACCTGCCGCGCCTCCAACCTGCCGTCGCAATACCTGTGTCGGCATTCTATTAACTGCCAGGGATCTAGCATTTCTACCTCTTCGTCGGGTCTCTCAGGTAATACTTTGCTTCAAAATTGGCTGGTTAACAGAAATTCAGATCGGCATGTTCCCTGTTGTGGTAGCTCTTACTGATAGAGAAGACCTAGTATTGCAGTACCTCTAGGCTGGATTAGTTGTTTCCCAACATAATCTTAAACCAAACTCTGAGCAAAAGTGCTCCCTGTCCTGGTATCATTAAGTCAACAACAACGTGAAAATGTTCCTTTAATTTTGGTATTGGAAGCATTCTAGGAGGTCCGCGCTGTACACTTTATACCATTGTCTCGAAGTATCAGAGGTATCATATAATAAATATATCATTATATTTGTTAGCTTCGCTACGGCGGTGACTGAGGCCTGCCCTGTGGACTTAGCTCTGCAGCCAACCAGTCTTTAGGACACCAATGTAAGGAGTTGATACTGGACAAAGAGGCAGGTCCTAACCATCCCTCCCCTATACTCTACCCTACCTTATCCCCAAACCCTCCCTTCCCATATCCTACATTACCGACTAACACTCCCTCCACATACCCTACCTTACCCTGTAATCCTCCCTTCCACTTACCCTAATCTACCCCCTAGCCCTACTTGCCGTCTACTCTACCTTACACCTTAACCCACCTCCCACTTACCCTACCTTACCAACTAACCCACCCTCCCCTATCCTAACTTACCCCTTAATTTTCACTCCCCCTACCTTACCAACCAAACCTTCCACCCCCTACGCTACTCTAACTTACCCACTAACTCTCCCTCCCCCTACACTAACTTACCCACTAACTCTCCCTCCCCCTACACTAACTTACCCACTAACTCTCCCTCCCCCTACACTAACTTACCCACTAACTCTCCCTCCCCCTACACTAACTTACCCACTAACTCTCCCTCCCCCTACACTAACTTACCCCCTAACCCTCCTCACCCTACCCTACCATAACCCTCCCTTCCCAATAGTCTACCCTACTTTAACCCCTAATCCTCACTACTCTACCCTACCTTACCCCCTAAACCTCCCTTCTATTCCACCCTACCTTATCCCAACCCTCCCACCCCCTAACGCTCCCTCCGACCTGCTCTACCTAACCCTACATCCTCGAACTTTAACCTACCTTACCCCCTCAACCCCCCCCCTTTTACCCTTACTCTACCCTACCTTACCCACTGACCAACCCTCTCCCTACTGCACCCTACCTTACCGCCTAAACCTCCCTCCTTCTACTCTGCCTTACCCCATAAAACTCCATCCCCCTAATCTACCTTACCACTTAACCCCACCCCACCCCACCCCATCCTAACCTTCCATCCCTCTTCCCTACCTACCCGTAATCCAACCTCCCCTACTCTACTCTACAAAACCTTATCCCACAACCCTCCCCTCCCCTTACTCTACCTTAATTCACCCCCACCCTTTATGCTACCTCCGCCCTGCTCTTCCTAACCCCCTAACCCTTCCTCCAACTATTCTACCCTACCTTACCTCCAACACTCCTTTCCAACTACTCTACCTTACCCCCTAACTTCTTTCCCCTAATGTACCCTACTGTACCCCTAACCCCCCCCCCTCCATTTTCCCCATACTATCTTACCCCTAACCCCCCCATTTCCCCTATACTATCTTACCACCTAACCCCCCATTTCCCCTATACTTACCCCTAACCCTTCATTCTACCTATACTACCTTAACCCCTAACCCTCCATTCCCCCAATATTACCTTAACCCCTAACCCTCCATTCCAACAATACTACCTTATCCACTAACCCTCCATTCCACCTATACTACCTTAACCCCTAACCCTCCATTCCAACAATACTACCTTAACACCTAACCTTTCATTCCCCCATACTACCTTAACCCGTAACCCTCCATTCCACCTATACTACTTTAACCCCTAACCCTCCATTCCAACCAAGTTAATGAGACATCAGAATCGTGTGGCGGCAGCTACAAGAAGGGAGCGGAGAACATCATCAATTGTGTTTTTACTAACTACAGGTCATGTGGCTTCTGTTGGATTGGAAATGATAACTTACCACCACTGAGTGTCTATATGTTTGGAATTGGAGTCATCAATGATGGCCTAACATCATAAAGTGCTACGACGATCATCATTTTCGGGAGGACGTAAACTCCCATGGTATATGGTGGATAGGCGGCAGGAACCACTGAAAGCTATGTCTGAAAAGTGTTCCTTCTTGCAGTTTCCTCATATTCCAAGTCCGGCTTGTTGCAGGAGCTACTGAGTTTAGTGTTCTGTGCACACCATGAGCTGTGTTTTTCATCCGGATCGTGTTTCGATTTTTAGGATGAATGATGATATTGTATGACGAGTTCACTTTCGATGCGGTTGAGCAATTATGGATTTTACTTCGCTTACAATGATGCCGGGGCCTTCGACTAACTACAACAACTACTACTACTACATGTAAGCAACGATTGGTAAGTTAGTGAATCTGCAAAAAAAAAAACAAAAAAAAAAAAAAAAAAAACGTAAGGAAAGTACAGTGGGTCAAAATACAAACTGAATTTGAAGTAAAGAAGTTGTATTAACAAAAATAAGAAAAACCAAATGTATCTTCATGTGAATCTAACAAGTGCTTGTCGACTTCGAGGAAATTAATATAGTTTCAATATTCTCCCCTCGCTCATCTGTCGTTGATTTATGGAGTCATCTACTATTGCTATCATCACAACTATTACCTGTATTATGACTAAATTTATTGCATGCACACAATTAGAATCAATATATGTTTATATATATAAACATTAGTTTTGTGTATTAAATAATGTTCGCACAACGGGTTGCTGTGTTATATATTTATGAGTAAACTAAGATGAGTAGACAGGTCTTGTCATTGATTAGATCAATGTTAACATAACAAAAGGTATTGCAAAAGACAAGCAATAGTTTGCTAAGGTGCATTAATATTGAAGTGAAATGCAGAAACATGAGCTTTTCAAGTACAGCTAATATTTATATGCATAAATAGAAAACTGTTGGAATAATTTAGTAGAATAAGTTGTAAAGTAGTATAAACTGTCTGAAATAGATTCAAAGCTGTTTCTTCCTCTTCTGCGATCGTGGCTCATTCATACTAGGATTCCGGACTTTCTTATGAAGGCAGCTGTCTGTTTAAGTGATTCGGTTGCCCCGTATAGTTTCTCTCCCAGGGAGGTGGGTGTGGACCACATTGTCCTTGTCTGGTCTATGTACTGGGTGCAATCCTGTAGAACATGTTATGTTGTCATGTTATCCAGGGTACAGTGGCATAGGCTGGCAGTTCCTATTTTGAGTTTGGTGAGCATGTGGTTTCTCATTCTGTTGCGGCCAGTGCGTAGTAGAAGTATGATAACTTGAACCCTCCTTGATAGTTGGAGATATCCATCCCTCGCGTTATACTTTGGGTAACAAAAAAGTTATATGAAATTAGCTCTTATGTATCCGAAATCAGTGATTAGCTGATTCTATCCAGGATGGCTGTGATTAATTTTGAGTTGTCTTTGATGAGTTATACGTTTTTTTAAAATCCGTTCAATGCTGTCTGAGTATACAAATCTTTCTTTGTTTTACTTTAATGTAGAACCGATTAAACATTTCAACCGATTTTATTTCTAAAAAGGGTTTTAATAACATGATCAAGTCACCAAATTCTTGGAACTGTCTCTGAAACAAACCTGGCCACATACAACAGCCAATATAGCAAAGTTCAAATCAATAAATAACAACCAAGATGGTTCTACATAAAAGAAACCTTCAGAAATGTCCATTAATTTGTCCACTTTCAAACAATGTTACTTATTTAGAATGTTCACTTGACTAGAAAGGGGTGTCCGGTTAGCGCAATCGATAGGCGGTTGGCTTACCACGGCAACAGCCGGGTTCGTAATCCTGGCGAGGACACCTGGGTTTTACTAATTCCCTAAAAATTAGTAGGAGCCGCGATAGCTCAGTGGTTAGTGAACTGGACTACTACGGACAAGGGGTAGGGTTCGATCCCAACCGACGGCTCCGGGTTCACCCAGCCTTAAATGGGTACCGGATTTTTTCTGGGAAAGTAAAAGCAGCACGGGCGTAATACCGACCACATTACCCCAAAAATCATGTGCTGAAGGTCTGTAAAATATAGGGTCACTAACACCATATTTCCCTATACGCCACTTGGCGTGACGGGGGGTACTTTACTTTACTTTACTTACTTGACTAGAATCCCCTGCCCAAAGAAACAGTAACATTTTCGATGATAACAAAAATGAGAGTACTTCTGAAATAAAGAATATCTGCCTGCATGGTGGGGGACCCCTGAGTATTTTATGCATGTATGGTGTGAGACATCTGAGTATGTAGCTACCCGTATGGTGAGGAACAAATGAGTGTATGGCTGACTTAAGTCAGGAAACACCTGAGTTTACGTCTGCTTGTTTGGCGCGGAACACCTGAGTATATGGCTGCCTGTATGGCGGGGGACACCTGAATATATGTCTGCCTGTAAGGCGGGGGACATCTGAGTATTTTACGCTCGTTTGGTGTTAGACATCTGAGTATATGGCTGCCTGTATGTCGGGGGACACCTGAGTATATGGCTGCCTGTATGGCGGGGGACACCTGAGTATATGGCTACCTGTATGGCGGGGGACACCAAAGTATATGGCTGCCTGTATGGCGGGGGACACCTGAGTATATGTCTACTTGTATGGCGGGGGACACCTGAGTATATATCTACCTGTATGGCGGGGGACACCTGAGTATATGTCTACCTGTATGGCGGGGGACACCTGAGTATATGTCTACTTGTATGGCGGGGGACACCTGAGTATATGTCTACTTGTATGGCGGGGGACACCTGAGTATATGTCTACTTGTATGGCGGGGGACACCTGAGTATATGTCTACTTGTATGGCGGGGGACACCTGAGTATATGTCTACCTCCCCTACACTAACTTACCCACTAACTCTCCCTCCCCCTACACTAACTTACCCACTAACTCTCCCTCCCCTACACTAACTTACCCACTAACTCTCCCTCCCCCTACATTAACTTACCCACTAACTCTCCCTCCCCCTACACTAACTTACCCCTAACCCTCCTCACCTACCCTACCATAACCCTCCCTTCCCAATAGTCTACCCTACTTTAACCCCTAATCCTCACTACTCTACCCTACCTTACCCCTAAACCTCCCTTCTATTCCACCCTACCTTATCCCAACCCTCCCACCCCCTAACGCTCCCTCCGACCTGCTCTACCTAACCCTACATCCTCGAACTTTAACCTACCTTACCCCCTCAACCCCCCCCCTTTTACCCTTACTCTACCCTACCTTACCCACTGACCAACCCTCTCCCTACTGCACCCTACCTTACCGCCTAAACCTCCCTCCTTCTACTCTGCCTTACCCCATAAAACTCCATCCCCCTAATCTACCTTACCACTTAACCCCACCCCACCCCACCCCATCCTAACCTTCCATCCCTCTTCCCTACCTTACCCGTAATCCAACCTCCCCCTACTCTACTCTACAAAACCTTATCCCACAACCCTCCCCTCCCCTTACTCTACCTTAATTCACCCCCACCCTTTATGCTACCTCCGCCCTGCTCTTCCTAACCCCCTAACCCTTCCTCCAACTATTCTACCCTACCTTACCTCCAACACTCCTTTCCAACTACTCTACCTTACCCCCTAACTTCTTTCCCCTAATGTACCCTACTGTACCCCTAACCCCCCCCCCCTCCATTTCCCCATACTATCTTACCCCTAACCCCCCATTTCCCTATACTATCTTACCACCTAACCCCCCATTTCCCCTATACTTACCCCCTAACCCTTCATTCTACCTATACTACCTTAACCCCTAACCCTCCATTCCCCCAATATTACCTTAACCCTAACCCTCCATTCCAACAATACTACCTTATCCACTAACCCTCCATTCCACCTATACTACCTTAACCCCTAACCCTCCATTCCAACAATACTACCTTAACACCTAACCTTTCATTCCCCCATACTACCTTAACCCGTAACCCTCCATTCCACCTATACTACTTTAACCCCTAACCCTCCATTCCAACCAAGTTAATGAGACATCAGAATCGTGTGGCGGCAGCTACAAGAAGGGAGCGGAGAACATCATCAATTGTGTTTTTACTAACTACAGGTCATGTGGCTTCTGTTGGATTGGAAATGATAACTTACCACCACTGAGTGTCTATATGTTTGGAATTGGAGTCATCAATGATGGCCTAACATCATAAAGTGCTACGACGATCATCATTTTCGGGAGGACGTAAACTCCCATGGTATATGGTGGATAGGCGGCAGGAACCACTGAAAGCTATGTCTGAAAAGTGTTCCTTCTTGCAGTTTCCTCATATTCCAAGTCCGGCTTGTTGCAGGAGCTACTGAGTTTAGTGTTCTGTGCACACCATGAGCTGTGTTTTTCATCCGGATCGTGTTTCGATTTTTTAGGATGAATGATGATATTGTATGACGAGTTCACTTTCGATGCGGTTGAGCAATTATGGATTTTACTTCGCTTACAATGATGCCGGGGCCTTCGACTAACTACAACAACTACTACTACTACATGTAAGCAACGATTGGTAAGTTAGTGAATCTGCAAAAAAAAAAAACAAAAAAAAAAAAAAAAAAAACGTAAGGAAAGTACAGTGGGTCAAAATACAAACTGAATTTGAAGTAAAGAAGTTGTATTAACAAAAATAAGAAAAACCAAATTTATCTTCATGTGAATCTAACAAGTGCTTGTCGACTTCGAGGAAATTAATATAGTTTCAATATTCTCCCCTCGCTCATCTGTCGTTGATTTATGGAGTCATCTACTATTGCTATCATCACAACTATTACCTGTATTATGACTAAATTTATTGCATGCACACAATTAGAATCAATATATGTTTATATATATAAACATTAGTTTTGTGTATTAAATAATGTTCGCACAACGGGTTGCTGTGTTATATATTTATGAGTAAACTAAGATGAGTAGACATGTCTTGTCATTGATTAGATCAATGTTAACATAACAAAAGGTATTGCAAAAGACAAGCAATAGTTTGCTAAGGTGCATTAATATTGAAGTGAAATGCAGAAACATGAGCTTTTCAAGTACAGCTAATATTTATATGCATAAATAGAAAACTGTTGGAATAATTTAGTAGAATAAGTTGTAAAGTAGTATAAACTGTCTGAAATAGATTCAAAGCTGTTTCTTCCTCTTCTGCGATCGTGGCTCATTCATACTAGGATTCCGGACTTTCTTATGAAGGCAGCTGTCTGTTTAAGTGATTCGGTTGCCCCGTATAGTTTCTCTCCCAGGGAGGTGGGTGTGGACCACATTGTCCTTGTCTGGTCTATGTACTGGGTGCAATCCTGTAGAACATGTTATGTTGTCATGTTATCCAGGGTACAGTGGCATAGGCTGGCAGTTCCTATTTTGAGTTTGGTGAGCATGTGGTTTCTCATTCTGTTGCGGCCAGTGCGTAGTAGAAGTATGATAACTTGAACCCTCCTTGATAGTTGGAGATATCCATCCCTCGCGTTATACTTTGGGTAACAAAAAAGTTATATGAAATTAGCTCTTATGTATCCGAAATCAGTGATTAGCTAATTCTATCCAGGATGGCTGTGATTAATTTTGAGTTGTCTTTGATGAGTTATACGTTTTTTAAAAATCCGTTCAATGCTGTCTGAGTATACAAATCTTTCTTTGTTTTACTTTAATGTAGAACCGATTAAACATTTCAACCGATTTTATTTCTAAAAAGGGTTTTAATAACATGATCAAGTCACCAAATTCTTGGAACTGTCTCTGAAACAAACCTGGCCACATACAACAGCCAATATAGCAAAGTTCAAATCAATAAATAACAACCAAGATGGTTCTACATAAAAGAAACCTTCAGAAATGTCCATTAATTTGTCCACTTTCAAACAATGTTACTTATTTAGAATGTTCACTTGACTAGAAAGGGGTGTCCGGTTAGCGCAATCGATAGGCGGTTGGCTTACCACGGCAACAGCCGGGGTTCGTAATCCTGGCGAGGACACCTGGGTTTTACTAATTCCCTAAAAATTAGTAGGAGCCGCGATAGCTCAGTGGTTAGTGAACTGGACTACTACGGACAAGGGGTAGGGTTCGATCCCAACCGACGGCTCCGGGTTCACCCAGCCTTAAATGGGTACCGGATTTTTTCTGGGAAAGTAAAAGCAGCACGGGCGTAATACCGACCACATTACCCCAAAAATCATGTGCTGAAGGTCTGTAAAATATAGGGTCACTAACACCATATTTCCCTATACGCCACTTGGCGTGACGGGGGGTACTTTACTTTACTTTACTTACTTGACTAGAATCCCCTGCCCAAAGAAACAGTAACATTTTCGATGATAACAAAAATGAGAGTACTTCTGAAATAAAGAATATCTGCCTGCATGGTGGGGGACCCCTGAGTATTTTATGCATGTATGGTGTGAGACATCTGAGTATGTAGCTACCCGTATGGTGAGGAACAAATGAGTGTATGGCTGACTTAAGTCAGGAAACACCTGAGTTTACGTCTGCTTGTTTGGCGCGGAACACCTGAGTATATGGCTGCCTGTATGGCGGGGGACACCTGAATATATGTCTGCCTGTAAGGCGGGGGACATCTGAGTATTTTACGCTCGTTTGGTGTTAGACATCTGAGTATATGGCTGCCTGTATGTCGGGGGACACCTGAGTATATGCCAGCCTGTATGGCGGGGGACACCTGAGTATATGGCTACCTGTATGGCGGGGGACACCAAAGTATATGGCTGCCTGTATGGCGGGGGACACCTGAGTATATGTCTACCTGTATGGCGGAGGACACCTGAGTATATGTCTACTTGTATGGCGGGGGACACCTGAGTATATGTCTACCTGCATGGCGAGGGACATCTTTGTATATGGCTACTGTATTGTGGGGACATCTGAGTACACGGCTGCCTGTTTGAAAAAAAGAGTCCCTCCAGACTTCTCTAGATATGTAAAAAAAAAATTAATCAAAATTACCGACCAATGAAAAATAACAAGTTACTACTAGACAGCCAGACTATGGAAATTAACTGGGCTTCGTAAAATAGTTGGTTAAGCGACCAATCCTCCAACCTGCCGCGCCTCCAACCTGCCGTCGCAATACCAGTGTCGGCATTCTATTAACTGCCAGGGACCTAGCATTTCTACCTCTTCGTCGGGTCTCTCAGGTAATACTTTGCTTCAAAATTGGCTGGTTAACAGAAACTCAGATCGGCATGTTCCCTGTTGTGGTAGCTCTTACTGATAGAGAAGACCTAGTATTGCAGTACCTCTAGGCTGGATTAGTAGTTTCCCAACATAATCTTAAACCAAACTCTGAGCAAAAGTGCTCCCTGTCCTCGTATCATTAAGTCAACAACAACGTGAAAATGTTCCTTTAATTTTGGTATTGGAAGCATTCTAGGAGGTCTGCGCTGTACACTTTATACCATTGTCTCGAAGTATCAGAGGTATCATATAATAAATATATCATTATATTTGTTAGCTTCGCTACGGCGGTGACTGAGGCCTCCCCTTTGGACTTAGCTCTGCAGCCAACCAGTCTTTAGGACACCAATGTAAGGAGTTGATACTGGACAAAGAGGCAGGTCCTAACCATCCCTCCCCTATACTCTACCCTACCTTATCCCCAAACCCTCCCTTCCAATATCCTACATTACCGACTAACACTCCCTCCCCATACCCTACCTTACCCCGTAATCCTCCCTTCCACTTACCCTAATCTACCCCTAGCCCTACTTGCCGTCTACTCTACCTTACACCTTAACCCACCCTCCCACTTACCCTACCTTACCAACCAACCCACCCTCCCCTATCCTAACTTACCCCTTAATTTTCACTCCCCCTACCTTACCAACCAAACCTTCCACCCCCTACGCTACTCTAACTTACCCACTAACTCTCCCTCCCCTACTCTAACTTACCCACTAACTCTCCCTCCCCCTACACTAACTTACCCCCTAACCCTACCCTACCATAACCCTCCCTTCCCAATAGTCTACCCTACTTTAACCCCTAATCCTCACTACTCTACCCTACCTTACCCTCTAAACCTCCCTTCTATTCCACCCTACCTTACCCCAAACCTCCCACCCCCTAACGCTCCCTCCGACCTGCTCTACCTAACCCTACATCCTCCAACTTTAACCTACCTTACCCCCTCAACCCCCTTACCCTTACTCTACCATACCTTACCCACTGACCAACCCTCTCCCTAGTTTACCCTACCTTACCGCCTAAACCTCCCTCCTTCTACTCTGCCTTACCCCATAAAACTCCATCCCCCTAATCTACCTTACCACTTAACCCCACCCCACCCCCCAATCCCATCCTAACCCTCCATCCCTCTTCCCTACCTTACCTGTAATCCAACCTCCCCCAACTCTACTCTACAAAACATTATCCCACAACCCTCCACTCCACCTACTCTACCTTAATTCACCCCCCCCCCTTTATGCTACCTCCGCCCTGCTCTTCCTAACCCCTAACTCTTCCTCCAACTATTCTACTCTACCTTACCTCCAACACTCCTTTCCAACTACTCTACCTTACCCCATGACCGTCCTTTCCAACTACTCTACCTTACCCCCTAACTTCTTTCCCCCTAATCTACCCTACCGTACCCCCTAACCCTTCATTCCCCCTATACTACCTTAACCCCTAACCCTTCATTCCACCTATACTACCTTAACCCCTAACCCTCCATTCCCCCAATACTACCTTAACCCCTAACCCTCCATTCCAACAATACTAGCTTATCCACTAACCCTCCATTCCCCAATACTACCTTAACCCCTAACCCTTCATTCCACCTATACTACCTTAACCCATAACCCTCCATTTCAACTATACTACCTTTATCCCTAACCCTCCATTCCACCTATACTACCTTAACCACTAACCCTCCATTCCACCTATACTACTTTAACCCCTAACCCTCCATTCCGACTATACTACCTTAACCCTAACCCTCCATTCCACCTATACTACCTTAACCCCTAACCCTCCATTCCAACTATACTACCTTAATCCTTAACCCTCAATTCCCCCATACTACGTCAACCTCTAACCCTCCATTCCAACTATACTACCTTACCCACTAACCATCCATTTCAACTATACTACCTTAACCGCTAACCCTCCATAACCCCCATACTACCTTAACCCCTAACCCTCCATTCCAACTACATTACCTTACCCACTAACCCTCCATTCCAACTATACTACCTAACCCACTAACCCTCCATTCCACCTATACTAGCTTACCCATTAACCCTCCATTTCCCCTATACTACCTTAACCTCTAACCCTCCATTTCACCTATACTACCTTAGGCACTAACTCTCGATTTCCCCTATACTACCTTATCCTCTAACCCTCCATTCCACCTATACTACCTTACCCCCTAACCCTCCATTCCACCTATACTACCTTACCCCCTAACCCTCCATTCCACCTATACTACTTTAACCCCTAACCCTCCATTCCACCTATACTACTTTAACCCCTAACCGTCCATTCCACCTATACTACTTTACACCCTAACCCTCCAATCAACCTATGCTACCTTACCCCCTAACCCTCCATTCCACCTATACTACTTTAACCCCTAACCCTCCATTCCCCCCATACTACTTTAACCCCTAACCCTCCCTCCCCCTTACTCTAAAGAACCTTTTCCTTCCAACCCTCCCTTCCACCAACTCCACCCTTCCTTACACTCTATCCTACCCCCTTTACTACTACTCCACCTTCTTATACTCCCTATTCCTCCATTCCTCCTACTCTACCCACCTTATCCCCAACCCTCCGTCTCCCATAACACCCCAACCCACTTCCTACTCTACCCTACCTCCTCCCCTAACCCTCCCTCTCCCCTATTCCCCCTTTCTTCAACTTTACCCTACCTTGACTTCTATACCTCCCTCCCTCTAATCTTTCTTTCTACCTTACCCATCTCACTTCCCCTACTCTACCCTCCCACACCTTTCAATATTTCCAGTCACGTCAGTTTATCTTCTCCCGTCTTATTTGTCCTGTCAAGTCCTGCCTATTTGTCCTGTCAAGTCCTGCCTATTTGTCCTGTCAAGTCCGGCCTATTTGTCCTGTCAAGTCCTGCCTATTTGTCTTGTCAAGTCCTGCCTATTTGTCCTGTCAAGTCCTGCCTATTTGTCCTGTCAAGTCCTGCCTATTTGTCCTGTCAAGTCCTGCCTATTTGTCCTGTAACAGCTCCTTACATTGGTGGCCTAGCGAAAACCCTTACTAAAACTAAAACATCGTTTTTACGTTGTTGTTGTTGTTGTTGTTGACTTAATGCTAAAACAGCAATTTGCACTTTTACTCATTGATGTTGCTGGTCATAACAGCTTTCTTGACAATCTCTCAATTTTTGCTGGAAAAGTTTGGGTTCGTCTAGTTCCAGTCTTTGCTGCGAAGGGAGCTTCGTGGAAGATGTTCTGAAGTCATGGCCAGGCCCCACAACCTGGTTGAGGTGTCGTTGAGACACGGTAAAATCATCCCAGCAGTGAAGGCAGGTGCTGGGCGTTACTGTTTGCTTAGGTAAACCATCAGGACCAGAAGCAGTGAGAGCCTTCCATGTTGGACTTCTATCAAACGACATCAAACTAACAGGTTTATATGCATCCTTTCCTAGCTGCATCACTGAGCACCGAATCCCTTAAACTGCTCAGCTCCAACTAGCGAACTCCCTAACAACTGCCATAATCAATTCCCTAACAACCCACGTCATCATATTTTACGTCAAGTTTCTCTCCTTTGCACTGCACTGCACTAATTCCGTCTCCACCTATTTTGGCGCGCAAACCCACTTTTACATGAGGTCACTTATAAGCTGCTTTCAGTTACTGAGTTATTTGTGGGTTATCATCGTTGCACTCTGAATATGTCCATAGGTGCTCAGATCCTCCTCCTCAGCAAGTCTTCAGTGTTCAGCGACTAACGATTTAAGATCTGTGTTGAAGCTGCTTTAAGTATTTCACAGCTGTCTCAGATCAGCTATAAGCTGCTTTAATCTTTTTACCGCTATTTGAGATCAGTTATAAGCTGCTTTAATCTTTTTACCGCTATTTGAGATCAGTTATAAGCTGCTTTAATCTTTTTACCGCTATTTGAGATCAGCTATAAGCTGCTTTAATCTTTTTACCGCTATTTGAGATCAGCTATAAGCTGCTTTAATCTTTTTACCGCTATTTGAGATCAGCTATAAGCTGCTTTAATCTTTTTACCGCTATTTGAGATCAGCTATAAGCTGCTTTAATCTTTTTACCGCTATTTGAGATCAGTTATAAGCTGCTTTAATCTTTTTACCGCTATTTGAGATCAGCTATAAGCTGCTTTAATCTTTTTACCGCTATTTGAGATCAGTTATAAGCTGCTTCAATTTTTTTACCGCTATTTGCGGTCAGTTATAAGCTGCTTCAATTTTTTTACCGCTATTTGAGATCAGTTATAAGCTGCTTCAATTTTTTTACCGCTATTTGTGGTCAGTTATAAGCTGCTTCAATCTTTTTACCGCTATTTGAGATCAGTTATAAGCTGCTTCAATTTTTTTACCGCTATTTGCGGTCAGTTATAAGCTGCTTCAATTTTTTTACCGCTATTTGCGGTCAGTTATAAGCTGCTTCAATTTTTTTACCGCTATTTGAGATCAGTTATAAGCTGCTTCAATTTTTTTACCGCTATTTGCAGTCAGTTATAAGCTGCTTTAATCTTTTTACCGCTATTTGAGATCAGTTATAAGCTGCTTCAATCTTTTTACCGCTATTTGAGATCAGCTATAAGCTGCTTTAATCCTTTAAAAGCAGTCTGAGATCAGTTATAAACTGTTTGTCATCTGTTACAAGCTGACTGCAATCAGCTATAATCAAAACTGAATCTTTCCCAAAGTTTTTGAGATCAATTCTAAGCTGTCTGAGATAAGCTTTACAAAGACTAGATCAGCTCTTAGCTTTTCCAGAATAGCATTAAGACGCCTGTGATAATTCTAACTGAATCTAATCCAGTCTTAGATGTCTATGATAAGAGATAATCTGTTGGAAATGAGCTTTAAGATGTTTGAGATACGTTATAAACTCTCTGGCTAAACAAATTTCACGTGTTCAAGTTCTAAGCAGTCTGAGATAATGTTTACGCTGTCTGAGAACAAATCTATATTTTCATGAATCAGCTCTTTTTGGTATTTGTATCAAAAGCTGTCTATGTGTTCGGTTATCACCTCATTATGATGGTTAATTCATGTTGAATTATAAACTAGTGATAAGCTTGATTTAAGTCTTTAAACTGAAAGTGACTGTAGTCTCTTAAGAAGAATGTTTAATATTTAGGATAGTGATTAGTGCTGATTATTCCATAAGTCTTTAGAAAGGAGAACAATGTGTTGCATTACTTGGCTCATTCGTAAATTGAAGGTGAACAAAAGAAGCAATTTAAAAGATACACTCAAAATCTCATTAAATTAGCCACAACACAAGAAATAAAGTGGCATAAGAAGGAAGTACTTGGTTGATGTCTCTTGGACCTGCGGCTACAGATTGTAGGACAAACAAAAGAGTTGCAGTGGCGGAGATAAGCTTGAGAGGCTCCCCCATAAGCAGTAACTATTGAACGTCCATATTCTTCTTCATCTGCTACCTTTCAACACCCTATGAAGCATAAATATTCAAGAAACACTTTCCAGGCCGTTCTGTTTCTTGCCATTCTTTAAGATCATGCCATCTTCCCCATCATCATCATCTCCGCTTTAATCTGTTTTCTACAAGAATATTTTGGTCTTCTTCTTTGTCTTTTTCCCTGGGGATTCCAAAAAAGAGCCAGTTATGTAATAATCTTAGTTGGCATCCGCTGTATGTGTCCTATCCAGTGCCATCGTCCTCGTTGTTTCTCTCTATCCACTGGTATAGTATTTTCCCATAATTCTATGTTAGTAATTTTTTCCTGCCATCTCCATCCTTTTATTCTGCACAAGCATCCATTACTGAACGTCCATATTTTCAAGATGATTTCATGTCCGCATGAGGCTAACACACATGGATTAATAAAACAACTGTACAAAATGAGTGGTCTTCATCGCCTACTCATTAATGACTAACAACAACAACATCAATAAGTTACATTGGTCATTACGAAGCTCATCAGTTAATAGTTGTCAATTATAAGACTCCTGTAATAAACTGCGGATGACACAATCTTAATAGCTGAGACAGAGAATGAACTGAAAGAAATGATAGACATAATAGTAAAGGGAAGCAACAAGAAAGGTCTCAGTCTGAATAGTTAGAAAAGTAATGGTCACATCGAAGAAACAATCATCACCATCATGCAGCATGTAAATAAACAGGACAAATCTGAAACTAGTGCAACTCGTGAAATACTTGGGAACATTTATAACATCAGATGGAAGAAGCATCACATAAATAAAAAGCAGAATAGCTGAGGCCAAAAGAGAATTTCAGAAACTAAAAAAGTCTTTTGAAACAAATCTATGTCAATAGAAGTGAGAAAGAGAGTTCATCAGTGCTATATAGAGCCAAGTCTGACCTATGGAAGTGGATCTTGGAGAGTAGACAAACAAATAAAAAGACGATTAGAGGACACAGAGATGGGATTTCTCATAAAAATGTTGAAAATTTTCTAGACAACTAAAATAGGCCGATGAGGAAATTCTCAAAGAGGCCAAAAAAAAAAAAAAAAAAAAAAAAGAGCCCATAAGATATATCATAGAGAAACAATCAACGCTTCTCAAAGAAAAACAAATCAAAGAGAAAAATACTAGATAGTTTCGTGACTTGGCACGGAAACGAGTCAACAGAATTGATACGTAGTTAAGATATGGTTGCCTACGCCAACCGGTATGGCACATGATGATGATGCAATGAAGTGTAAAGTGCATTTGTTCAGCTATAAATCGTATTTGAAAGTCGATTACGACAGACAGATTTAGTGTTAGAAATAGAGTTCATTGTTGAAAAATAATAGATTCAAAATGGTTTACCACGTCAGAAATGCTCAGAACATTTCTAAGTGTCTTATCTTCAAGGCGACCGGTTAGAGTAGTCGTAGAGGGCTCGCTAGCGTAGTCGTAGAGGGCTCGGTAGCGAAGTAGTAGAAGGCTCGCTAGCGTAGTCGTAGAGGGCTCGATAGCGTAGTCGTAGAGGGCTCGCTAGCATAGTCGTAGAGGGCTCGGTAGCGTAGTCGTAGAAGGCTCGGTAGCGTAGTCGAAGAGGGCTCGATAGCGTAGTCGTAAAGGGCTCGCTAGCGTAGTCGTAGAAGGCTCGATAGCGTAGTCGTAGAGGGCTCTCTAGAGTAGTCGTAGAGGGCTCTCTAGCGTAGTCGTAGAGGGCTCGATAGTGTAGTCGAAGAGGGCTCACTAGCGTAGTCGTAGAGGGCTCGCAAGCGTAGTCGTAGAGGGCTCTCTAGCGTAGTCGTAGAGGGCTCGCTAGAGTAGTCGTAGAGGGCTCACTAGCGTAGTCGTAGAGGGCTCTCTAGCGTAGTCGTAGAGGGCTCGCTAGAGTAGTCGTAGAGGGCTCACTAGAGTAGTCGTAGAGGGCTCGCTAGAGTAGTCGTAGAGGGCTCACTGGCGTAGTCGTAGAGGGCTCGCTAGAGTAGTCGTAGAGGGCTCACTAGCGTAGTCGTAGAGGGCTCGCTAGCGTAGTCGTAGAGGGCTCGCTAGAGTAGTCGTAGAGGGCTCGATAGCGTTGTCGTAGAGGGCTCGCTAGAGTAGCCGTAGAGGGCTCGCTAGAGTAGTCGTAGAGGGCTCACTAGCGTAGTCGTAGAGGGCTCGCTAGAGTAGTCGTAGAGGGCTCACTAGCGTAGTCGTAGAGGGCTCGCTAGAGTAGTCGTAGAGGGCTCACTAGCGTAGTCGTAGAGGGCTCGCTAGCGTAGTCGTAGAGGGCTCACTAGAGTAGTCGTAGAGAGCTCGCTAGCGTAGTCGTAGAGGGCTCGCTAGCGTAGTCGTAGAGGGCTCGATAGCGTAGTCGTAGAGGGCTCGCTAGAGTAGTCGTAGAGGGCTCGCTAGAGTAGTCGTAGAGGGCTCGCTAACGTAGTCGTAGAGGGCTCGATAGCGTTGGCGTAGAGGGCTCGCTAGAGTAGTCGTAGAGGGCTCGCTAGAGTAGTCGTAGAGGGCTCGCTAGCGTAGTCGAAGAGGGCTCGCTAGAGTAGTCGTAGAGGGCTCGCTAGAGTAGTCGTAGAGGGCTCGCTAGCGTAGTCGTAGAGGGCTCGATAGCGTTGTCGTAGAGGGCTCGCTAGAGTAGTCGTAGAGGGCTCGCTAGCGTAGTCGAAGAGGGCTCGCTAGCGTTGTCGTAGAGGGCTCAGTAGCGTAGACGTAGAGGGCTCGCTAGAGTAGTCGTAGAAGGCTCGCTAGCGTTGTCGTAGAGGGCTCGCTAGAGTAGTCGTAGAGGGATCGATAGCTTAGTCGAAGAGGGCTCGCTAGCGTTGTCGTAGAGGGCTCGCTAGCGTAGTCGTAGAGGGCTCGATAGCGTAGTCGTAGAAGGCTCGGTAGCGTAGTCGTAGAAGGCTCGGTAGCGTAGTCGTAGAGGGCTCGCTAGCGTAGCCGTAGAGGGCTTGATAGAGTAGTCGTAGAGGGCGCGGTAGCGTAGTCGTAGAGGGCTGGGTAGCGTAGTGGTAGAGGGCTCGGTAGTGTAGTCGTAGGGAGCTCGGTAGCGTAGTCGTAGAAGGCTCGGTAGCGTAGTGGTAGAGGGCTCGGTAGTGTAGTCGTAGGGGGCTCGGTAGCGTAGTCGTAGAAGGCTCAGTAGCGTAGTCGTAGAAGGCTCCGTAGCGTAGTCGTAGAAGGCTCGGTAGCGTAGTCGTAGAGGGCTCGGTAGTGTAGTCGTAGAGGGCTCGGTAGTGTAGTCGTAGGGGGCTCGGTAGCGTAGTCGTAGAAGGCTCAGTAGCGTAGTCGTAGAGGGCTCAGTAGTGTAGTCGTAGAAGGCTCGGTAGCGTAGTCGTAGAAGGCTCGGTAGCGTAGTCGTAGAGGGCTCGGTAGCGTAGTCGTAGAGGGCTCGGTAGTGTAGTCGTAGGGAGCTCGGTAGCGTAGTCGTAGAAGGCTCGGTAGCGTAGTGGTAGAGGGCTCGGTAGTGTAGTCGTAGGGGGCTCGGTAGCGTAGTCGTAGAAGGCTCAGTAGCGTAGTCGTAGAAGGCTCCGTAGCGTAGTCGTAGAAGGCTCGGTAGCGTAGTCGTAGAGGGCTTGGTAGCGTAGTCGTAGAAGGCTCAGTAGCGTAGTCGTAGAGGGCTCGGTAGCGTAGTCGTAGAAGGCTCAGTAGCGTAGTCGTAGAGGGCTCGGTAGTGTAGTCGTAGAAGGCTCGGTAGCATAGTCGTAGAGGGCTCGCTTTCCACGCAAAATACCAAGGTTCGAATCTCGATCTTCCCTGCCAGTCGACCCAGCTGAAAACAAAAATGTGGATATCTCGCCGCTGGTAGTAGGAAGTCTGGCACCCATTGAGAGTACAGCGGCCGCGCTGCCTCAAAGATATGCCCACGTATAGTGGAGGCTCTACACCCACTCCCCTACGGCAGTTAAAATACTTCTAAGAAACACCTTTACCTTCTTATCTTCTGAACTTGTGTAGATTGAATATGTTTATTACTTATAGTCGACTGCAACTATAGCAATAGTCGGGTTTTCATGTGTGTACGTGTACTAGAAATGCTACAATTTAACAAATACAAATTATGTACTGTAGTCTCTATTTTATTTGGAAGGGGAAACTGGTGTTGATGTGTAGGCAGTTTTGAGAAGGTTGCTTGTAAATCTGGAGGCAGTCTCAGTGCGAGAGTAATGAAGCAGCATAACGGGATCGGGGAATTGAGAGCCTTGAGCAAACAATTTTTTATAAATAATATTTTCTATTAGTTTTTCTCGGGATGCAAAATTGAAAAAAAAAAACAATGAAATTAGTAATAATGGATACAAAATTAAGTTAGGGATGCAATACTTGCCTTGGGCATTTGCAACGCATATCCTTGCCCTTGCACTGGCATACCCACATCCTTGCCTTGTTCCTGGCATACCACATCCATGCCTTGTCCCTGTCATACCCACATCCTTGCCTTGTCCCTGGCATACCCACATCCTTGCCTTGTCTCTGCCATACCCACATCATTGCCTTGTCTCTGGCATACCCACATCCTTGCCTTGTCTCTGGTATACCCACGTCCTTGCCTTGTCTCTGGCATACCCACATCATTGCCTTGTCTCTGGCATACCCACATCATTGCCTTGTCTCTGGCATACCCACATCCTTGCCTGGTCTCTGGCATACCCACATCCTTGCCTTGTCTCTGGCATACCCACATCCTTGCCGTGTCTCTGGCATACCCACATCCTTGCCTTGTCTCTGGCATACCCACATCATTGCCTAGTCTCTGGTATACCCACATCATTGCCTTGTCTCTGGCATACCCACATCCTTGCCTTGTCTCTGGCATACCCACATCATTGCCTTGTCTCTGGCATACCCACATCATTGTCTTGTCTCTGGCATACCTACATCATTGCCTTGTCTCTGGCATACCCACATCCTTGCCTTGTCTCTGGCATACCCACATCATTGCCTTGTCTCTGGCATACCCACATCATTGCCTTGTCTCTGGCATACCCACATCCTTGCCTTGTCTCTGGCATATCCACATCCTTGCCTAGTCTCTGGCATACCCACATCATTGCCTTGTCCCTAGCATACCCACATCCTTGCCTTGTCACTGGCATACCCACATCATTGCCTTGTCCCTGGCATACCCACATCCTTGCCTTGTTCCTAGCATACCCACATCCTTGCCTTGTCCCTAGCATACCCACATCATTGCCTTGTCCCTAGCATACCCACATCCTTGCCTTGTCTCTGGCATACACACATCCTTGCCTTGTCCCTAGCATACCCACATCCTTGCCTTGTTCCTAGCATACCCACATCCTTGCCTTGTCTCTGGCATACCCACATCCTTACCTTGTCTTTGGCATATCCACATCCTTGCCTTGTCTCTGGCATACCCCCATGAGTCTGGTGTTCTTGTTAAGTTTATTGCAGGTTCGTGTGATGTTTTATTCTTTCTGTATTATCAAGTGGCCAAACGATTTCATCTGTTTCTTTATGAATTTTATGGCGGCGATTATTCCTAGCTTTTCTCTCAGTTCTTCATTTATAATATTATTTCTCAAGCTATTTCCTGTCATTCGTCTAACACATTTCATCTCGGTAGTGGTTATTTTTCTTACTATATTTGAGTCTAGCGTCCAAGTCTGGATGATGTCTGTGAATGACAAAGTAATCGATCTAGTATATCTTGTAACCATGACTTACTTGTTTAGCCAGCGGGCGGTAGTTGTTAATCGCTAATTCTGTACTCTTTCCTCCCATTGTTAATTGTCACAACCATTTTGTTTACATTAAATTGTGAGTGATGAAGAGAAATAGCAGAAAGTAGACGAAGAATAATTGACATGGGGAAGCTGAGAACATTGATTCGGTTACACTTTTTTTGTTGCAAGAAAGTTACAATGCATGTTGGTTTGTTATATTTTAGAATGGGGTTCGCTGGTTGCAGAGAACAAACAAAAAAAAAAACAAACAAATATAGCAGTAGGTCAAGAATTAAACCAAGTAGATGGTATTTAGCTCATGCACTTCATTTTTCTTGGTAACGTTACTTTCATTTCCTTTTGTTTCTGGTAAAAGATTTCCCATTAAAATAAAACGCAGTAACTTTCTTATTCTTCAACATTCATCTCCCCCCCCCCCACACACACACATCTATTCACCGTATCGAAAAAATTTGACTGAGACGAAAGTTATATATGTGTGTGTGTATAATTTTTTATGATCAATCTCAGCACGCGCAGAAGTGTATTATTATTGCTAAGCTATGCCTGCTTGAATATGAAGAAAGAAAACAAATAAATAAAGAAAACAAAGAAATATAGTTCACAATTAATAACTTACAAAAGAAAAAAAAATGCAACTCAAAGCTGACTGTCTCCGCATTGGCTCATTTCGCTTAGAGAGGAAATAATTGGCTGAACGGTGATTTTGTCTCTCCAAAACCAGCATCAACGTTTTGTAAGAAAAAAGAAACCGGACATGAATTGTGTCAATTATGCAATATTGAAGGGAAAAATGGCGGAAATGATGACATATTAGCAGTGACATGAATCTATAGGAGAGATAATAACATGATTTAAAGCAGGTAAAAACTGGAATAGTTTTTATCAAATTGTTGGTATGAGGTAATAAGTATGTTGTTCTTTGTTTTTCTTTATGATCAGAACTAGTATTTGTTGTACAAGTATGATATTTTTTAGTGGGGGTGGGAGGAGGGTGGTGGAAGATGGCCCCAGGGGAGAAGAGGGGATTTTTGGGCAGATTTGATTGAGAGAAGGTATGTCGTGTATTGATATAACAAAGCAATCTTCTAAAATCAGGGAATTATTTAGAAGCCGGCTCTACGGGAGGATTCAGTAATAATAGATCCCAACAAACTATGATGATGGTTCTATTTTCGGGTGAATCATAAATAATGAAAGAGTTTATGCAATTTACAACCTTTAGCATATTTTGTTTTCTTTGTATTGATTTTCTGTATTTATGAACAATCAAAGGGAGATGGATTCCTTATAGTAATTTGAAGAGAAATAATATCGCCTACATGTCCTCCAGACTATGAGTAATCAAATAGTCGCTAACTGTGTTATCGCATTCGTGACTTACGGCCCATACTATACAAGAATAACAGCGATTATTCTGCCAGAATAGAGCATTTTAAAAATAGGATTCCTCTACTAATTAGAAATGCAAATAGTTAGGAAAACACCTAGAAAAGAAAGTAATAAAAAAGGTATACAAGTAGATTACATGACTTTGATACATTTCTTTATTTCCAAGGAAGACTACTGAAGAAAAATCATTTGTCCTCTGCGTCATCCGCTCCCACAAGAACGTTAAATGGGCGTAGATACGTCGGGTTGTTGCTTGCAGCAAAGCTGTGATTTTGCCCCTTTCAGTCCGGCATATCCAACTTCAGCATGTCATTTTTTGAGTACCGGGCTACATCTCCTCTCAATCCCAAATCAATTGTCAGACTGGTTAATACGTTTCTAGCGCCGCTGCATAGAGATTTGGATAAGAGAGCTGGATAATTGTGCTTCACTGATACTGGCGCGAGCAGTCAGCTATGAGTCGCAGACCGATTTTATCCCTGGTGTTGATTGGCGCGCTTACCCCCGATACAATTTTAAAGAAATAGAAACAAGTTGGTTTGTCGGTCTAGATTGAGTTGAAAAATTGATGATAAGATATTAAATGAATTATTTTGATAACATAACATACAATAATATAACATAAAATACAATAACATAACATAAAATACAATAACATAACATACTAACTATAACAATTGGAAATATTGATAACAAGAACCAAATGATTGCAAATTTCAACATGTGAAGGCAACTTAATACCTTGGTAAGGACCATTACAGCAGCAGAGCTGGAAGCTGTTAAAGATGGACAGCAGACGGCTTGCGCCAGGATCGGCTAACCAGAACCATAGAAACCCTACTCCACCTCTCCACGGAGCCTCTAGAAACAGTCTAACGTGTCTAGTCTTAGCGTTGCGAGTAGGGTTTGAAGAGGGAAGGCAATCCGGTACTCAAACATGCTGTGCTGGAGTCGAATGTGTTGGGCCGAATGACGCAAATACACTACAACACAATGTGTCTACGGTCACTTAACGTCCTTCTAAGGACGGATGACGAAAAGAACAATAATTTCCTTTAGTAGTCCTCGGGTGAACGAGAGACAGAATGTTAAAGAAAGACCATTTTGGTAAAGTATTAAACTGTCATGAAGAACAAACTAACATCAAAACAAATAACACCAGGGCTAAAACTAAGAATAGCAAAATGTTCTGCCTTCTATCTATGATGAAGATTAAACTGAAGACATAGTTTATAAACAACAAGACTGCAAATTACTTGTATGTAATCACCTTTATCAGTAGGTGGGAGCAGAGAGGACATTTAAAGTGATACACGAATTATTACTTCATTGGATGTTTTGGTACTGGCGTACCACGTGACTAGAGCTGCCCTATCAAATCCAAAGAATGAAGGCAGTGAGTTCAGCATGTATCTGCATCGATGGACACAGCTTGTAAATGTGTGTTGATAATTTCGCAGAGTGTGGATATGACATAAAGTCATGTGACTGTCAAAATGTTCAAATATCTGGCGTGTAATAATTTGAGGTATGTAATTCTGAACACTCTTGTCTACAAAATAATACGCACAGAGTATGATACACAGTTAGGCTATGCATACATAAATAGAAAGTGAAAAGAAAAGACGAACTTGCGGTGATATAGGCAGTATTAGATAGATAGATAGATAGATAGATAGATAGATAGATAGATAGATAGATAGATAGATAGATAGATAGATAGATAGATAGGTAGTAGGTAGGTAGGTAGATAGATAGATAGATAGATAGATAGATAGATAGATAGATAGATAGATAGATAGATAGATAGATAGATAGATAGATAGATAGATAGATAGATAGATAGATAGGTAGGTAGGTAGGTAGGTAGGTAGGTAGGTAGGTAGGTAGGTAGGTAGGTATGTAGGTAGGTAGTTAGATAGATAGATAGATAGATAGATAGATAGATAGATAGATAGATAGATAGATAGATAGATAGATAGATAGATAGATAGATAGATAGATAGATAGATAGATAGATAGATAGATAGAAAATATACTGGCAGGCGGACATATATAGAATTCATTTATACACCAGTAGGCAGAGTAAAGATAATCAATGTAATTGCGGCTGCCATTTGAACAATTATGATGTTTCCGGAAACCGGGTGGTCATCATTGAGTCCAGGAACAAGGGCCGATCACAATTTTAATACTCAGTTCCTTATCAAACGCAAAGTATTTTCAAACTTTAGATAAAAGCTCGTGGCTCACACTAACAGCCCTGCTGTGGCAAAAATCAACTCACTGTGAGCCCATCAGGACCTGGTACTCCAGCAGTCCTCGCGAGCTGCATCAACACGGGACAGCCAGCGATCGTAGCGCGACCCAGTAAAGCATGCGAACGCTGAACTTGGCAATGTCTGTCAGTCACTTGTGGGGAGAAAAAAAACGCTTTCCACTTCTTTCTCCCTCTCTCTCTCTCTTTCTCTCTCTATCTCTCTCCCTCATTAACAAATATACCAGCTGTGATATGCGACACAGATGGAAATGACTAGGATTGTGAATGTTAAGTAAACGTCACCGAGTTACAAGTTCATTACCGTTAGATCGGGATAATGAATTATTAAATATTAATAGATATTGCATATTTATCAACGGAAGATAAAATAAACTAGAAAGATTGTGCCGGCAGTTCTTTTGTTTTGTGTTTTTCTTATTGACAGAAATGAAATCAAAACAAGAATAAAGACGTATAAGTAATGTTCGCTTCTCTGCGATAGAAATAAATATGGATAATTAGCAAACTACAAAGTGATTGAAGCAAATATTGTTACGTATAGGTACGATTTTCCTTCTTTTTAACGTACATTATTTGGATTTACAGTACTGTCCTGAACAGACGAAGAAAGGTGATTTCTAATTAGAAAGTGGATTTGCTGGAAATTTTACTTCTCCCTTTTCGTTGAGAGGAAGTTTAAGACCTGTCATAATAATCCACTTGAGATTTAATATGTGATTTTCAAGTGCTTCATCCACACGATGAAGATGTGAGTTTTGATTTCCTGAACTTTTAATTGTTATGTGCTATGTACACATCCAATATTGTACTTTGTAATTGTTATGTGCTTTGTGCACATCCAATATTGTATTATACTCTGGGATGATTCTGACTGTATTTAAAAAAAAAAATTGAATCTACAAACTTTGCAACTATGATTCGTTTCCTAGAACAATGTAGATCAACGAGTCGTAGTTTTAATACAACTAAATTGATTTAACTATAGCTGTAATACTTTCATTCGAATTTTGGAAACACAGCTGTTCTATCGAACAGGCAAACTATTCTTGCAAACTCGACCCTAACTTTTTTTTCGGAAATCGTAATGTGCAGTTGTATTTTCGTTTGTAATAATCTGTGCAGAAATTCATCAATATATTCAATATTTCACTATCGTCGTTTGTACTTGTGAATTCAAACAATGGATATCAACAGAAAGATCAAATCAACAACAACAGTTTTCTTCTGCAGCTTATTTTTCCTTAAGGGTAAGTACAGTCTACTGCAGATACCTGGCTCTTAGACTCAGCTTACATCGTGTAGGAAACAAGATTTGTACACATGTGTGAACTTAGGAAATGAGATTGAAAAAAAGAGAATTTTTGGTGGGAGGAGAAAGGGGCTGTGTTTAGGGTCTCAAGTGATATGTCTTAAAGTTTAAATGAAAGTAAATCGCGCCGTGCACATGAATGGTCTACACTAATAGCATATGAATAGAGTATAGAAGTAGAAGATAAGATGTGTGAACTTAGGAAATGAGACTGAAAAAAAAGAGAATTTTGGTGGGAGGAGAAAGGGGCTCACTCACTCACTCACTCACTCACTCACTCACTCACTCACTCACTCACTCACTCACTCACTCACTCACTCATTCACTCACTCAACCCACCCACCTAATCTTTCACTCAGTCACTCACTCATTGTTCTCTCTCTCCCATTCGCTATTTTCCTATCTCACCCACCCTATTTTCTCGTCTCTCCACTCCTCCTGTCTCTACTGACTACAGCCACCTCTCACTGCCACGGTCCCGATCAGAGATCACTCAGAAACTGTTGGTGTAATTGTTATAACAGATGTGCATATCTTTGTTCGATAATATAGCAAAAGACAAATCACATTGAGACGGTGAAGTCCACCACGAGAATAAACACAAATGCCCACAAACATTAATGAAACAACAACGGATTCGATATTTACCGCAATAAAATTCGAGAGATGTATTTTAACAGAGTAATGAGTGGTATGAATATTGGGACAGATTATATTGCATACATTTTAATATTCATTTCATTATTTGGTTTGATACCATATTTTGTCATTGTTGTTATCCATTTATAATTGTATTATTATTCACAATGGACAATTGATCAATAGTTTAATAAACCGTCATCGTAAAATATACAATTTGTTATCGAAACAGAAATCTCGATTCAAAATATAGTAATAACGAATTCCAAACAGGACCTAGAATTATCTCCAACTTTCGGCCTTGAAGACAACGGCAGACATCAGCTCCCTCGCCGAGATTGAGGAACTCGTTCAGAACAAATCCGTGTGGCGAGACACAAGCGGGCCCTGTGCAAGGTCTGACCGTTGAAAGATCGCCAGACACAGGAATCTAGGATTTCTGCCCTGGGCGCTGTCTTCGGCTCGAAAGGACAGCAGATAGATTATTATTTACGATAACAAAATACATTTAAATACATAACTGAAATGAAAGAGCGGACAGGTTGGCTAGCTGCACTGTCGTTGAGGACGGGCAACCAATGGATCGGGCGGACATCATCAATGCCCTCCGAGATGTGGGAAGAGCACAGGACTTCGACAAACACAGATCCACGTCACTTCTTCGGATGAAAGAGATGGGAGTTAAGATGGGCACAGCCAGAAATGAGAAACTTAGTGGGCGTGTAAGAAGACTTATCAACCAACACAGAACTGGAGTCGTCAGTCGCTGGACACTGAGGGAATTGCTGAGGAGGGGATCTGAGCCCCTATGGACATGTTCGGAGTGCAATGATGATGACCCGCAAATAACCCAATAACCCAATTACATAACTACGCAGATAATTAGAGCTGATTCCAAATGAGCTTAAAGCTGCTAAAAATAAGGGCGATTTGGTGTAATACTGATCACATAAACAAACTAACAGATACATTTCTATAGCTTTTATCAAGTTTGAGATTGTGTGCTTAGTTTGATTAATTGGCCTATAGTTTCCTACCCAACGACTCAATGTAAACAAAGGTATTATTTCTTTTTTAAAAATATTGTAGTGTCTCTTGATTTTCATTTTCACTCCATTAACGAGTCTGTGGAAAATCAAGAAAGTACTGCCAAGTCAATGTGGTACTTTAAATTGGTGACTACGCTTAGCCCCCAAGGAAATATAGCTTATTATAAAAGATAATGTAGCTCATCACTAAGATAGTGTAGTTCATCAATAAGATAGTGTAACTTGGGACTAAGATAGTGTAGCTCATCACTAACATAGTGTAATTCATCACTAAGATACTGTAGCTCAGAAATGCGATAGTGTGGCTCATCGCGCTAAGATAGTGAAGTTCAGCACAAAAATAGTGTAGCTCAGCACTGAAATAGTGTGACTCATCACTAAGATAGTGTAGGTCAACACAAAGATAGTGTAGCTCATCACTTAGGCAGTGTAGCTCATCACTATATAGTGTAGCTCATGAATAAAATACTGTAGCTCAGCACTAGGATTGTGTAACCAAGATACGATTCATTGTGCTCATTCCCTGCCACCAATTGCCTTCTAGTTTCTCCTAACATCTCAAAGGGTCCAGACACTTGACCATAAGACAATAGGATCGTCACGCAATAGGTCAATGAGCTTGGCCGATGGATTTCAGTGACAAGACAATAGAGTAGTTTGTTTTTATCGCCTACGTGTATTTCAACGAATCTTCAGGGGAGGTATGTTTACAACACTCCAGAAAAGTCTCCAATCATCATCATTGAGTGCCGTCTCCGCATCGAAGGTTGGCTACCGTGGAGCGCCATTCCACTCTGTCTCTGTTACCCTTGGTGGCGCAGGTTGTCATAGGTTGACTTGTCCATCTTTTGATGTTACTCGTCCATGTTAGTCTTGGTCTGCCTCTGCCTCTTTTACCTTGTATTTTCCCTTCCAATATTACTTTTATTAGACTGTTGTGTCTTTTAACATACCCCAAAAATGTCATTTGTCTTGTTGTAATAGTATTTAATAGTTCTCTATTCATTTTTAGTTGTTTTAAAACTTCGTCGTTTGTTTTCTTTTCTTTACTTCCAATTCTACCTATTCTTCTATAAATCCACATTTCAAAGGCTTCAATTTTCTGTTCTGTTTTCTTGTCTAATGTCCATGTTTATGCATCATATAGGAATAGTGAGAAGATGTAACATTTTGCTATTCTTATTTTTAGGCCTGATGTTATTTGTTTTCTATGTTAGTATATTTTTCATGGCATTAAAATTACTTTTTCCCATACCTGTTCTTTTGTTTATTTCAGTTGTACATTTTCCATCACTGGTTATATTGTGTCCCAAGTAGTGGTAACTCTTAACTGTCTCCAGATGTATTCCCTCAACTCTGATATTTAATTGTAGGTCTTGATAATTGTATTTGTTTTGGATCATAGTTCTCAAATAATCAACAGAATAGGAAAATGCAGATATACAATTTATTCCAGAGTTGTGTTTGTAACCTTATGCTATAGCCATGAGTACACATGTGTGATAGATATCCTAAGTGATAGCAACTGTTTTATGTTGCTTACTGTATAAAGTAATGCATAATCTCTCGCGGCGAGGCGCTGTGGATTATTTTAAGTGTTGTAAACATATCTCTTCCCCTGAAAAGATTCGTTGAACTGATGCATCGAAAGTTGCTTTTCATAATAATATTCATTTATTATTATTTGCATTACGTATAGTACTGGTTCCTGTTGTTTATAAGTTAATAGGGCACACAACTCATGAGCTACTGATAAGAATAAGGAGACGCGGTAGCTCAGTGGTTAGTGAACTGGACTACAAAGGACAAGGGTTCGATCCTGATCGACGGCTTCCAGGTTAACCCAGCCTTAAATGGGTACCGGATTTTTCTGGGAAAGTAAAGTGGCACGGGCGTAATACCAATCACATTACCCCAAAAAAACTTGTGCCGAAGGTCTGTACAAATTAAAGTTACTAACACTATATTCACTATACACCACTTGGCGTGACGGGGCTCTTTAATTTTTTTTTTTGACTGGTAAGAATTGAATTTATAAACCTCACATGCTTAGTTTAGTCGACCCGTTACCCTTATTGCACATCGAACAAGTATTTTATTGCACATCGAACAAGTATTTTATTGCACGTCGAACAAGTCCCTTATTGCACATCGAACAAGTATTTTATTGCACATCGAACAAGTATTTTATTGCACGTCGAACAAGTCCCTTATTGCACATCGAACAAGTATTTTATTGCACATCGAACAAGTCCCTTATTGCACATCGAACTAGTATTTTATTGCACATCGAACAAGTCCTTTATTGCACATCGAACAAGTATTTTATTGCACATCGAACAAGTCCTTTATTGCACATCGAACAAGTCCCTTATTGCACATCGAACAAGTATTTTATTGCACATCGAACAAGTCCCTTATTGCACATCGAACAAGTCCCTTATTGCACATCGAACAAGTATTTTATTGCACATCGAACAGGTCCCTTATTGCACATCGAACAAGTCCCTTATTGCACATCGAACAAGTCCCTTATTGCACATCGAACAAGTCCCTTATTGCACATCGAACAAGTCCCTTATTGCACATCGAACAAGTCCCTTATCCTTAAAGCTCATAAGCTTTTGGGTTTTCTCCGTGATTTACCTCTCAACTCTTAGGCTTTACTAAAACTATAGGTAGCTGTGGTTCGGGGTAATTTTCTGAGTCGTTTGTTTTCGTCCAGCGTCCCTGCTCAGGGCATTCAAAATGCCGTCCATTTAAAATGCCTTAAATTATTATAGTTAAGTGCCTTTTGAGCTATGCTTTTTTGCAGTTGCACATCTTATAGATCAATGGAAATGGCGACTGGTGGCGCATACCGGAAAGACTTACAAAAATATATTCAATTTCCCTCCTCAGCTATTGTGATATTAATTTTAGCAGCTCGCATCGTTCCTGATAAAATACCTCCAGGTCACAAAGCATGTTTTATCCTGATAGTGTGTTTATGCTAAATTACGGAGACGGTTGTTTCTTCATCACTCACCGCTTTCTATAACATTCTTTGTGTTTCTCAATTAGTCTTGAGAAAATATCTAAATTATCATTTTTTTTGCTTTTAGCTGTGTCTAAGCTTGGAGCTAGTTTGGTAATGGCTGTATTTCTTATGCTATTTCTAATCTGCCTTTACGTTTTTGCTGCATGTTTGTCTCGTTTCCACGTTCGCGTTGTGTCCAATTTGTCTTTAATTGGTTCCTTGTCTCCTCTAATTCTGTCTTACTTCTTATTACGGCGTCTGTGCCATCTATTCCATTTAAATGAGAATCTTTACTTTGACTCAAAATCATTTGTTGTTAGCAATTAATACGAGATCATTATGTAGCTAATTTCGACGTTTACTATTAGTCTATAACCATAATGATGTGACTTTTTATTGTTTTGAAACTGTTTCTTTCCTAATTTACTGGTACGACCCTTTTTGTTATACAATGCCACATATTAATTATACTTTTAACTATCCTTCAAAAATAGAATTCTCTAAGAAAGTAAGACGACCTACTATAATACTGATCACATCCATCATATTTAGATTTATCCTTGTTCATGAACAAAATAAAAGCACTACAACTATGTTTTCTCTAACGTTACAAGGTGAGACGGGCGTTCATGCCCTTTCTATAACTTTACATTTTAACTATTTTTTCTTTGTATCTTGTGTTTCTTCGCAGTTCGCTTTGACGACTACACGACCTTATGTTGCACCTGTAAAGCCGATTCCTACACCAATCACCGGACTTGTTATTCTGTTTCTAATGTCGCTGCTGAAGCGGAATAAAGATTAGACCAGTCCGGGCTAACTGATTTGATGCACTTTGCCAGCTTTGGGTCGTTGACCACTTTCAGTCAAGGCAATCCACAGCATTCTGGTTTTCCTTTAAAAAAATTGTTCGTTTTCCAGCGCTTTTTGTTTCTTTTAAAGGAAAGCAGCTTGCGTAACAAAATTGTTCATCTGAGTTCATTGCTCAATTATTTCGCGTAAATGCACACATGCAAATGTACGCTCATCATTCTGTTTCATTAATAATTAATTTTGTTATGTTACTCATTCATGTGTCCATTATTAATTCCCGCATGTATTACTTGTTTCATAATTCTTTACTCATCCACTACTCAACTACAATAAAAAAAAAAATATCTATAACTGGACAATGCACAGATAAGAAAACTACACAAGATAAATAACGCTAAGTAACTGTGATTTTAAAAAAAAATCTTGAATGGATTAAAAAAAAATTCTGATTTAATTTTAGAGAAAGAAAGCAAAAATAAAGGACTCAGCCACAATAGCAAAAAGACAGAAGTAATGGTAACAACAAAGAAAAATGACATCACCACAGTGCAAAATAAAGACAAGTGGAACATTAATAAAACAGGTAAATGAATTTAAATATTTGGGAACTTTGTTAACCTCAGACGGAAGATGTACAAAAGTGGTGAGATGCAGAATAGCTCAGCAAAAGCAGCTTTCCAAAAAATGAGGAAGATACTATGCGATCCATTTTTGACAATAGAAACAAAAAAAAAAATAGTTCTTAAATGTTATGTAGAGCCAGTCTTAACATATGGATGTGAATCATGGACAATAGGACAACAGACAAGAAAATCATTGGAGTCTGTAGAAATGTCGTTTTACAGAAGACTGTTGAGAATATCATGGACAGCTAAACAGAGTAATGAAAATGTTCTGAAAGAGGTCAAAGCAAAAAGAGAGCTAATTTCCAATATTAGGAAGAAACAATCATCATTTTTTGGCCATGTAATGAGAAGAGAACAACTGGAATATATTGTAACAACTGGAAAAATTGAGGGACGAAGAGATAGAGCGAAGCAAAGAGAAAAAATAACAGACAGCTTAAGAGAAGGTCGAGCTTGGCAGAAGGTCGAAAACAGAAATGATAAATAACTGTCGAGATCGAAAGTTGTGGAGAGACATGGTCACCTACGCCAGCAGACACGGTATTGATGATGATGGTGATGATTCAACTACACATCTTCGCACCCACTACTCACCCATACCTCAGTTAGTCACTCTAATACATCTGTTGCTCTCCAAAACATCACTACCCAAACATCTGTCTGCTAATCAACCATACATCCGTTACTAACACATGCATCCGTTAATCACCACATGTCCGTTACTCACCTATACATCCACTACTCACCCACACATGCGTCACGCATTCATACATTCACTAATTACCCACACATCCGTTACTACCCACAAATCCGTTACTCACCCATGCATCCGTCACTACCCACAAATCCGTTACTACCCACACATCCGTTACTACCCACAAATCCGTTACTACCCACACATCCGTTACTACCCACAAATCCGTTACTACCCACAAATCCGTTACTACCCACACATCCGTTACTACCCACAAATCCGTTACTACCCACAAATCCGTTACTACCCACAAATCCGTTACTCACCCATGCATCCGTCACTACCCACACATCCGTTACTACCCACAAATCCGTTACTACCCACAAATCCGTTACTACCCACACATCCGTTACTACCCACAAATCCGTTACTACCCACACATCCGTTACTACCCACAAATCCGTTACTACCCACACATCCGTTACTACCCACAAATCCGTTACTACCCACACATCCGTTACTACCCACAAATCCGTTACTACCCACAAATCCGTCACTACCCACACATCCGTTACTACCCACAAATCCGTTACTACCCACAAATCCGTCACTACCCACACATCCGTTACTACCCACAAATCCGTTACTACCCACACATCCGTTACTACCCACAAATCCGTTACTACCCACACATCCGTTACTACCCACACATCCGTTACTACCCACAAATCCGTTACTACCCACACATCCGTTACTACCCACAAATCGGTTACTACCCACAAATCCGTTACTCACCCATGCATCCGTCACTACCCACACATCCGTTACTACCCACAAATCCGTTACTACCCACAAATCCGTTACTACCCACACATCCGTTACTACCCACAAATCCGTTACTACCCACACATCCGTTACTACCCACAAATCCGTTACTACCCACACATCCGTTACTACCCACAAATCCGTTACTACCCACACATCCGTTACTACCCACAAATCCGTTACTACCCACACATCCGTTACTACCCACAAATCCGTTAGAACCCACAAATCCGTTACTACCCACACGTCCGTTACTACCCACACATCCGTTACTACCAACAAATCCGTTACTCACCCACACATCCGTTACTCACCCACACATCCGTTACTCACCCACACATCCGTTGCTACCCACAAATCCGTTACTCACCCACACATCCGTCACTATCTATAAATCCGTTACTCACCCACACATCCGTTACTACCCACAAATCTTTACTAAAAATTACTTTTTGCCATATTCTTTTTTTTTTTTTTTTTCAATTTTACATTTTCCATCATTGGTTATAGTATGTCCCAGGTAGTTGTAGCTCTGGACTGTCTCCAGATGTATTCCCTCAACTGTGATATTTAATTGTAGGTCTTGATAATTTTCTTTGTTTATGATCATAGTTTCAGTATTTTTTATATTCATATATATTACATATTTTTTGCTTGTTATGTTTATCACATTAAGCAATTGTTGTGGGTCTTTAGGATTCTCTGCTAGTAGAATAATATCATCAGCATATCTTAGGTTATTGATTATCTTTCCATTAATGTTTAGGCGTGGCATCTCTGAGATGTTTTTAAAGATTTGCTCAGTGTATAGATTGAACAAGCTTGGTGATAGGATGCATCCTGTCTTACTCCTCTTTTTATGTCCATGGGTGTAGAGTACTCTTTGTTATATCTTATTATTGCTGTTTGCTCCCAGTACACATTACATATTAGTCGTATGTCTGTGTCGTCTAGATTTATATCCTTTAGGCAGTCTATAAGTTGGTTATGGTGTATTCTATCGAAAGCTTTGGTGTAGTCTATAAAGCAGGCATATATTGGTTTGTTTACTTCTGTGTACTTTTCAATCAATGTTCTCATGCTAAATATTGCTTCTTTTGTGCCACTGTTTTTCCTGAATCGAAATTGTTGCTCATCTAATTCAGTATTGATTTAATTCTGAATCCTTCCCTGTATAACTTTTAGTAAAATTTATTTTACCTGGCTCATTAGGCTTATAGTTCTGAAATCACTGCATTCAACTGCACCATTCTTTTTAGGCAATGCAATGAAAGTTGATGTTTTTAGTTCGTTTCGTATGTATTCTGTATGGTATATGTTATTGCATATGACTGTGATCACTTCGATGCCAAAATCTTCTAGAGCCCGTGTCATCTCTATCTGTATATTGTCAAGTCCAGCTGCCTTTCCCTTTTTCATTATTTTATAGCTTTTTCTACTTCAGGTTTCAGGATTTTATATTTGTATGTACATTTTATGTCTGGCATTTTGTCCTTTTCGTCATGAAATAATTCTGTTATATATTCTTGCCATCTATCTTCTTCCCTCTATATTTGCAATACATCCGTTTCCTGCAGTTTTTTTTGTCTTTATTAGTCATTCTCTTTATTTCTGTGTGCATCTCTCTTAAGTTTTCTTTACTTATCATAGTTTCGACTTCTAGACATTTTTGGTTGAGCCAGTCTTCTTTTGCCTCATTCACCCATATATCCATTAAATACCCTTGTCTCAATTACTCGCCCACATATTTCTTGCTCACCTGCGCATCAATTGCTCATCCACGCATCCATTACTCAGCCACGCATCCATTACTCAGCCACGCATCAATTACTCATCATATTGACAGGTTATTTGAATTGCACAATTTTTGGAAGGGCTTTAAAAAAAAAAAAAAAAATTAAAGAACCCCCGTCCCGCCAAGTGGCGTATAGGGAAATATGGTGTTAGTAGCCGTACATTTTACACACCTTCAGCACATGATTTTTGGGGTAATGTGGTCGGTATTACGCCTGTGCTGCTATACTTTCCCACAAAAAATCCGGTACCCATTTAAGGCTGGGTGAACCTGGTAACCGTCGGTTAGGATAGGACGCTACCTCTTGTCCTTTGTAGGACACCAGTTCACTAACCACTGAGCTATCGCGGCTCCCCATTTTAACAATAGTAAAGCACAATGTTAAAATCTGCGTCCATGTTTTTTTTAAAATTTACCAACAGTACAGATTAAAAAAAAAAACTGCGAAGAATTTAAGTCATCGATAGATCTACAACTCCTGAAAGTCTGTGCTTATGTGAATCAATGTTCAAGCTTTTGTTTTATTTTTACAAGTGCATCAATAACAGTTTACAATGCCGATTATTTGCCAATTAATTACACCAAAATAATTTTACTTTGGCTCTCTTTTCTAACGTACAGGGCCAAAAAATCTAGTTAATATTTACATATTTATAAATCAAATTTAACCTGATGTTCTACAATTCGAATGTGTGACGTGTCGACGAACACGATTTTCAATTCCAAATTGGAAATTAATTTTGGGTTTCGGTTTCTGCAACTTGGATCGCTATTTTCACAACCATAATAAGATATAACCACAATACGAATGCTTTGACATATATGCGACATAATATGTAACATTTACATTGTCAAGTTATTCGTTCATGCTTGCGAAAAAAGGTAGTTTGCATAAGTCAGCAAATACTGATTTCACAGATTGAAACCCAACAATATTGCCAACTGTGATTATGTAAGTAAAGAGCCACGTCACGCCAAGTGGCGTATAGGGAATATGGTGTTAGGACCCAAAAATTTTACAGACCTTTCAGCACATGATTTTTGGGGTAATGTGGTCGGTATTACGCCCGTGCCGCTTTACTTTCCCAGAAAAAAATCCGGTACCCATTTAAGGCTGAGTGAACCCGGAAGGCGTCGGTTGGGATCGAACCCTACCTCTTGTCCGTTGCAGCAAATATGGTGTTAGTGCCTCTATATTTCTTGACTCTCGTCACATTTTTTGGTATGTGGTCAGCACTATGTCAGACCGCCACTTCAGCACATGATTGTTATGATAACGACAGTTCACTAACCACTGAGCTATCGCGGCTCCCGCTAATTGTGATTCATTGTAGACAATCCACGATGTAATGATAGCCCTTGGCATTCAGAAACATACATACAAACACACATAAACACACACCACATATATTGCTAGGTATGTCGGGCCAGTGGATGCTTTCCTGGTCTGTCGCCAGTCAGCAACAACGACAAGAATAAGATGTGGATGAAACAGAACTAATAGTATAGTAGAAGTAATAGTAATAGCAATAATAGCAATATCAATAGCAGTAGTACTAATGATAGTAGTGGCTATTGAAGCAAAAATTGAAATAGAAGAAGTAGAGGAGAGAAAGATGAAGGAGAAGACATAGAAGAAGAACTGATATTATTAGTAATAATAATAATCATCATCAAGTACCATGCCTGCTGGCGTAGGTGATCTTGTCTCTCCACAACTTTCGATCTCGACAGTTATTTATCATTTCTGTTGTTGACCTTCTGCCAAGCTTTTTAGCTGTCGGTATCTTTTCCCTTTGCTTCCTTCTATCCCATTGTCCCGCGATTTTCCCAGTTTTCCCAATATATTCCAGTTGTTCCCTTCTCATTACATAGCCAAAAAATTATAAATGTTTCTTCCTAATATTTTTATATTAATAATAATAATAGTTTAGTAATAGTAATTGTGTAATAATAGTTGTGTAATAATAGTAATTCGTAGTAGCAGTTGACTAGTGGGGTGGTATTAATTGTAGAAACAACAACAGGATATGATGATAAAGGAGGAGACGAATTTTAAAACAAAAAGATAAAGAAGAAATGGTACCAGTAGTAGTAATAATATGAGCAATATATAAAATAAATGGGAAGACCGGAACAGAAGGATAAAAAAGAATAATAAGAATATATGACCCTTTTCGTCTTGTCAGACAGTCTAGTGGAGGCTATTGTGTATTTTTTTGAGGTTTTGTTTTTGTCGAACAGCTTCTCTCGTGGCTAATTCTACCAATGTTTGACAAACACACGCTGTCACATAATGAACAAGTCAGCTCACTGATCCACAGGGTTTTCCGTCCTTTTTCATGAGTCTTTTCTCTTTTAACTTTTGCCTTAGCACAGTGTCAAATGATGTTATACAGTTACTTATACATGTTCTCCAAGATGTGCGATTACTTGCCAGATGTTCCCAGTCATTTTCACAAATGGAGAAGTCTTTCAGAGATTATTTGCAGATATCTCGATATCGTAGTTTAGGTCTGCCGATTTGTCTTTTTCCGTGTATTAGTTCATCATATAGTATTTGCCTAGGAATGCGCTTTTCTTTCATTCACTGGACGTGTCCCAGCCATCTTAGTCTTCGACTTCTGAGCATCGACATGATTGTTGGGGTCTTAGCACGTTGCAGGACAGTTAAGTTGGTTATTTTGTCCTGCCATTTGATGTGCATTATTTTGCGGAGACATCGCATGTGGAAGACATTTAGTCTTTTTTCCTGGTTTGAGTATGTTGTCCAGGTTTAAGATCCATATAATAGTGTGCTAAGCACACAAGTTTGATATATTAAGAGTTTAGTCTTTAGTGTTAGTTTCGTGTTGTTCTAGGCCCCTTTCTGTGAGTTTGCCGAAGGTCGTGCTGCCTTACCAATTCGGCTGTTTATTTCTTCATCAAGAGAAATGGTTTGCGTAATTGTGGATTCAAGATATGTAAATTTCTGTATTGATTCTAGTGGACAATCTTTTAGAGTAATTGATAGAGGTTTGATGTCGCCTTGACTTAGTATTACTGTCTTCTGAGCATTAATTGACAGTGAAAAAAGGTCGCATGCTTTGTCCAGGTTGTTGATCAGCGATTGTAGGGTGGCTTCACTATGAACGACTAGGGCAGCATCGTCAGCAAATAAAAATTCTTTAAGTAGGGCAACATTTGTTTTGGTTTTTGCTCTTAGTCGTGCTAGGTTGAACAGTGAGCCATCTGGTCTAGTGCGAATGTAAATATCTCCTGAGCTGTTTTCGAAGGTGTAATTTAGGAGGGCAGCAAAAAATATACCAAAAAGAGTGGGGGCGAGGACACATCCCTGTATCACTCATTTGTTGACCTTGAAATTCTCTGATGAACTTCCATCAAAGTAGATTTTACCTTTCATGTCTTCATGGAAGGACATAATCAGCCTAAGTAATTTAGGAGGGCAGCCTATGCCTTCTAACTCCCTGTAGAGCCCATCTCTGTTTAATGAGTCGAAGGCCTTTGTTAGTTAGATCCACAAAGGCAATATTGAGCGGCATATTTTGTTCTCGACATTTTTCTTGCAGTTGTCTAAGTGTAAAAATCATGTCTATGGTTGATCTCCCGGCTGTGAAGCCGCATTGAGCCTCTGGAAGAACACGTTCTGCAAGTCTATGTAGGCGTTTTAGTATGACTAGCAAAAGCCTTGCCGGCTGTGCTAAGGAAAGAAATGCCTCTGTAATGATTGCAGTCGCCCCTGTCTCCTTTGTTTTTGTATAGCAGCGTTATGATCTTGGCATTTCTCATATCATGAGGTATTTCTCCTTGTCTCCAGCATTTGATTAGCAGTTTGTAAAGATGTGGAAGTAGTACTTTTAAGTTTTCCTTTAGTACATCTATAGGAATGTTGTCATTTCCTGCAGCTTTTCCTCTTGATAGGGCATTTATAGCGTTAGCAAGTTCGTTCATAGTAGGCTCAACATCCAGCTCAGACATTGTAGGATATTTGGGTATTGATTGTGCTAGTACGGTGCTTGCTGGTCTGTCATCATTGTATAGATTAGAGTAGTGTTCAACCCATCTTTCCATTTGTTGTCCCTTGTCAGTAATTGGTTCTCCAAACTTGGATTTTAAGGGGGCTAATTTGGTTATTTTTGGTCCAAGGGCCTTTTTTATATTGTCATGCATGGTTTTTGAGTCGCCCCTGTCTGAGGCATTCTGTATTTCAAAGCATAGATTGTTCCAGTATTCGTTTGCGCATCTTCTTGCTTCGCGTTGTAGAGTGGCTTGTGCATGTTTAAGCTGATCCTTGGTGATTTGATTGGGGTTATTTTAGAAGTTCAGTAGAGCCTTTTTCTTATTAGCTATCAGTGGGTCTAGTCTTGCTACATTTTCTTCGACCCAGTCGTTCTTTGAGTACCGTTTTTGGCCGTAGGTAAATAGAGCGCAATTATAGATGTGTGTTTTCAGAGAGTACCAGTTGTCATCCACACTTGATGAATCTTCTGCTTCTTCTAGGAGTTCTTCAAACTTAGATCTAAAAATGTCTTTATTTTATGAGATTTCAGTCGTGGTGATGTTCATCTTGGCTGCTGGTGGCTCTCTTGATTTGTAAATGCAACTACTTCTAGCTTTGATCTTACTAATGACTAGAGCGTGGTCTGTGTTGCAGTCTGCACTGTGATATGTTCGTGTTATTCTGATGTTATTTAAAGACTGCCTACGTGTAAGAACTAGGTCTAGTTGGTGCCAGTGACCACTTCTAGCATGACGCCATGTTACTTTATGTTTGTGTTTCACATTAAAGAAAGTATTAGTTACGCATAGATGATTATCTGAACAGAATTCTAGGAGTCTCTGGCCATTTTCGTTGATTTTTCCAATGCCTTGATGACCTAGGCATGTTGGCCAAGATTGTTGATCAGATCTTGTGCGAGCGTTGAAATCACCGAGTATGTATAATAGCTCATCTTTTGGAAGTGAGTCAATGATCATCTGAAGTTGTTGGTAGAAGTTGTCTTTCTCTTCGCCTGATACAGCCAACGTTGGTGCATAGGCACTAATGATATTTATTAATCCACTCTTTGTATGCAGTTGAAGTATCAATGAGCGTTCAGACACTCCTTTTGGCGTGGTTATGGAGTTAATACGTTTGTTATCGGGGGTCTCGGTAGCCTAGTTGGGAAACCAACCCGACTGGACTACCGACGTTCGGACAACCCGTGTTCGCTTCCCGCTGGGAGCAGTGTGAGTTGTACTCGTGGTTGGGAAAAAAAAATACCCCCACGGTCGACCCAGCCGTTGGCAGAAATGAGTACCAGGGTATTACCCTGGGAAGGTGAGGAATGTCGCTTTGCATCTGAGTTTCGATGCTTGAGGCGTGAGGTATACAGAAATATCCAAACATTTCTGGATAGGCGGCCGAGCACATATGGGTGGAAACTCGCGTGCTAAGACGCCGGTTCAAGTCTTGTACTTTACCTTTACCTTTATGTTTGTTAAGTACAGCGACGCCTACTCCATGTAGACGTGGCTTTTCGACACTTAGACCCCGCCAGAAAAAAGTATAATTTTCTTCCTTTACAGAGCCACAGTCTGAGAGTATTGTTTCTTGCAGGGCAGCAATGTCGACATGTAACTTATTTAGTTCTTTATCTATGAGGGCTGTTGTTCTAATTTGCCCTTCTTTCGGTGTGTTTGCTTTAGCAAGTCCTGGGCACAGGGTCATTACGTTCCATGTGCCAAATTTACACATTGGTGCTTTCTTCCTCATTTCACTTTGCCTACTCTGCCTGGGCACGGAATATGGAGATAGTGCTATACCCAGTCGCACGATCCCCCTCTCGACTTCGTTTCAAGGATTTCCGAAGGAGGGACAAAGTCCATAGGTTCGGAATTGAAAGAAGGTGCAGGGGATGCCAGAAAGACGGTTAACGCCGTCTACTGCCTCAGGGTCCCTCCCTCCGGATTTTTACTCTGGGTGTGCTCCCATAACCTTCGATTCTAACTAGATTCTAGTCCACAAGGCAGTGGAGGGTTTTGTTGAAGTTTCCTTTCTTCTAGACGGGTTGCCAGCCAAGGTTTACCAGTCCCGTCTACCCGGAGCGATAAAGGATAAAAATAATAATAGATACATAATAAGAATAATAATAAGAGAAAACATTTAAATGGATCTCCTTCTGAAGCTACTATGTTAAAGCGAGAAAAAAAGAAAAAACAGTAACGAAAAATAATAAATAGCATACAAGAAGCGTTTACTACAACCTTACATGCAATGAATGAATATGTGGGACTTTGTAGGGTGCAGCCAATCAATGAAGTCATAGTTTTATACTCTCAATCAATAACTCTGAACATTCAAAATGGAGGACTTAGATAGAAGCGGGAATAAAACATGCACATGTATATTGGACTTCCGGGAATTTGTGGATCTACTGACCCGACTGTGTTGAAGTTCATGGCAATTACTGAGGTGAAAGGTTATAATGGAAGATACCCGTGGTGAGAATATTAATTGTACACGAAGGAGTCGTAGTGAGTGCGGTCGCTGAATGACCGTAGTTTAGATGCGGGCGTGACATTACTAGCGGTAACATAGTCCTGTGACTGTAGGAATTTGCGATTAAGCGTGTTAAAGGACCGATTGTTGGGACAGGAAATGAGAGTGTACAATCAGAGAGAGAAAGTTAGTGTGCTTAACTTTCGTAATATGTTGGGTGAGACTGAGAGCCGTTCGGTCTGTCTGTAGTGTAATTAGGGTGGTCTTACTAACACACAAGTACGCAAGCACATAATAGCAAACCATGCACTCACGCAAGCACACATACGCGCACACAAGAGCTCGCACACACGCGCTCGCAAGCACACGAACACACACGTGTAAGAACACACAAAAGCGCACGTATACGCAGAAAGATCATACACTCGAAGGTACACAAGTACAAACCCGTACGCAAGTACGAGCACACACACAGAAGCACACACAAACAAGCAAACATAATCACACGCAATCGCACATCTACGTAATCACACACACATAACCACACAAACGTATACACACAATCACACACTCATGCACGTATACACACATACTAACAGGTTCAACCCCCATAAAGTGACGAATATTTTTTTCAGTCCGCCACGCGGTTCATCCAGCTTCTTCAATTGGGAGCCAGAGACTTAATTGGCAATTATGACGGCCTGGCGTAATACTGACCACACCACCAACATAAATGTGCTGTTGGTCAGTGACTAAAATAATTGTCCACTAACATCATTGTGTTCATATGCGGCTAGGAAGAACGCGTATTTACTTTACGTACCGTAAACCAATTTCCCAACGTCAGTCGGCACGGCACAAGATGTTGAAGATGCACATTGATCTACAGTTAAGGGAAATGCATTTTCTCCATGCCATGTATAGAGCTTATCTCTAGCTATGCACTAATTTACATCCCTAGTAGATTTGATATTTAAAAAAAAACATCCCATTACGCTTTGGTGTCCAGGATGTAAGCCCTAACCAGAACCTCACGTTGTGTGCTTGATAACTTCAGTAACACCGCCTATCCATTTCCCGTCTTGTTCGCCCCCAAATTGCCCCGAAGCCGCTTCGAAGCAAGATCTCTGCTAATGGAGGCGTGTTATAGCTGCTGGTTGGAGCAGTGCTTCTAACAATGTGTCCAAACTAAATTAGCAGTACAGAGACAGCTCAGCTGGTGTACTGCAACGTTCATCTTTTGTTACGTTATTGTTATTTTATATCCGCTGCACAATCCTGGTGTAAATATGCATTTAGTATTTGCATTTTCATACAGAAGTAAAGAGAATGACTAATAACAATAAAAACGCCACAGAAGGTTGATGCATTGCAGACAAAAAAGAAAAATGCTAACAGACAATAAGGATATTATAGATAGATGGCAGGAATAGGTAACAGAACTATTTCAGGATCAAAGGGACAAGAAACCAGTTATAAAATGTACATCAGGCTATAAAATCTTAAAATCTGAGGTGGAAAAAGCTATAAAAACAATGAAAAAGGGAAAAGCAGCAGGACCTGACAGCATACAGATAGCGATGATACAGGCACTAGAAGATTTTGCCATTGAAGTGATTACAGACATATGCAAAGACATATACCACACAGGATACATACCAAATGAACTAAAACATCAACTTTCATTGCATTGTCTAAAAAGAATGGTACAGTTGAATGCAGTGACTTTAGAACAATAAGCCTAATGAGCCATGTTACAAAAATCTTGCTAAAAGTCGTACAAGGAAGGATTAAGAATAAAATCAATACTGAATTATAGATGAGCAGCAATTTGGATTTAGGAAAAATAGCGGGACAAAATAAGCTATATTCTGCATGAAAACATTAATCGAATATACACAGAAATAAACAAACCAATATATGCCTGCTTCATAGACTACACCAAAGCTTTTGATAGAGTACACCACAAACAACTTATAGAATGCCTGAAAGATACATCTAGATGACATGGACATACGAATAATATGTAATCTATACTGGGAGCAAACAGCAATAATAAAATATAACAAAGAGAACTCTACACCCATTGATATAAAAAGAGGAGTAAGACAGGGATGCATCCTTTCACCAAGCTTGTTCAAACTATACACTGAGCAAATCTTTAAAAACATCATAGAGATGCCAGGCCTACAAATTGATGGAAAGATAATCAATAACCTAAGATATGCTGATGATACTGTACTACTAGCAGAAAATCCTAAAGATCTACAACAATTACTTAATGAAATAAACATGACAAGCAAAAAATATGGATTAGATATGAATTTCAAAAAGACTAAAACTATGATCACAAACAAAGAAAATACTCAAAACCCACAAGTGGATATCAAAATAGAAGGAATAGACCTGGAGACAGTTCAGAACTACAACTACCTTGGACATACTATAACCAGTGATGGAAAATGTACAACTGAAATAAACAAAAGAATAGGAAAAAGTAATTTTAATGTCATGAAGAACATACTAACATCAAAACAAATAACACCGGGGCTAAAACTAAGAATAACAAAATGTTACATCTTCTCAATATTCCTGTATGGTGCAGAAACATGGACATTAGACAAGAAAACAGAACAGAGAATTGAAGCCATTGAAATGTGGATATATAGAAAAATAGGTAGAATTGGATAGGAGGAAAAGAAAACAAACGATGAAGTTTTAAAACAACTAAAAATGAAAAGACAACTACTAAGCACAATTCAAACAATGCGATTTTTGGGCCATGTTAAAAGACACAACAGCCTACTAAAAGTAATATTGGAGTGGAAAATACAAGGCAAAAGAGGCAGAGGCAGGCCAGGACTAACATGGACGAGTAACATCAAAAGATGGACAAATCAGCCTATGACAACCTGCACCATCAAAGCAAGAGACAGAGCAGAATGGCGCTCCATGGTAGCCAACCTTCGTTGCGGAGAAGGCACTCGATGATGATGATTTGCATTTTATGTGTCTTCTTCTTTTCTCTTTCACTGATACCTAAAAGGTGTCGTGGTTATATCATTAGTCCTTCTTGAGCTGCGGTCTGAATTAGTGATTTTCCTTTGTTGTTACATGTCTCTGTCACTTCATCTATCCATCTTCTTCTGGGTCTTCCTTTTTCGTCTTTTTCCTTTCATTCTTGAGAAGAACGCCCTTGATTGTGATGGTGAGGATTCATTCTGACAACGTGGCCAAACCATTTAAGTTGTTGTTGTTCTATATATTATACTCAGATTTTATGTGTAAAGACGTTAATACGTGTGAAGATATTTTGAAAATACTGTTGATGCTTGTTGTATGTTCTTTGTTTGCGTTCACCCGACAGCTATACAATTCTCTCTTAGTCCTCTTCCTCGTCCGCCCAACACATCCGACATCAGCTTGATGCTTTTGAGTACCGGGTTGCGTTCCCTCTCCGTCCCTACTTACTTGGCTGGAATAGACTGTTTTCTGTAGGAAGCACACAGAGGTAAATTATGATATGGATAGTTCTTGTTCAAACATCACGCAGATCTGATGTCGCAATCAATCTATGAGTGGCTTATAGCTTTCAGTCCTGCTGCTGACGTGCGTCTTTACTTTCGAAATACTGACCCGATCTTTTATATGTATCGTATAATTCACTCACGAATCGTGGATCCTAATAGCAAACCTATGGGGAAACAATGAATACGCCGTTCAAATGTTCGCTGCAGTAAGAATTTAAACAGCCCTACACCCGTAGATATAGAATTACGCTTATCTCATTCAGTTAGAGCAAAAAACAAATAAAGCTTGTTAAATATGCGGACAGCTTCAACAACATCCTGTATCGTTTAAACCGAATTTGATGAAACGATTGCAAGCTGATCTCTTCTATAAAAGCATCCAATTAACACTGCCAATTACAACAATCTAGACACTATTTATTCAGACCAACCCTGAGGTATTCAACACGTTATAGGCTTCATGGCATTCCAGTGTTTGAGACTGTTGCTAATGGGTTGTACTTTTGTCGTATTTGTCGATACTTAATTTGTTCCTTTTTTTTTGAGTCTCACGCGATATACAAAATACCTATTTGGGTAGTCTACGAGTACATTCATTTGAATTTTCAACTCATATAGTTACATAGGTATACATATATATTTGCAATAATTATATTGGTTATTGGTTATTGGTTATGGAAGTCCTCGGTATCACTGCAAACGAATCAAAATCCATAATTGCTCAACTGCCCGTGCCAGTGGAATCATCCGAATTACTAACTCATCTCCCAAACAAAGAAAGGTAACTGTAGTCCCCATCGTAGCAGTCTCAGCACACACCAAAAGACATAAGGCGAAACCGCGCAGAAAGTGA